>JASVER010000011.1:10803201-10956603 GCA_030449065.1 Oceanodroma leucorhoa
CTCTTCCCCAAGCCTGTAGCGTTGCCTGGGGTTGTTGTGACCCAAGTGCAGGACCCGGCACTTGGCCTTGTTGAACCTCATGCAGTTGGCCTCGGCCCATCGATCCACCCTGTCCAGATCCCTCTGCAGAGCCTTCCTACCCTCAGGCAGATCAACGCTGCCGTCCAACTTGGTGTCATCCGCGAACTTACTGAGGGTGCACTCGATCCCCTCGTCCAGATCATTGATAAAGATGTTAAAAAGACCAGCCCCAAAACTGAGCCCTGGGGAACACCGCTCGTGACCGACTGCCAACCGGATTTGACTCCATTCACCACAACTCTCTGGGCTTGGCTSTCCAGACAGTTTTTTACCCAGCRAAGAGTACACCCGTCCAAGCCATGAGCCGCCAGCTTCTCTACGATGATGCTGCGGGAGACAGTGTCAAAGGCTTTGCTGAAGTCCAGGTAGACCACATCCACAGCCTTCCCCTCATCCACTAGGCAGGTCACCCGGTCATAGAAGGAGATCAGATTGGACAAGCCGGACCTGCCCTTCATGAACCCATGCTGGCTGGGCCCGATCCCCTGGTTGTCCCGCACACGCCTTGTGAGCATCCTCAAGATGAACCGCTCCTTGATCTTCCCCAGCACCGAGGTCAGGCTGACAGGCCTGTAGTTCCCCGGATCCTCCTTCCGGCCCTTCTTGTAGATGGGCGTCACATTGGCAAGCCTCCAGTCATCCAGGACCTCCCCCGTTAACCAGGACCGGTGATAAATGATGGAGAGGGGCTTGGCAAGCTCCCCTGCCAGCTCCCTCAGTACTCTCGGCTGGATCCCATCCGGCCCCATAGACTTGTGAGTGTGCAGCTGGCGTAGCAGGTCGTTAACCCCTTCATCTTGGATTATGCAGGGTGTATTCTGCTCTCCGTCCCTGTCTTCCAGATCAGGGGGCTGAATACCCTGAGGATAACCAGTCTGACTACTAAAGACTGAGGCAAAGAAGGCATTAAGCACCTCAGCCTTTTCCTCATCCTTGATGGCAATGTTCCCCCCGGCACCCAGTAGAGGGTGGAGATTCTTCTTGRCTCTCTTTTTGTCATTAATATATTTGTAAAAACGTTTTTTGTTGTCTTTTACTACAGTGGCCAGATTGAGTTCTAGCTAGGCTTTGGCCGTTCTAATTTTCTCTCTGCATGACCTAATGAGATCCCTGTACTCTTCCTGAGTTGCCTGTCCCTTCTTCCAACAGTGGTAGACTCTCCTTTTTTCCCTGAGTCCCAGCAAAATCTCCCTGTTCAGTCAGGCCAGTCGTCAACACCTTTCCTCTCTTGCAGCTGTTTGGCAATATCTGCTAGTGGCAATGACCAGCTTGGCTGGGACTTGGGGTGCATACACAGCCAACAGAGCCAAAAGCATCACACACAGAGGAGCAGGGGCTGGAAGTTGAATTGGACACCTCTGGAGACAATTTTCTCAAGGTGCCTTAAAAAAAACTTGCACATTCAATAGTCTCCTTTAACCTTAGATGCAATCTCTGCATACTCACATCATAAACAGTGAAGTATGGCAAACAGAAGACACACCAACACTTTCTGAAGACGTCAACCCTAGTATGAAAAATATTTTTGCTAGCTCTGCACATGCTCTCTTGTGACAGGCTCATTGTTCTAACATTCATCAGAGAAATTGATGGTCCTTGGAGGCATGAATACATTGCAGAATAGCACCATCATCAAACCTTTCACAGTACTTGTGTCACTTTTCTTATGATATGCCAAAACATTTTCCATTCAAACACTTCTTGAATATAGTGGCTGCTTTAATTGCTGAGGTAGTTCTGCAGGTTGAGAAAAGAATCAAAATCCAGAGCTGAAAGATAATAAGCAGTCCTATTCATAACTTTTTCTACTTTGGCTCCTTCCAATCTTATTAACATTCTATTTATTTGTATTACAATACAGAATATAACTATGCACAACACAAGCATGCAAACAGAACAAAAAAATGTTCATGTTCAGGAAAGCCCAAAATCCAGCAGAGGTGAAGGCAATCAGAGAACAAGAGGAAGTAGAAAACACCAGGTAATGACGATCCAATGGTGGTTAACCAAGACAAGATCTGGAGGCAGTAACTGTGCTCAAATATGTCAAAGGAAGCAAGTGGGTAAAAGAACAGGGCAGAAGGGCTTTTCTGAGATGGAGTTAACATGACCTCTTTTTGAAGACTTCGCACTACCTATTTCAGTGGACAACAAGAGAGAGAAATAAACTAGTTCTTCCACGAAGAGTATGAGGAGCTAAGAAGAAAAGCAAGGCAATTACTTTTTTTCCAGAAGCCCTGTGTCACACATGGCCTGCACTGGAAAACATGTGCTTACAGATAACACTGATAACACTGCTGTTCTCTGAATTCACTGCCCAGTCTTACTGCCTTCTTGTCTGAAACAACACTTTCGCAGATGTGCCACTTTTCCTTCCCTTCTCTATCAAAATAGTCTCTATTTGAGGCAGAGGCCATGAGGAGTGCAGAACTAGTAGCCAACCTGCCAGAACAGCAGAAGGCACTGAATAGCATCTGGGGATATAAGATTTGGGTAGCTGTGGTGGATAAGTAAATTGCATTGCTCCAGAGACTGGTCTGAGACCTGAAGAAGCAAAGCTATAATATTTATGACATGTAGATTAAGCACTGTTTGATGAAACTGCAAATATCTGAAAGGAATAGTTTTGTTTAAAACAAATATCCTCTCAGAGTCCCTTGGTTTTGAGATGTTTCTTAATGGATTTATCTCTCTCCAGTAAAGGCAGCAAGGGAATGGTCAAAGTATTTTTTTTTCCCCAGGGTGACATTTGTTTAAACAACTGCCTGCTAAAAGAAAAGCCGTGTTTGTCTTTCCTAAATAGATTTACATACAGAGAACAAAAGAAGTGGGACTGTTTAGTGGGTTTTTTGTCTAGAAATCTATTTATTTTAGTGCTCTTTTTCACTTTTTTTTTTTTTTTTTTTTGATCTAGAGCTGCCAGGAGTCAAATTTGGAGCCATTATGACAGTACAATCCCAAGTAAAGGCTTTTTCATTAGTAAAGCAAAGCATAGAAGCCATTCACAACATTTGATGAAAGATTCAAAAATAGTGAAATGCATTTCAAAACTTGCATGGTTACAGCAGTTCAGTTTTATGCCCCTAATTCCATATCAGTCTAAAATGACCTTAACCATACTTTTCCAACCAAACTTGCAGAACACCTCCTGAGCCCTGGAAAGAGAGCTTAAGATGCATTTCATGTCATAAAAGGCATGACAAAAAATACAGTTCAACTGTAACAAATACTGGAAAATTATTATTAAATAAGGGAGGCAATATTTCCCAATGTTGGGGTTCATGTTCTACTTCTGCTTATACTCAGTTTGCCTTCTCTGAAATAACATAACATATTTTTCATCAATTAAATAGCCCCTTGTCTCCCAAAGATTTAATCACTAAGCATAATTCTGCAAAAACTTCATTTTGTTTCAGTGGCAATAAAGAGCAGCATCTTGGTCTTATCACCATTATAGATTCCAAAACTGAAGTAAAGTTATGGCTTCTGATATAATGTTATAGCTACTGTCAAAGAACCATAAATAAGATTAGCAAAATTGTGATCCCAGCTCCATGGAGCATCTTCAAAGCTTACCCTTTTCCGAGTAGTTCATTTCCCAAAATAGCACAGCAGCAAGCTGTGCAGCACGATGTCCCCAGAAGTACACTAAATATCCTCTCTGAGCGCTGCTCCTCTCCCTGTCAGGTGAACAATTTGCAGTTATACCAAGAAACTTGTTTCTTAGACTAGTACACGCTTTCACAATGCTCATGCATTAGCTACTGTAGGCATCCAGATACAGCACCTAATTACAGGAACTAATTTATCTTTGACATCTCCTTATCTGGGGCCCAGATGAAAGCAACTTGATTGGTACAAGAGCAGTAACAGAACTATAATGAGAGGCGATTCAATCAGTACTGAAACCACACACTATAAAACAATGTAAAAAGTGTTCCTCTCTTTCCTGCTAGCTAGTAGTTGCCAGACATATTGTGTCTTTGCAATTGTATCAGGAAAGATAGCTTGTAATTTTATGGAGTCTTCAAAGGCCTTTAAATTGCAGTAGCCTTGCTGCACAAGTTTCAYGGAAGTATTCTGGGAGAGCACAGATGCTGGACGATGCTGGTTTGGGGGGGCGGGAGGAGGTGGAATAAAAACACAGGGTGGTTTTTTTCATTAGGAGGGGAGGAAAAGAAAAAGAGAGAGATGTAACAAGAGGGTAGGAATTATGACTGATTATGATTTTTAAAAAATAATCAAGCTATAATCCATAGCACAAGTAAGTTTAGAACGGGTCYCAGGAGGTCAYCTAGTCCAATCTCTTGCTCAAAGCTGGGTCAAAGCTGAATTCACCCCCAGACCAATTCCAMGCCCAGGACAACAGCTCTCTGCCCCCTTCCACACATACTCACACTAGGAAAATCCATCACAAACTGAACAAGACAGTTTACAATATTAGTTCCCTCACTTCTTTGTCCAAGCTTATTTTTACTAAAATAATACAAAAATAATGGCATAAAAGAAACAGTGGGTGTGGAAATACAAATCTTAAATCAACTTCCTAACTAGTTTTGCTTGTTTTCATTAAAATAGTTAAGGGAAACRAGAAAGTATGAGCTGCAGGACTAACAATGCCAGCAGGTTTGTGCTTTGTGGTTGGACTTCCTGGTGTGTAACACATTGCTGGCACTAGCAAAAGCTTTGTTATATTTGGGATATTTGTATTTCTTTCATGTAAATTCTCTGAAGAACTCAAGGGCTAAGCACATSATGAAACATTTCCCTTCCGGACACTAATTGGGTTGCTTTCCTTTCATTAGCCATCTGTTTTCATAAAATCTGGAGGAATTCCATAAGTTAGATACCTATCTCCCTGTCAGATTTTACCAAAATCTGACAAGGGGTTAAAACATCAGGTGAACACAGAGGGACGGACTGACAATGTGCCTGAATAAGATTTAATTGCCTCAGGACATGAGGCTAAAATAGATGCACGATTTATAATTGCTTCTGAAGACAGGCCCACTGACAGGCTATAATGCAGAACTCAGGAGTTAATTTGCTTTTAAAGGAAAAAAAAAAAAAAAGATCAGGGGAACAGAAACCCATCAATGCTTCAAACATTTGCGAATTTTTTGGGGTGAAGGCAGAGCAAATGCCACTCCCACAGATGAGAAGAGCTACTGCTGGATGGACAGATGGGACATGATCTGGAATAAGTAGGGGGTGGTAGGTCAGGTTTTTAATACTTAAAAAGGTTTAACTGAAGTTTGGTGAAATGTTCAAGTAAAATGCATCCTAAGCTCATCTTTACCTCACTTAGCCTGCACCGAGACAATTTTCTTTTCTAACCCCTGACAAGCACCAGACAGTCCTTAGAATCTGACAGCAATCTTGCACAGCACAGAGGAAAAGTGCTAACATACTATTATTACCTATGGCAACCCACACTGATCAAGAAATGCTCAAAAAAACCTACAGTTCATAATAGTTTAGACTACGGCATCATTGACACAGATTTTTCATTTTTTTCCCAGCAAAATTAGAACCATGATAGGCAACAAGAGACCTCCTGCATTCAGATGGAGAGGCTGGGGGAGAAGCACAGCTCTTCTGCCAGCTGGCAGGTCAAGCAAGTGTTCTGTAACCACCCAACTTTGTCTTTCTACAGAAGTGTACTTATAATTCAAATATTTTCATGTAGCTGCACTGAAGATGCTTAGTTTCATGACTTTCGTCTATTTTATAGAAGATTACTCAGTTTGCTGGACTATGTGTGTCATGAGAAGTATCACACTCGGGACATCTTGGTAAGTCAGAATGAAAGCCAGCCTCTTGGGCGTTGCTCCTTCTCTGCAAGGTTGGGAACCAGAAAGCTCAACCAGAAACAGATTCTAACTCAAGCTGCAAGAAAAGGCATAACAAACAGTTGAAAAAAAATCCTGAATAAAACCCAAAATGCTTGATTTCAGTGAGACACCCAGAAGAGTCACATTTTCTATTGAGATGATTTTTTTTTTTAAGCCAGAAAATATTTCAGGGAAGCTTTGCTTCTTCCTTCTATATAAGATTTATACATATAAAAAAATAGAATATATATAGATATATATAWAAATATTAAATTATACTTTCAGTTTCACAAAGAGTTGCAAGGACACTTAGGAGCAACTACATACAGTAGTAAGCCAGTCAGTGAATCAAGACAGAGCCTGGCAAAGACTCATTCATGTCAAGGAATTGTTTAACGTGACTCTCTGCAGCAGCTCACCCAAGTATCTGAGCAGTCTTCCTTGCATGGCAGGGCCCTGCACTCGTCATGTCCCAGAGGAACTGAAGCACAAAGAAGGACTTCCCCAAAGCCCAGTAGAAGTTTACAGCAGAGACAGCATTTGCTTCCCATTCTCCCTGGTGCCCTAAACAGTGATCACCCCAGAAAGTCCGTCAATGGGTCTTGCTCATCTCCCCATCTCAGGAAGCTCATGCAAAGCTGGACTTTGTTCTCYGCCTCTGTCCCAGGCACTTATGTGCCTCAGACCGGAGTTATTTACCCATTCAACAGTTATTTACCCATTCAAACTTCACAAGCCTAAATCATCACTGGACCACTAGCTTCCCCAGCATCCAAACAGGTAACAGCAGTTTATGTCCCAGAGCAGCGTGTCATACTTAGTCAGGGTCTTACAACACAGATGCTGTTGCACACCTTATTTAACACAGACAGTTCTGTCCTAAGGAAAAAGAGACGCCTCAAACTAACAAAACAGCATAATTTCAGACAGCTTTATGTACTGCTGTGTGCATTGGTCTTCCCCAAGACGCACACATGCTGGACTGTGGGTAACAGCAGTGACACAGCCTAAAGAGCYTTTAAAACTCTCCATGTACTTTGACTTTCATAAATCCAAGACATTCCATAGGATCATTGCAACTCTGTCATTTGGTGAAAGCGGAAAAGACAAAAAATAAACACCAGCTAACAGAAGCAGCCCATTTGTACCCATGGATGGTCTCAGACAGAACATGGTCTGACCTTGCCAGAATCCCTCAGGGCTTTCTCCAGCCTTGAGGGAGAACTCCTTGCTGAACTGGCCTCCCCACACCAATGGGTAGCATCAGTCTCACTCTGAAAAGAATAATTCTGTCCTGCAAAGGAAAAGAAAAGAAGAAAAAAAAAAAAACCCAACATGCACAAAAAAAAAAAAAAAGTGCCACAGTTTCTCTGCAACTTCTGGTTGCTGAACAGTTTGATGTCAGTACCTGCTTGACAACACTTGCAGCACAAGTGGGTTAGTTGGCTGCGCTGGGACTGCTGCCTTGTGTAACCTCTTTCAGTCCCAGAGAAGGGACGGAATCGCAGAGCTCTCTATCACCCTAGGACTCCTCTGCTCCACAGCCGGGTTTCTGCCGGCTTAATGTGTGCAGCAGCACAGCACTACACTTCTTGCTGAGGCAGTTCCATTGTCAAAAAGCCCCCATTTACGCCTGATTAACCTGTAGTGATAGATTCTCTCCCCTGTACTAATCTGGTATAGAGCTGATGATTAAATCCTCATTTGTAAGGCAGACCACATCTCTTGCATAAAGAGATCGCTGCTAGACAGCTAAACCACATACCCAGTTAATTATGATTTTTATAATTTGGGCTCCTAATGGTTTCTTAGTCAGAAAGCAGTTATGGAAAAGCTTCAGTACATAAATACTGCATAAATTATCATAACTTAAGACAAAAAATTGGTTGGCATTCTAAAGCTGACAAACTGCATGTTACAGTAGTTAGAAAGAGTACAGAGTTTATGTACAACCTGCATGGAAGCGTGTATTGCTCCTATCCACTTCTTACAAACTGGCAATCACAGATGCTCTCATAAAAGACTTGGAACAGAAAATAGATCTTTGCATTTGGAATGTGCAAGTTCTACATCTACATTAACATATTTCTAATTCACAGCATGACATTCAATGAAAGACGACATGGTAAGGGTGTTGTACATTTTAACATACTTACATAATGAGCAATTATGTTAAATATATTCAAAAYATAGGTTGGGAAAAATCCACAATTGGTAATCATTTTCCTTTCTAGAAATTCTGATACCTTGGATGGCTTACCTGAATTTTTTGGTGCATTGGATGCTAAACATTTTTCATATAACAAACAGTAAAACCAACCTGAAAAAGCAAGAGTTTTATTTTGGAAATGAAATAATATAATGAAATATTGTGATTCTACAATACTTGACAGAAGCATTGCAAAAAAGTCCTTTGTGACAGTGCATTGTTGTATTTTTTTCAGTCATCTCAAACACGCTAATTTTATTTTATTGTCAGGAACAAAGATAAGGGCCTACTCATTTTCCCTTGTTAGGCAGCAAAATCAAAAAGCGACGCAAACTCTGGTACTCATGGAATACTGCTGTGATAGGGAGGCAGAGAYGGCCTGAAGAAAAGAGGAGCTACCCAGATGTATGAAGGAACTGACAGCCTCGTGCACCGATTCCCTGACCCTTCTGATTTCCTSTTACATACTGCAAGACCACTGTAATGTGCCCAACAACCACAGCGCTACACAGCAACAACACCCTGTTTTAAAATAATTATTTGAGATGGTCATCAATTCTAAAATTGTTCTCCCAAACTCCAGGCCATCTGCATGCGATAGCCAAGCAGAAGAATGAGGAAGGGTGTGATTTTGTTGATGGAAGTGAAAAAGCCGCTAACAATTTTGTTATTCTTTGGTATCATCATTCCACYTCCAAAAGTCTTACCACACTATGTGTCTCAAGGATGGAGGACTGCATGGAAAGTTTGTAATTAATCCCAACCAATGTCACATGGAGTCAAAGTGACCTTATTCCAATCAGCGAGAAAGGCAATATAAAATCACCTGCATTTGCAGTCACTACTTACACTATAAATCATTTAGTCAATAATGATTCATAACAAACAGATCTTATTTTAGTTTTCTTACTTACAGCTTGAGCTTGTAAACTCAGGTGCATGTAGACAACTTACTTCAAGTAACTTTCTGTACTCAGCCTGCTGTTGCATGCTTCCTTCCCTCCTCTGCGTTAGGCTCTTTGGCTTTGGGTACACCTGCAATTCCTGCGGCATGTTTTATTTTTGACCTTCCTGCTCAGTTGATYGTTGTAGTTATTAGCATGTTGGTTTTGTTGAGGTTTTAAACATATTAAAGCAGCTTTGTTACTTCTGTTTCGATGTGTGATTATTATGAGCAATCATTTTAAGTCCTAATACTTTGATAAAATTTGTGTTTTAATTTTGTTCTTGACTGCACAAGCGAGTGCAGTGATTGGCAAGGTCCTTACAGAACCTACAACCTGCACTAAAACCTGCAGCGATGCCAGGACAGCTTATTTCCATGCCATGGTAGCTGTCAACCATCCCAGAAAGCCTGCTCAACCAAGCCGGGACCCTACTTGTTTTGGGAGTAGAAGCGCTGTGAACCATCCTGGACTGGCAGCCACGTTACTCCTGTACTAGGGAGCTGGTAAGTCACACAGCCACCAGTCATTTGTCATTCTCTCRGGTCAGGAGACTGCTTTGCAAACAGGATTTAGCCCATGAGTCACTATTGGCCTTCTGTGCTCTAGAAAAATCAATTATCAGCTCAGATTGCCTTTCCTCTATGACTCCAAAGCCAGAAGGAAAGCATCTTGGATGCCCTTCCTTCCAGACCAGGAAAGAGAAAAAACTATAGCAGCATTACTGCCCTCTGATCTTTTCCTCTCTATCAAGTTCTTCAGTACCAAACGGCAAAGAGCAACAAAACCTTGACCTTCTGCAGCAATGGTCAGCATACTCCATGCATTTATTGGCAGGGCCTCTTTGACACTGATCATTAATGCAGAAGAGATAAAACTATATATAAACAGTTATGTTTGACTTCTGTGAAAGTGGCCACTTTTGCCTGGGAAGCAAGAATGAGTGAGGCACCTCTAAATAATCCCAATGAGTAACACTTCGGCAGCATACTGGAAGCACATTAGGGTTAGTCAGCASAGCTGGGAAATTTTTTATTCAAAGTTGAGTATATTCCTCAATCCATTCAAAAATGTGATGAAACAATGAAGGTCCTGCACAATCAGGCTTTCACCTCCTCTCCCCAGCAGAGACGCATATGGAAGTCACATATAAAAATGTTTTCCAAAGTAGCCACCAGTAGTGCCATTGAGARTTCTTTAGCAAAAGTCTTCATAGCTACAGTTACATTAGTAAATGTAAAATGCATTTTCCTAAGTTTAACCAACTAATTTAGCACGGGCAAATTGAATGACTCATTTCACAAGTGCTTCACATTTATTTCTCAGCAAAATTAATCCTGAAGAAGGAAAGCTGCTTCTATAGTAGGCATTACTATATTTGGCATCATATTTGTTCCTCCCTGCTTTGCCTCCTCAGTTTTATATTTTTTCCACACCAAGGAAAACAAATGACATACCACGATAAAAAGTTGGTATCAGTTTAAGCCTCAGTTTGAAGCACTGGGGAGTTTTCAGCAAAACTCCAGGTTGTTTAAAGATTTTCCCCATGTCCCTGTGTCCTGAAATCACCACTGATGTCCCAGAATACTTTGTTTGCTACAACTTCAGAGACCCATGGATATTCACCGAGGTAATTCGTGATTCACCAAGGGTCGCTCTGTTCATTAGAAATCCTTGGTCAGAAGTTAAAATTGCAGTCATCTTTGGAGCAGAATATCATGATTTCTCCTGCGCCATGGTACTGTCAGATCTCCGCTACTACATAACTATGACACCTAATATCTGTGCCATTACATAACAGTAAGTTCAAGCTTTACCTGAATTTGGACAGAAACATGTTCCTACCTCCCTTATAAAACAGACTAAAGGYCTTTTCAGAAGTCTCTATTTCGGGAATAATTATAAGTTGACTGCAAACGTGGATCACTAGATTAAGAAGATGGTAAAGGTTCTTTTAAAATCTAGGCAGTTTTTAGAAAAAGGACGTTTGTTTTAAGAACAGAGACATACAATAACTGATGCAAATTCACTCATCCACAGTCAAATACAGTTCCTCTTTGTTCAACACACTCTCACCTTACCCTTCAGAATATCAAAAACCTCACTTTCAGGTGCATGTCTGCATGTTAGCAAAAAGATAAATTTTGGCACTAAACTTAAAATGCTTTCCATTCACTTGGGAAGTAGGAAAAAGAAAAGATGCACTTAAATGCAAAACCCACCAGAACCAAGCAAGATTTCTTTGAGCRACCTCTTCAATTAAACCAAAGCAGAAACACTGCTAGCCGCCARTTTTTCTCTTTCTGGACTCAACACSATGAAAACAAGAAAACAAGTMATTTCAGAGAGATGGGACTATTCCTCCATCCAAAGCGTAATTTTCCCTGGCTGGTGTTTGACAGCATGCCGCCAAGRAATTCTTTGCAAACATCCATACAGCTGCAGATTTCCAACATGAAACACAGATGGAGCTGAAGCAGACAAAGCAAAAAAAGCCCTTACAAACCACTGCACACATGCCATTGAACTGCTGGGGAATTTGTGCAACCACCTATTCTGTTGCTGCTGTACATGAGCTACTGCCACCGGCACAGGGGAGCAGAGGGACTCCAACGCTTGAGTTAGTTAATGGGCACAGACTGCTGCTCTTCTAAGTCTGCTCTTTGTGACAGGTTTAACCCTGCTCAAGAAGTCCCTGCACGTTCAGGCCACAAGACTCCAGACTTCTTGCCACTGGAGTTACTACAGAAAAAGCATTAACCAGAGTGATTCAACCCACCCGTACAAGCTTTAAAACAGGAGAGGAAAAACTGTCAAGTAATTTCAAAGGCTAGAATRAGTTTTGATTTGGTTTTCATCATTAACAATACCGCTTGGAAACAGTTACCAAGGAATGAAATGTGCATTAATGGAAGGAACTGCATCTTTTTTGCAGTTAGAGCTKTTCTTTTTAAATAGCAAATCAGAGAAAATTTCCAGGACAGAGGCYCTCTTGCGCTTCGCCCCCCCCATAATCTTTCTCAGGAATTGTACATCAGGTTGAACCATTCCTTTATTCCACTGATTCTCCCACAAACCGTATCGTAAACAGCCTACTTCTGCAACGCCCAAACAGTATGAAGATGCTTTTTATGGCATCATAAGCTTTTACAAGGCTTATGTCCTATGACAAGCACGAAGCCAGCCTAAGCAAAGTATTGACTAGAAAGAAGTGCTAGAAAGTTATCATTTTTAAGGCAATATTTTATATAATAGTAAGATTAAAAATCAAGTAATATATCCAGCTCAAAGCTATTCCAAATGCAGAGAGATAAAGCATACAGACAAATATCAYTGGCTTCTAGACAAAGCTGGTAACTTCTTTTCTGAGAGCAATTCTGATATTTCAAAAGGTTTCTGACTCAGAATAAAGCCTTAAAGATGCCTTATTTCTTTCAGGAGCAAAATTGTGAATATTATTCTTCTGGAAACTGTAGGTGCTCTTCCAAGAAAATGAAGCMGTTTGATTCTCCCAGGAACAAGTGCATCCTTCATCTCCCAGTTCTGCTGTCTCCAGAGCTCTGACTATATTTGGCTGGGTCAGGGTCTGGACCACAGTGGTGTCAGCAGTGACCTACAGGCCACTAGACAAGCTGAAGTAGGTCTGCCAGGGTTTCATGGGAAGTTCATGTAAGCRAAAGAATTTTTCTGCAAAAGACCTTTAGATATGGACAAATCTATGGTCTGTCCTTTCAAATCTGCTGATTGGAAAGTTCTCTGGATTTTCTAAAATACTGCAGAGCTGAAAAAGCTCTAAAGGAAGCCACCAAGCAAGCACATATCCCAGCTCTATCAAGTACAARCCACTAAAATCCATGTGCTAGGGTCCTGGCGAGAAATGCCAGGGCTGCCTTTTTGATCAAAAACTTAAGGTTTCTCCAGAGATGCTTTTATCATCAGTTTCCATTTGGGAAGATTAGTCAATCAACCCCTTCCCTAACAGAATCTAACATTAAATGCTTTTTAATGTTAATGTTTCTTTCCGCTTCTGGAGAAGTGAATCAAGAAAATGTCATGTTCTTCACACCTTTTTTTCCAGCCCACATTAACAGGTAAGAAACACCACTCTGGAAATGGAAATACTTTCAGATCTCTACCCAACTAGCAATCAAAAAGTGGTAACTAGTGGTGGAAACTGCAGAAACATGCTTCTTTCTATCTCTGTGGCTCAGATGTAATTTAATATCCATGTAGATGAAAGTCTCACTGCRGGCCTGGATCAGTTATCAAGCTGAGTAGAGTCTTGTCTTGTGATATCAGTGCAAATTATTTTCATTTAATAATCAAGACTTCTCGTGAAACTACGCTCCTTGCACAACACACTCAAACAGGGGCTGTCACTTCTAGTGGCAATAAAGTTGCCTGAACTTTGAAATTCAGAAGTAGGTGACATAGCCCAGGAAATTCCTCAAGCTTTTTGGGAAATAGAGGATAGAGTTTTYTCTTGTGAAAACCAGAAAAAAGAATAGCCCTTCGGTTTCAAGCTAAATAGCATCTGGGAAACAGCTTTTAGCTGAATTAGGCCTAGAAGGTGGTGTTTAATTAAACTAATCTGAAAGCTAAGGGCTATTATTTAATAAGAAAAAGGTTTCACCTTCTGAAGAATCACTACTATGCTTTTTGGCTGACAGCAATTTTGAACAATGACCACTCTAAAAGGGCTGAGGATTTATAGTTCTTAAAGAGGAGGTAAGAAAGAGGCCACGGGGGCGGAGAGGGGGGGARATCTAGTCAGAAAGTGCATCATGACTACAGCTTTGGCATGATAATTTTTAGTAACTTTCACAATCCAGGTGCAGAAAAAGCATTCCCAGAAAGGTTACCAGGCAACAGAGCTGCTGGCAAACAGCGGCTGAACCACGGCGCTGCTGACCATCTTCCCCCTTTCTAGTTCTTTGTCTCCTTGGAGCTGCAYGCTGGAGAGCAGCTGCCCCCTCTTCGGCCCAGCAGTCCCCCTTACGCTGTAGGGCATCCTCCAGCGCCGAGTTACAGGGCAAGCTCAGCCAGCAAGGGTCTCACACGAGCGTCTCCAGCACAACACAGATGCGTGCCATCGCGGAGTCCGTCACGGCTCAGAGAGGCTTCCCCCCTCGGCTCGCAGGCTGGGGTAGGGGCTGCTCCCGTTCACCCAACTGCTGCAGCAGAACCACCAGGCATCGATCATCATGTACAGGAGACACGATCACCTACGTGGGGCAGTTACGGCATATCTGCAATGGCACAGCGACTGCCCCGAGGGGCTCCGCAATCTTTCAGTCCAATAAATTTCAGTTTGCCCCAAATTAAAAGGAGCAAAAGCAGCAGCAAGCACAGAAGCACAGCCAGATATTTCTCTTTACTGTTACTCTGCCTGTTTTTATAACCCCGTTGTTTTCTTTTCCTCATTTAACTTTTCCACTTTGCTCCAATGCTCAAAYACCTCTCTATTTATCCTGTGTGTCCACGCTGTTCCTCAACAGGATCATGTTTGTGTTCTTTGCCTTGTTCTTGCAAGAGTTAACACTTGCTTTTACTCACTACACCAAAATTGCACTCTTAATTTCAATCAGTAAGGTTGTTCCTCTTGCAGCCCTGGCACATTATCAGGATGGGTCCTTATGAACAGCAGAAAAWATTCCTTATTTGTCCTTGAGATATAATGTTCTCAGGCACTACTGCCTTATATTTAAAAGCTCTTATAACACTTCACATCCCAGCTTTCCCCCTACTGCCAACTGAAGAACCTAACAAATAATCTTTCTCAGGCAAGAGATGTTTGTTTGGATTTGTGAAGGTGTAAATATTTGCATATGGCAGCCCTTCATCCCCAGCACAAGTATCTTGTAGGGATTTTTGTCGCTGTAGCTCATTTCCACAGTCCTTTCCGCTCTTCCTCTGTAAGTCTGGTTCAATCCAAGAGTCATCTCTACGTTCCTTTCACCARAATAGTAACTGCCCTTTCCAGCTTGAAGGAATTTAAAAGGAATAGTTTGATGAAGCCAAGAAACAATTTCAGCTATGATCTCTTCCWCAGAGGCAGGGCTCTCACCTGTAACAAAAGGGGATTCCAACCAACAGACACTGCAGTTCCCCCCATACGGGGGTGACAATTCGTTGTAGCAAYAGGATTTTCTTCTTCCTCCTTCCTCTTGCTGTAAGAAATTACAGCCAGTGGGATCCCGGGAGTATCGTGTGCCTCTGTCAGGAGGAATCATGTGCAGGAATACMTCGTGATGAGGAATACAGAGTTCAGAGCCCAATCCTTTGCAACTTGATTTTGAGTTTTGCAAAGGAGCCTCCAAACAAGTTTTTTCAAGCACAAAGARTAGAAGGCACAGCAAAGCTCTAAGCACTTTATAGCACTTCTGTAGGAAAAATTGGTTCTGTTTGTCCTTCACATTGCCCATCAGCACCACTTGAAAGACAGTTTAGGAGTTTAAATCAGAGCAGACTGCATGTTTCATGTGTCGGTTCAAGCTACAATCTACAAAACAAGTTGGAAAGAAGCATCTTGCTGCAACGAAGCTTCACTATCAAAATTTATTTCCATTATTTCATTCTCTGTTGTAAAACACTTCCCCCTCCACCTTCAGAGGAATTTAGTTTGTCAATAATTACAAAGTAGGAATAGAATWAAAAAAAACAGTCTTTTGTAAAAGCTTCCTTCTCCTTTTCACTCAAAAAAGCTGATAGCAAAAACTTCACAAGTAATTACTGTAACTGAAGACCATCTTCAGTAAATTCTGATATGAATATATCATAGCTGGGTCAGGAGCAGACTTTGTTATAGCCCTCTGAATTCTGTGAGGCCTGAAAGGGTTTCCATCACTCACAACATCACTCTGGTTTACAGACAGCATTTGAAGTTTCTGCCTGACACAGCATAAGGAGGCCCTTTCAAAGGGAGCAGTTGTCTTTATTGCTTATAAAGAGTTTACCCAATGGAAAACCCTTGAAAGCGTTGTACATATGGCTCATCATACATTCATATAATCTGGTGCAACAACACATTTGCTGAAAGGGAACACCAAATCTCCAGAGGCTGATTTATCCCATCCTCTAGTGTATGTATATTAAAAAAAAAAAAAAAAAAATCCAACAACAACAAACACACACCACTATGATGAGATTAATCATTCAAAATGTTTCTCTGAAGGGATCCAGAATATATGTACTTCACTTCTAAATGTCTAAGTTAGAGGAGATGAAGTCCACCCAGCAACCATTTTTAAACTATTCCTGGGCACTGCAAGCATCTAAGCCATGCTAAAGAAGGAAGGTTTTCAAATTGTGGAAGTGGGTTTTAATGTCTGTGTAATAACTCAAGACATCACACAAATCTGGTAACTCTGATTGCAGAAGGGAGAATGGAGAGTGCAATCACGTTCTGCAGTCAGGTCACTCCAGTGCTCCAGATAATCACTCTTCTTTCAGGTCCAGGTTTCTTATAACTGATATACAGTAAAAGGTGTGATTATCAGCAGTGACCATTTACTACCAGTCACAAAAACATCAAGAACGGAGAAAAAAAAAAATTAGATTCTTTCTCATGTTGAAGGCAACCAGGATTATTACCGCTTCATCCATTTATTGCTACTTCTTCCCTTCTTATTACTGCTGCCAAGAATCACAAATTGCAGCTTGCTGCATTACAGTATTTGCTGTAAGATACACAGCTACAACTTTGAAAATGGGCTTTCCTCAACACCATGTTACCAGGAAGGCTTTGTGGCTGGATCTACACTGAAATACGTGACAATTTAGGTCCAAAAGGACTGCATCAAAGGCAAAAATAAGAGGGCAGATGTGGAGAGCTGGTTAGCTGACAAGGGTCACGTAGACATAAGTCAGCTGTCCGACCTCGAGCACAGCAAATATTGTACTCAGCGTATTTAAACTGCTAGMATGGCAAGGACACTTTGCCCTTGATATGAGTCGTTACAATAACAGGACATTTGCGGTTGATAATAGGAGGAACAAGCGCTCTCAAGGAGGACATAGAGGCGGAGCTGACGTTTGTAGAACTAACCAATCATGAGCTTGTCTTTTGCAATATGTATGAGCTAATTATAATAGTGTATAAAGAACAACTGCTTGATTCAATAAATGAAGATTGTTGATCACTCATATTGAGTGTGCTTGTCTTCCCTCCGTCGCGACAGGCAGAAACTCAAAGGCAGAGACAAATACAGCCCCTAGAGAAGAGGTATGCTAGCATCCCTGCAACCAGCGTGAAAGCAGAGAGCTCTGCACACTCTGCAGAGTTGGGAAGCTGCATTCTGCAGTGGCTGGTGATGAGTTTCCCATTACACCCATATCATGGCTTCATTTTCATAGAAGCACCAGTGATCTCTTCTTTCCTGTAGCGTACATGAAGCAGAACATGGCTTAATATATCTTTGCAAACTCCAGACAGAGACTTTTGGGGTCTGCAACTCTCCCATTGACTTYGGCCAATTCTTTGAAGTCCAGTCTGCAGCTCAGAAATCAACTGCCAGCTTCCCAAAGGAGTTCCCAGATTTTTCTCAGAACTATTAGACAGAAGTTTTTTTTAAATAGGTTCGGGTTATTGCAAGATACCAACACTGCAGACCATAAGGTGGCTGCCAACAAGATCTCAGGAATGAAGACGRGCTCCCTGGCAGTAACAGCTGTACGATATGCTGTAGCCTACCATAGAGTTATCACAGCTCTTCCAACATTCTTCGCTTCCTCTGTATTTGCATATCTTGCATATATTTGCATATCCTTATTTCCATCTTTTATAGCAGGAGAAGCCCTTAAACCTATATTTGGGTTTATATTGATCATATACCATACATCATCTAACAATAAAACAGGCAATAGAGCTCTTGATACGTATTTGGTAGTGAAAAGATACACAGACCCTTTTCACATATAGTAAGGCAATCTAAAGTGAGGAGTTCATATAACAAAAACATTTGTCTGAGCATTAGTCCCATATTACATTACATTCAAAATTTGATATAAAGTAACAAATGCAATGTCTGATAAGCAACATTTTCTCCAGTGAGGCACTCATTCCAGTTAARGAGTTTAATATTTGGTAAAATGTAATAAATCAGATGCAAAAAAAAAGTCTTAACTAATTACATAATGTGTCATTGAATTTAGCACTGGTAAATCCTGCCAGTTCTTTCTAGGTAATGTCCTGGGTGAGATTTGCTTATGCAGCAGAGCAGAATTGAACCAACGGATTACAAACTCTAAAGAGGCAGTAGATTTTTAAGGGGAATCCTGAGGCTGGAGACCAGAAGCAGAGTAAATTGCAGTAGGAAGGCAACCTGGAAGATTTAGAATGGGAACATACCAGCGCAGACTTGCATGATGTAAATGGTAAGCAAAACCACAGTTACTAAGTGGACTAAGAGAAGTCCCTGCAATGGTAATATAAATCATGGATACATGTAGAAAGGCACTTGGAAAAATTACACCATGATGTTTCTTCCCTCGTCATTTCCCAAGCCTATAACATTCCTGACAGGTACCGTCTAGTCTCTTCTTTAGAGAAAACCTTCCAGTGACAGAATATTTACGATATCCTTTTTACAATGATGGGACCAGTACAACACACAGTATTCAAGATGCAAGTACACAAATACCATAATGTTTTCTGGTTTGTTTTCTGTCCCTTTCCTCACAAATCCTAGCATTCAGTTTGGTTTTTTGGGTGCTGTTGGCATTTTCATATCATTATTCATTACAAACCAAAAATAGCACTCTTCAGCATTAATAGCTAACCCATCCATACTACTAACCAAAACAAACAGGCTCTGTTTTCTGGTTGCGAGACCAAATAGCAAAACCTGGCCACCCTTTGGGTCACACAGCACTGAGCCTCCCCTGGACCTTGCATGGTGCCACTGTGGGTGTAAGACAGGACCCCACAATCCTAAAGGCATTTTGGGATCAGTGACACTCAGAAGTGCACAGAGAGCTGACATATCCCTAACAACCTCATGGACTGAATGTCCTTCTTTTGAAGTCAAGAGTGAATTTGAATGAATTTGACCTTAGCTTACTATGTCACTGAAATTTTAAGTTCATTAAAATATAGACTTATGCTACTGCTTGTTTGCTGTAGCAAAAGAGCTATTATCTTTATAATTTTAAAGAAATAGCTGCAATTACAATGTACTAACAAGCTGCAGTTGTTATAACAACCTGGCAAGGTTAAAGGCTTGGCAAAAGCTTTACACACTGGAGTTTATGATCTATAGCAGGTGGGAATGCACTAAGAGGACAATGAACAGCTGCTGCCTTCCAGTTAAAGTGTTTTTAAATAAAGATGCTTTTTTTCCCCCTCCAACTTTCCACCTTCTTATTGCTAAAACTACTGTCTTCAGTCATGAAGCCCCATTCCACCTCTTTATCACAGAGCTGAGAAAAGCTTAAAAGGGGTGGCAATGAATTCTCTGGTATTTGTAAGTCCAGAAACTAAAAGAAAAAAAATTATATTAAAAAAACCCAAGCATATTTCATGTACAATAGAACAGGGTTTGTAAAGTAGACTAAGAAGTTAGAAATAAAGTTAATGGCTAAAATTCAATTAAAAGAATCACAGCTCATGCTGCCTATTTTCTAAGTACTATTRTGCAATTACACCGCTCTGGACTTAAAGTGGGAGAAGGATCCCATAAGGCACTCTATAGACAGATTTACACTGAGCTTACAGTTACCAACAGTAAATGCCTAGGACATATTAATAAGTTTGTCCCCTTTAAATAAAAGGCAGAACCATAGTTTTCAGAACATTCCTATTTTTCTCAATGTTTTCATTCAAAATTTAAAGAGACRAGAAGTTAGCCAAGGGGACAGACACGTACCACAAGACAAAGTTCGTGAGGTACTAAACAGCAATGAACAATTTAAAATAGACTTCATTACTTTAAAACAAACAAAGGACCCATCCTCTCCCCCCCACAGCAGTAAGGCAATACCTAGTTTCACATATTCAAATTGCTTGAAAATGAAAACATACTGGGTAAGTGTAATACTTAGCTTTCAAAACTTCCATAGCCCAGTTCTAGCATTGGACTAACACACCTGCAGACCAGTCCATGCTTTTGCTGACCATAAAGCTGYCATTTATAGAAACATTTCACTCAAAAATGTTAATTCAGATAGAAATGTCTGAAGCTATGTGCAAGCAGGCAAAGGCTGGATTAACAGCAGCAGCATAGTCCAGAGCTGGCTGCTACAATTATGGCAAGACACAGGAGATATCCATGGTTTACTAGAGGAAAACTGCAGTCTTTAGCTCAGTATTCTGCACGAGAAAAATGCAAATTGCTCATAGACACACATATTGCAGCTTTACAAGCTGACAAAGCCAGCCTAAAAAAAGAAGATGAGGGTTTCTGTTGTTCCACATCTCTCTTGCATAGAGGCAGTTTGTTTTCTAAGAAGGGTCTAAGGTGAAGTTTCAAAACATATCCCTTCCCCCAAAAAGAGTTCATGCTACATCTCTTGGCTCATCACAAACTTCTCAGCCACTTTAGTTCTTAGAGAAAGACCCTGGTGATTCTCTTTTCTATTTCTCCCAGCCCCAGCAGATTTCAGCCATTGCTCCAATTATCCGGACTATGATCCATAACCGCAGCAGGTCCAACAGACCTTGGACAAGGAGCATCTATGAATACGCTCCTCCACAGACATGGAGTCTCTTACTCCATGCTAGATGTCTGCTCACACTCAGAGGATTGAGATCACAGCTACATCGCACTTTGAGGAAGAGAATAATGCACCTTATGCATTAAGGCACACTAATGAGGCATTCCACGCTTCATTTCCAACCTTCTTTTAAGGCATAAGTAAAAGCAGCTGTTACAGGTATCAAATCTTGAGTCTACCATAAAATCCCATTCCTTAATAGAGCTGCAGAGTACAACTGTTTCTGCTCTGATTTATTAACACACGCCGTGCGATAGCCTCTCCTAGAACACAGCCTTCCAGCAAAGCAGAATAGTCAACTTTAAGTTAACTACCATCATTACACTTCATCTCGTAGAAGTCAGCACCAAAAATACAGCTATGAGCTCTCTCCTGCTTTCTGACTCTTCTAAATGATTTGGTTAACTTACTGGAATCAGCTAAATGAGAAATACAGCAGCTCACTAAATACCTATCACATATATACTTGGTTAATGCAAACTGCTTTTCAATGAATATGAATATATCAGGTGCTTTTAATACTTTTCTTGGCTGTACATCAGGATATTAAGCACACAAGTTCTCTACTAGTGCCTAAATCTGCTCACATACAATCCAGTAGCTCACCTCAGCCCACCCAGCTCACTCAACCACACAATCTCTTTCCCCATCCACAAGAAACTCAACAGCTCCTCAGCAGAATAGGCCCTCAAAATTTACTTTTAGTGTCCATTCCTACTCCACACAACTTCAAACCTGAGGCACATGTCTCCAGCTCCACRGAGCTCCATGTTCGGCCAAACCCACGGCCCTTTGAGCCATCACAAACACTGCAGACAGAGCAAGTTGCAGGAACCTTTCCTGAGCCACYAGCAATCTCACTCCTGTCCAGCTGCAGCTTTTTTAGGGTACTTCCCCTAACAAGTACCAGTGCAATCCCCACCCTAATTAGTATCCACCCCACACTGACCCTTAACACCTTCTAGGATGGAAAGCTGTTGCTGAAAGCAGTTTTTCACAACTAGAAATAGCATTTTTCCTTTATATGCTTTCCCAACAACACTTCAGGACTATTTAAATTCTCAGTGCAAACTTGAGAGGTGGGTGCTGGAAGCTGCTCTCACTCATTTTGTGCTAATTCGAGAGAGGAGAAACTCRCCAGTCCTCATTGTTGTCTGCTCCCAACTACTTCAGTACAGCGGAAAAAGCTGAACCAAAACACATGTGCTTGAATGAAGCCTTGTCCTTCTGAAGTTTAAATTCATGAGTCCTTGACATCAGGTCTCACACATGCATATAGCATCTATCATCTACTATTAAGTACTGTGAATACAGGTGTTAAGTATTAATCTTACTGCTTTTTTTCTTCTCCTTCTGTCAAAATTATGTACTTTGACCCCACAGTCCTCAGAAACAGAGAACAGAAGATATAAATTAACTAGGACTCTCAATTCCCCAAGTTTAAAACTATCTGGCACCTTGTATTAACTGGAAGACTTTTAGGAACCCAATTACTGAGGTAGCAGTCTACCACCTTGCAGCAGGCGATTCTTCTGTCTTAGGTGGATCCTGTCTGCAAGGATTGATCACACCCCACTTTATATCACACTGTCCCTCCTCCTTCCAGGATGTCAGGAACTTCCACATCTTCCAGCTACACGAATGTTTGTTATTCTTCATTTTGTTTTATTTGTCCATCTACATCACTGAGGCATCTTGGTCTGACAATGACATTTGCATGGCTGGTGAATAGAGGGGAAGAATTGGTTTAAATTTCAAATAGTGTCTGCTTTTCTGGCAATGAATAGCCATGATTTTCTTCTAGACCCTGAAATGCCCCAAAATAYGGCTTTTCCCTGCCTTGGGGTAGAAATAGCTCATTACACCATCTGCCTACATGTTGCACACCTTTACATGCTTTTCTGTTCACTCATATTTTCTTACCACAAAAAATCTACTATCAGATTTCTTCATAGCCAACATAGACTGAAGCTATTTGGGGCCAGGAGCCTGCTCCAAGATGGGAGATGTTTTGCCACGCTAACCCGAGCTAGCAGGCTTGGTGACAGCCATGGTATTTCATCTGCAGCACAATACCGTGTTCACATGGYTTTGTGGTACAAGGAATGCCCATAGGGTATATAGTGGCATGCTTTGTTGGACTTTATCAGCAAAACCACAGAATACGATTAAACATTCCAGAGATTTACGATAAACCACAGCTTTTCCAATAATTAACAGCACAAAACACTAGGAAGGACTGTTAAACATATTCTGTTTCTTTAAAAAAAATGAGATTTGGAAAAGTAATGCAAGCATTCATTAAAGATAGGTATTAAGTTTCTCTTTCCAAAGACAAATATATTGGCATTAGGAAGCCACCAGTAATCTGTACTAGGCAATGCTAGAAATTTTCCTGCTGCTGTTCAAAGATGCTAGAATTTCAATGAGAAGCTGTGATTACTAGGCAGCAAACCTATAGTCTGGAGAACAAAACCAGAAAAGTTGGCAATACTGCATCACCGGGTGCTTGTTAGGGAGTTGTTTAGGATACACAGGACACCCGAGGCAATGGTAATTCAAGATACATTGCAGATGGAGCTACTCTACCAGTCATGCTCTAGAAAGTTTTAACTAATTTATTAAAACTAAGAGACTGCTAGAACAAACAAAACCTCAAGGCAGATTGTATCAATTGGCACAAGATTTTCAATCACTTCATCAACTCTAGTCCTGTACTGCATACTCAGAAGTCAAAATAAAGTCCCCAGATTTTTCCAGAGTTAAGTGTCCAGGGTTACTACAACAAAAATTAAAAGGTTAAATCATGTAAATATTATGAAGTTAACTTCTTCCTCTGATGACAAGAGGAAGAAACATCTTCAGACAACGGTTATAAATGCAACATTGACCCAGCGATGGTCTATTAAATTAGAAAACTACTGCAATTGATTGAGAACACTTGGACTGTACCTACACAGAAAGTTCTGGTAGGATAAAATATCTTCTCATCGGAACGGTCAGGCTTTTGAACAGATGATTTATTCTAAACAGAAACTTAGTGAATTTTTCCACTTCATTGATCAAATGTATTATAACAAAAATCCAATTACTATTTCTGATTGATTTATTAGCAGGTCTTGGAGACCTCATTCCAGTCAAAATATTATTTTTGTCTCTTCCAGACCAGGAGGATTCACAGCTGGGAAAAGCAACCTTCTGTCACAGAGGAAGTATTAGATTAAATATGAGAACAGCAACGTGTTTTTGTCAGCAGAACTTGCTGCAATGCTATATTCAGGCATCTGAAGTATTTTTTAGCGCTGCAGAGCACATTAAGAGATGAACTCATGTCACTGTACACTGTATTAAATTCAAGGCTAAGTCTTTTGCAGTAGATATCACATTTCCTACTTGTTTTGCACAATGTTAACAAACCAAGCTTCTAGTAGGGACCTACAGTGAGTCAGAAATGTTCTAGTTTCCATAAGAAAACGTCAATTCAGCAAAACCAAAATGTTTAAAAGGCCATATTCCTGTTCTGTAGCATTACGGGCCATGGCTAAAATGGGGGGCGAGATTTTCTTCACAAAGTCAAAGTCGTGCCTCATCCTCACTTTGCATTAGGGCAAAGCGGGGCTCACACGAGGCGGTACAGGTGTTCCTCTGGCTCCAGTTCCTCCCTGTACTGGGAGCAATGGAAGGAGAGAAATACTGGAGCTCTGCGCGAAGGCAGGGTGAGCGGCTGGGCTTGCAGACACAACGTATAATACAGATGCTGCCACTTGTGGCGAAGTCCCACCGTGCCGCAGCACTCCTTCCCCTCATTTTCAGACCTGCTTGGAGGTGACCAGAAGACTCATCTTTTTTCAAACTTTGTCCAAACCCACACCTCAGAAATTTGACTAGTCACACATCAGGTATCAAACCACTCCCCTGTGGACACATATCTCAGCTTCCACTGCAGAGGTGATGCTGGAAGTGAGTTGGTCTTTTGGCTGTGGATTTTACAAACCTGCCTCATTGAAAGCGAAATTCAGAAACACCCCTGTAAAAGGAAGCTGGCACAGGGAAATGATTCTTTATCCCAACCATGCTTCTCCGAGCAGCATCCATTCTCCTCCCGCTTCCCCTTCGCAAAGGTCAGGTACGTTCATCGCCGTGTACGCTTCACGCAGCCGACAATATTGCCAGCTCCCAGCAGCTGCCAGCTCTGTCCTCCCAGGGGGGGAGAAGCTAATCAAACCCAGGATTCATAGTGCTGTCACCGAAACAAAAGCAGCACCTTTTGCTGGGCAGCAGAGCTTGCAAGGTGTTCACTGGAGATTAGATGCTGACACCGAGACATCTCACAGACCACAAGCAGAACTGGGGGGGGGGCCACAGGAAAGCATTTTAAGTGATCAGCCCCTCAGGACCCACACGATCAGCATCCCTAGGTGAATGCCCATCCTCAGAGCTATTCTAGCTTGCTCCTTCTCAGATATTTCTGGTATCTAGTATTTCTCAGTTACTTGTCAAATGACATAAAATAAAGGAAAAGCAGGGGGAGTGTGAATCTATTCCTATTTTATAATACTTTTTACTGAAGGACAGACTACTCCTAAGACCAGGCCTCTGCTAGGTGTTTTGCATTGCCCTGAAAGAACAACGGACAAGAAATAACTCTCTGGAAGATACAAATTAATACACAAACCAAGTACTGGCCTCTCTCAGCAGACTAATGCTGGCTCCCCTTAACGAAGTAGGAGACCATAGTCTRTAACAATTCAGCTTCTTCACTGGAAAACTTTCTTCTTTTCCATAAGCAAATCTTGGAGAGATGAACTGCTTTTATGCACCAATTTAAGGAAGAAAAAAAATTTTAAACTTTTAAATCAAGGTGTCTAAGAGAGTTACCAAAACACTTCTTCCTGGTAAATTTCTCACATGCAATGTCAATTTGAAGTACATCAAGCTGGGGTCACCTTTACAGTGTACACAATGTTCTGAGGCTGCTAAGTTAATCCCTCTCTACATAACACCTTTTTCCTATAAATAAATATTCCATCATAGCCACTGAACTTTTCTCCATATCTGAGTATTTAAGAAAGAAGTTACAAGAAAAATTTGGAAAACAGAAAACTAAGTTATTTGTCAATGTTTCTTCTTAATCACTTCAACTTTTCAGCACTTTACCTATTGACAATACTTTCATTAATGCATGCCTTTATTTCTTGAAATTTAATTTTTCTTTACTGGAATAAGCTGGGATAATGAATTTAATGATAATACACTAATATATAGTAATATTTTCAATTGCTTTTAACTCTTCGTGCAACTATTTTCTGTTCAAAAGTTACATGACATACAGTCCACAGAATGGCTGCAGACCCAGATGTACAGCTCTAAGTAATCTGCATAAGAAGTCAGGAAATTAAAGTAAACCTGCTGTTCTACAGTGGGCCATAATTTCGCACCTGTAAGTTTACCAGGAATTGCATTAAAGCTCTGGGACAAATAAAGTGAATTAACAACTCAGACTTCAGAGGATTTTATTTTATGCTAGATACAGTGTAAATTTGCTTGGAAGGTGATATATTTCTTGAGAAGGTGATAGATTTACCCATGTCAGTTTAATGTCACTGATATCTTCAGCTGCCAGAAATGGTAAATAAATGTGATAAACAACATGTGCAGTCTAGTCAAATACACTCTCATTGCAATGAAACAAGGAAAATATTATAAAATATGTTTGTGATCAAGCACAGAATATCAACCAGTTGCTGTGTTACTAAATTTTAGCGTGTACTGTTATTTCACATATTGACACAATTTTATCCACAACATATCATTTTACTGACAATTTTTGTTACAACAGGTATTTCCTCCTTGCTAAAATTACATTTTTCTCAGGGATTTGATCTGTGACCTATTATTTTGCATCTGAAGATTTCCATCTGCTTTGGATTAGAGAAGTAGGGCCCAATGATCCTGAGCAAAAACTTGGCAAAAGGCAGGAACCATTATTGTCAAGTGCAGATAATCCACATCTGAAAGCTGCTAATCAAAACTGCTCAAGCATGGAAAAGATATTGACTGTTCTTCCTATTATCTTGCAAAAACAAACAGATTCACAGCTCTGCTGAGGACTTTGCTCATTAATTCCCTATAAGACTTGAACTTGATAACTGAATAAGTTACTCGTACATTATTTTGCTATCTTATAAAATTCTGAAGTGAATTAGCCTAATAATGAAAAAACTCTGACTAATAGAGTTTGAAAGCAAAAGTCATGCTTCACATTCCTGTGGAAAAACCCAATAAAGTAAAAGAGAAAATTTTTTAAATCTACTTATGACAAGGCAACAGGCCCAATATTTGACCCTTGTTCACCCTCTTAAGTCTAACAGTTTCCATGGATTTACACAAAACAGTAGACATCATAATTTTGATATACTCAAAGCAAATAAAGGATAAGTGTTTCCTAAAGGACTCTCATAGCTAGGACTGAATGGGGCTGAGCTCTAAATTAAAATGCCACAGATAGCTGGTGAAAGAATAGCTCCTGACAAAAACCCCCATTCACTTGCAGTCAGATGGTGCTTCTGTAAAAGAAATTAAAAGAAACAAGGAAAAAAAAAAAACACCTGTACATCAACAGCTTAACCATTCAAGCATTACCAGGGTAAGCATATTATTTTTCTGTTTGGCCAGGTTCTACCCTGGAGAGGTGCTGCATGTTACCTGGCAGCTCTGGCACAGGTTAATTAAGAGCAGCCAGCAGAGGCTGAGCAGCCTGGAGGCTGGGGCCGCTTTCCAGCACTGCACTCCCGCCCAGAGCAGTGTGTGATGCTCAGAGGCAATAAACCCCTGAGCCACCCTCGCATCCCCTGGTTGTACCTCTGGCAGGAATGCAAGTTACCCAGCRTCAAGCAACCTCTTAAAGAAATCCAGGCATGGAAAGGCAAATGGGGTGGGATCGCTGCTCCTGAAACCTCTGGTGGGAAACTCATACCAGGGTGGCAGCCAGACCCTTTGCTTGAGGACACAGGATTGAATTACAGCTTCTTAACAGGCAGAGTAAAGGGCAAGCTGAGAAAGAAAGAAAATTAAAAAAACCCAGATCAATCCAGAAGTCTTTTCAGACTTTGCTGGAATGCTAGCAGCCCGAAAAATCAGCAGAGGAGAAACAGAACTTGGCTGAAGAAGGTTATCAGCTGGCATTTGAGTAGTGCAAAATGAGAGACAGTCCAGGAATGCATGCTGGGTGATGCAGAAGCACACATGAACTCCAGAAAAAGCCTGGACTGAAGGAGAAACCTTTGCGATGGAGATCATAAGACACACCAGGAAAGTCTTCCTGGCAGAAAACAGAACATACCACACAGATTTCATGTAGAAAATGCTAGGAGCTGCATACTATGGGCAAAACAAATGTGGAACCAGAAGAGAAGAGGAACAATTTTGTACTACTGACAGTGAAAACCGGGCACCGCCCATCCACTCCATGACCCCACTCATGGCTCTACAGGACACAAGCTGTCAGTGATGTAAGGCTGTAAAAAATGTTCTCCATCTTGTCTTAAAAAAAATCTGCTTCTGCAGAATTAATTAATAGAGAACCAACCAAGGGTTGTTCTGCATAAGGCTCTACAACATGACCTTTTTGAAGCCGTGTAGCTCCAAGACATTATTTTAATTGAGCAAAAAATCTTTAGTCCTGATTAAGAAGAAAAAGTCAGGTGGCTGGTAAAGTCAATGTCCAAATATGAAAAGAGACAAAACATGATCAGAGCATTGTTCTCTGTCTTGTAACAGTACTCTCAGGCTCTTCTGATCAACTTTTTCCTCTTTTAGAAAAGCCCACACATTTTGAATTGCATAGCCTATGACAACAAGATTAAAGACAATAATTATGTATTTGTTCTGAACAAGCTGAAAAATACATGACCCAAGGTTTCTCTGAAGCAGAAATCAATTTTCTGTAAAACAAGCAAACAACCACACCTTGTTTTATCAGACAGGGTCTTCCTTKGATTGTAAGAAATACCAGTACCAGTATACTGATGTACATGTAATCAAKCTTGATTATGAGGTTCCCTGCTAAACCACACTCCTCTAACATCTGTGGGTAGCACAGCACCAACTTAACCATCAACAAAATAGAAATAAGAGGCTACCCATTAATTAGCAGTCTCAGTTGCCACAAATGCCTAGGGACAGGGAAGGTATCCTTGRGGGAATCTCAGTCCACCATTGCATTGTTCTTAGACTCTTCCCCAAGCATCCTTGGGGAAAAAAAACAGAGAATATTGGGCTAGATCAACCTTCAATTCAACCCTGTGTGGTCAATTCTTATGTGATTCAAAAAGACTTATTTTAAGTCTTAACCCACATATTATTATTTAATTTACAAAAAGTTTCTCTGCTTTGATGTGCACTTATCAGACACAGCAGATCTGGAGTGGATATATCCAGAACGTACAACAACCTCCAATACGGCAAAAACTGGCTCATCTCTAGGTTGCTGCTTGCTAGATGGCAGCACAGGCAGAAAGTGCAACACAGGAGGGGTCTACAGACAGCGAGGAGGGAGGGAAAGGGATGAGCAGCACATTCCCATTGCTAGAGCGTCTGACAGAAGATGGCCTATACAAAGAGCAGCAACACTCTGGGAGACAGAAAGCGGGGAGACTCCTGTTGAAACACACCGCAGTGGCCACAACAGTGACTTATGTATTGTTTACTTCTTCTCAGGGCCACCACTGGGTTCCCATCAGCATCCTCTACTGCATAAAAACTACAACTGTGAATCATATCTTAGTCAGGTTTCCTTGGGTTTATCAGTAAACTGAGCCATTAAGCACAYGGGGGATTCAGATCACTCTCAAAGATCAGTTATTGGAAATACAAAGCAGCATGTAATTAAACTACTTTTCTGTACAGGACACTAATTCATCAATCGATGTTCATGAACAAGAGCTATTGCACTGGCACACAGGCTGAGCTGCAAGTTTTCTCTCACAGCTGCTTGTGAGAATGCACAATGTTGTCTTCTCAAGCACAGCCATGTGTAAGCCCAGGGCAGGCATTTTTGTTCTGCTGCTCTAAATTAAGTTCCATAACAGGAAGTCCTTCAACCTCCATACATCCAGAGCTACCACTAAACCAACAGGAAAGCACAAATATCCTAGAAATTAGCCAACCTATACTCACTYGGTTATATATAGATTTAAGAGCCTGACTTTATCACCCACTTTAAAAGTGCTGGCCTCTTATCAAATCAGTAACTGTTCTTCAGCAGAAGCAGAGACAGATTGCAAGAAACRTGTTGTGATTTGCAAAGCTCTGTAAATATAAGCTAAGAAGGATAAAAAAAAGTGCTTATGAAAAAACACGTAGCCCAAAAATTAATTAAGGAAAGTATGCGTAACAAAACAAGTTAGATATAAATGCAAATGATGCTGCACAATTCAGGACATTGTAGAAAATAAATAGAATTTAACCAGTTTATGTAGGATACTAAGAAAAACTCACATTCTGTTATTGACAGATGAAGAGGATTTAATTAGCAGCAGAGGAAGAATGGAGGGAAAGCTATCCCCAGTTAGATGAGAAAAAAATTATTTTTAGCATTAAGAACATTTAAAACTTTGACGAGTGTAAGTTCTCCTGCTTCAAGTCTTTATTCGGCTTCTCACTGATGTAAGGAGGAAGCAAAATCCTGTGGGGCAAGCTATTCTTGTATTGCTCCATCAACGTTCCTCACATTCTCCCTTCAAAAAGCTGGTCCTGACTTTCACTAGAGACAGAGTGCAGAGGTAGGGGGACCTCGTTTTTATCTCATGTGACAACTCCTACATTATAAAATCCTGAAAACAAGGAATCATGAGGCCTMAAAATCTGTGTATGCTCAAATGTAAGGATCCAAATTCAACATGAAGCATTAACAAAAATCTTTTTATTGATTTCTGTGGACATTACGTGGGACCCTAGAGACCTCAGCACAGATGAGAACTGTAAAATATATTCACAGTCCTGTCAAAACCTGAAGACTAATAACCTAATGCRAAGTTGCTAAATTGGAGATCCAAAGACATCCATCAAAATTCTATTGTGTCATTTCAAGTGACATCAGGGTAATATGAGCTTGTAATGCAGTACAAGCTTTTCAAGCCCAGTTAAACACTGTCATCCTCTACAGAAAAGTWACACTGATAAGGGAGGAAATTAAATTCACAACTGAAAAAATGTGTAAATCCACTGGAAGGTGAGACAAATAGAAACTTCTGCACAAGCCTRAGCAACAGGCTTGTTGAATTCTAGGAAGCACCATGCAGGAGCRGACACCTCCAGCCTGTCTCACCCTGCCCCAGGACAACAAGGAGGTCAACAGCTCCATGTGCACACCCCGCTTTTAATACAGCTCCATACATCAGCCCACCTCCCAGCAGTATTGCCTTCCCCTGTTGCCACTGCTTTGCCCTCAGAGTTGAACAGCAAGCCTATAGTATGGAGTAATACTGGTAAGCAGTGGGAAGTGCGTCTGTAAAATTTCRGATGGCAGAACACACAAGTGGCTTAAAACAGGCTTTATAGTACTGGATGAAACAATTCATTCTACAAAATAACTTTGCTATCCTTTGGTTTTGGGCACCTGTCTTGCAGCCCATGTAGGTAGACCCTTTCTAGCAAACAAAGATCAGTAGCCCCACTTCAGTTTTTRTTTTCTGTCCTAAGGTAAATCTATCTACCAACAGCTTACAGTTACAATAAAATTCCCCTTATTATGTTGGTTTAACATGGGATGTGAACTCCATCCTTGTTTTTATAGCATGGTTCATTAACACTCATGAAATTCATGGGGGAAATCTATATTCCGTCTTTGAATTTTCCAAAACTGATTTAACAAACTTCAACTTACCATCTCAGAAATAAAACCAGAACGATTACACTAAAATACATCCAGAAACTTTCCCAGACATTCAGGTTTCTATGGACCTGCCAAACTGCCAATGTGGAGACATACAGGTCTGAATTTAACATGCTGTCTTTTTTTCTTCAAGGCATCATTTTTAGTTCATGTTGCATTATGTAGATGTCGTGGTTTAACCCCAGCCAGCAACTCAGCCCCACACAGCCAGTCGCTCACTCCCCCACAGTGGCATGGGGGAGAGAATCAGAAGAGTAAAAGTGAGAAAACTCGTGGGTTGAGATAAAGACAGTTTAATAAGTAAAGCAAAAGCTGTGTGCGCAAGCAAAGCAAAACAAGGAATTCATTCCCTGCTTCCCATCGGCAGGCAGGTGCTCAGCCATCTCCAGGAAAGCAGGGCTCCATCACGCGTAATGGTTACTTGGGGAGACAAACACCATCACTCCGAACGTCCCCACCTTCCTCCTTCTTCCCCCAGCTCTATATGCTGAGCATGATGCCATATGGTGTGGGATGTCCCTTTGGTCAGTTGGGGTCAGCTGTCCCGGCTGGGTCCCCTCCCAGCTCCTTGTGCCCCCCCAGCCTGCTGGCTGGTGGGGTGGGGTGAGAGGCAGAAAAGGCCTTGGCTCTGTGTAAGCACTGCTCAGCAGTAACAAAAACATCCCTGTGTTATCAACACTGTTTCCAGCACAAATCCAAAACATAGCCCTATACCAGCTACTATGAAGAAAATTAACTCTATCCCAGCCAAAACCAGCACAGTAGATTTCATAGTGTTATGCTGACACATGACATAAAATTAAACTAGAGAACCTAACTCTCAAACTCAGGTGCATTTAAAGAAAAATAGTAAGTCATTAATTTTAAGGTGCTAGACCAAGTTTTCTTCTACATAAAACTGCACTATAGCATGACTAAGATGACTGACAGCTTTTGGTATATTCTTTAACAATTCCTGTATACTCTCTATTACCCTCAATAATGGGATGTTTATTATAAGAGTGGTTTGTGTCAACAGAGTCCATGGGAAGAAAACAAGGAGGAAAAGATCAGGTTCAGGATAAACCACTCCTTAACAAACAGGTTAATTTTTAGACACTAATGCCAGGGCCACAATTTCCAAAAAAAAAAAAGTTAGCTTACCTTTCTGGGTTTGATTAAAGCTCAGAAACAGGAACACAGAAGATTTGTTGCCAGGTTTTAAAGGACTTTTTATCACCAAGAAAAAGTTGGCAGTGATGTGAGAGAAGATGAAACTGGCACAGAAATGTAGCGTGAAYGTCTAAGAACCTGAGTTTGCAAGTGATCATCAGGCAAGGTTTCAGGTACAAAAACATCATATGTTGCTCATAATTCTTAAAAGGTAATGAAAAATCCACAATACCTTGCATTTATGGCTTTTGAGAGGATCAGATATTCTCCACTAGTCAAAATCTTTTCAAAAGATATAAGCAGRGAAGGCAAGATTTGGGTGAACTCCTACCTGCAACACAGGCTATTCAAGGTCCTTGGCTCACACTAAGAGTACGTGAATTGTAAAATTTTATCCCTAGAGAAAAAGGCACAAGGACTAAACTTGGGGAGCAAACACTGGGACAGAGGAAAAAGGGGAGGGAAATGTAGGCTTGCCTGCAACACTGGGACTCAAACAGCAGATCAAGAATCTGAAGACAACTCACCAAGACTTTGAGAACTAATTTTTAGCCACATCAGGAGTAGACTCAGTAGCAATGAATCCTTCTCTCTCTGCACAGGGAAGACGGGCAGGTTTTCAGAAACTGTTTTGGGCTCTTATGGAGACTAACAGAATATTTTCTTTTCAACAAAAATGCACAAAGTGGAAACAGGCAGCAATGCTCCCTTTCCTGAAACTGGATAAAGTTAAAGGGAGGTTTTGCAGACACGGTTGTCATAGTTCTTCCACATTTAAACTACTTCACATATAGCAGATAACAGAAGCTCTTGCTTTCCTGTGAATTATCGCACCAGAGAACATGACTGTGTGTGTYAGTAGTTTCCTCCTGTTTCCAGGACTGCATAAACTATTAAAGTTTCAGTGCTGGCATAAACATTCTTTGAAAATATTTTTACCATTCACATGTAGAACATCAGATTCCCCCGAGGAGCACAATTACAACTCACTGTGTACCTTAAGCCAAATTCCTAGCAACATGATGCTCACTTAAAACATCAAAAATAAGTTGTGGACTGGTTATGTTTCGGCTTTGTTTTCAAGTTAGAGAAACTGGTTCATCAGCAGCACTTCTATCACAGAACAAGTATGCCACAGTACTCAGTCAGAAAGGCTTCTGACACGATTCAAACAAGTTCAGTGACTACTGAAACCTCTGAGAGGCCTTCTGTCAGACTAGGGTGAATGAATTTTGCAGCTGCTTTCGTGGCTGGTTCAATATTCAGATTTTTCACTAGGCTCAATCACAGATCTCAACACACTCATTCTTACCCAGAGAAACAATGAGTTTCTGGTCTCAGGTGTAAACTGAGACCAGATCTACTCAATATTGTGTAAAACCAAATTAAGCAAGGTCACAATTAAACCATTAACATCTGCAATACAAGCAAAAAGCAAAACCAAAATAAATATACTTATTGTCTGTAAAAAAGAAAAAGTTGATAAGGAAAAAGGGAAATAATTCTTTCCTTAAAAAAACAAAGCAGGAGATCTTAGCGTACCATCTAGACAGCTGTACCATTTTATAAAACAGATTTTCATGATGATCACAAAAGCCTGACAATAATTCTCTATTTTAGACAGGAATAACAATTCTTTGTTCTGGTTGCTCTTCAGCTGATGCCTTTCAAATAGGGAACAATCATTTTCAGAGGAAGCCAAAAGAGATCACCTGTATTTCATCTCATAATCAAAGCTGTCCTACTTGTAGTACAATCTATATTTGAATCTTATTTGCCTATGTGAAGATACCTCATATGCATTTAGCTTTATACATTGTGTATTACTAAAAACCAAACAAAGCAGAACCATATTCTGYTTCCTTGAAAGTAAATGCAATTTTTTGCTTTGATTTCAGAGGTAACAGCATTGGGTCCTGAATGCAGACAGGAGGTATTAGGAACAAACAACACACTGTGGCTCACTAAGGCTCAGGGAGATAGCATGTAAACTTCTAAAGTCACTAACCACACTGACAACCCTACAGAGAGGCTCTAGGAAGAGTTTCAGAAGCAAAAAAAAACCCAAACCACCTCAAGCCAGCCAAACACCAGTGCACCCCATCAGTGGACTCCCATTAGAGAAGGAATGAGCAAACACTACTATCCTGCRCTTTACTCAATAGGTGTGTGATGTGGTGCAATCAGGAATGATATTCCTTGTGTCCATTAGAGCCTGCCAGTTCTCGCCAATCTTCATCTCACCTGCATTCCCTGATATAAATGTGTAAGTGGTATCACTGATCTGCTTCTCAAATTATCACAACATTTTAAAAATGGCATCAGTTGGTATGCTGACTACTACAATCCGCTTAACTTCCTTGCACATAATATAAAAGAGAATCTATTTCTGTTTCGTTACTCACTGCAGACATAACAATTTTATGTTTTTGTAAATATACTGTGTACAAACACTTCTGGATGATTATCCTCAAGGATTGTCTTGGAATGTAGATAAACTAGAAGAAAATGAGGTTGGAGCATTGCTCACTATAACATTATATTTGACTATGAGCATGCTTTTTCCTCCATAACAACATAAATTCCTGCCAATTGAGGGATTGCTCATTCAAACCCAGAAGCACCTACACTGGCTTTAGAACTGGGGCTGAATTCAAACRTTTCTTCCTCTCCACTTCAAATTTTGCTGACATCTTTCAGCTGAAGATAAACAAGTGGCAAACATTATGTGGCAAAAAACATATATGTGCTATTCATCAAGCAAATATTTTTTAGTTCAGTGCTGTATCTACAGCTCAGCAGATCAAATCTAAGCAGTCCTGGCAGTGTTCTCCACTATTCCACAGAACTTTTTATACTACCACCAGCACTACAGTAATTTCAGTCATGAGGAAAGCCATGTTAAGCAGGTGGCTAATCAGCGAACTCTATGAAAAGATTTGGCAATTTCTACCTAGTTCTTGGTGGATAATCATGCATGTGTCACAAGCTGCCAATGTGGCTGAGTATCCAGTTGGCAGGCTAGACCAATAAAGGAATAAGTAGATGAAGACAAGAGAAATCTTAGATTAAACTCCAATTGCCTGGCACATTGTAGAGGAGGTAACAGGGACACAAGGCAAGAGAATCCAGTCCTCAGGGGATTTTACTCACATAGTTACTATGTGTTCATTTTGCTGCAGCAGCTTAAAATATGGGGAAGAAAAGGAGAGGTCAGAGTAACTCCCTCTTGCCAGAGCAGCAGTGGAGCCAGAAGCAACTCTGCATACTTTTACTCATCTACTGCTCAAGCTCAGAAACTCAGTTTTGCCTGGCTGGCTTTAAGTGGTAAGTCCAACTGTTGTCACTAGCACTGACAGTTCCTATATCTTGCCTTCTTTTTAACTAGGAAACAAAATACACAGGAAGAATTAGGTGGTGAAAATGTAGCTAGATTTCAGTTTTCATCATGTCAGTTCCGCACTTGGAAAATTGCCTCTTAAGTAACGAAGTCAACTGTACTGCTGGCTGCCCTCAGCAAGAAGGGAAAGAATCATCTTTATCTGACCACATAAATATTCAGCAAACAAACACTATTTGCTTTCTGCAGAGCGCTCATTACACAGACCAACTTTTAGTCTGATTGCTTCAGCCACTGTACTTTTCCTCTTAGCTTAATCTATATCACAACACAAGCATTTTATCACATAAATTAAGCTACCTCCAAACAGAGACTAAACATGCTAAAAAGCTTTTTGCAGGTATAGGCTGAGTCATTCATTGCATTGACAACATTATGCTACAAAGCAAACTTAAAATGAAAAATATAGTTCATCAAATAGAAGTAAATAATCTCTCATTTTAGACATATTTAGCAGAAGCTAARATACATGCTCAAAATAAACTGACATCAAAAGTTTATAACTTTCTAGTGAATATTTCTTGCTTTGTATTATGTTATCGCTTTGCAAAAGGGCATTTTGAAAGGTATTTGGTTGTAGGATGAATCGCTTTTTGAATAACAGCTCCACCTTATTTCAAGCAATTCTTTTGTGTTTTACATCAGTGCGATCTAAGTGACTGGGTGCAAGTTGTACACTGGAGTCCATCTGTGCTGCTCGCTCAGTGACTGCTTTACCATCTCAGTGAATGTGTATCAGTTTACATATGATGTCTTAACAACGTTTTAAGGACTTTGTTTGCAGAAACAATTTATTTTTAGAAGATATACTTGAAGTTCAAACCTGTAGCACTCTTTGTGAGTCATCATCTTGGAAACTTAGACACTCCTGAAGGAAGCTGTGTCGGAGTGTGACCAGGACAGTCTTCCTGTAATGGTGTTTTGCATGACAGCATCACCTATCTGAGAGAGCAGAACAGGTGACGTTTTCCTGTTTGCCTCCTGCCAAGAACAGGGCTGTCAATTCCTTTCCAAAGACTTGGGAAGGCAGGAGTTACTCGCAGAAGTAAGACTCAATAACCCACCAGTGGGCTATTCCTCACTTGCCCTGAATTAATACATGGAGCAGAGCATGGAAAAAATGGGAGAACTAGGACATCACTCTTAACTCTTACTTTTTCATGGAAAAGCTTAAGTGTGCACCTGAGACTGTTAAGAAATTGTAATTCATCCAAATGCAAAAGTTGTCACCTAGGACTCGTAAGCTTCATCTTTCACTACATTTCCAGGCCCAAATTCTCCAGTCTAAAGAAAAACTGATAATTAGGATATTAAAGGCTTTTATAAGAGACTCCTACCGGGACTACTGCCATGCACAGAGAACAGGCAGGAGTCCCACAAAGTAACACTTTCTTACCCACTATGTAAACATTTCTCAGAGAACACAAGTTTTAAGCAAATATACAAGCAGCTCAGGACAAGGAGCAGAGCTTTCAGTTTGACTTTATAAGTGCCGTCAGAAGACAAATTGTAATACCTTTCCTTTCCCATTTCCAAGTGGAGACTTTAGTTAACCCCTTCTCTGAATCCCATTTTCCCAGCATAAAATGCTGCCCTGCTACTTAGGTTTCTGCYCAGCAGCTGCATCTGCTCAGAATGTCAGACTTGCTACCGAAACTAAAAGCTACCAGAGGGAAGACCTTGGCACAACAGTTATTACTCTCTGACCTTGGCCAGCAACGTGACAACAGAGTCACAGTTCAGGATGAGAACACTTTTCACTGAGACAGCCAAGTAGATATATAGGCTATTTCACTTCCAGGGTGTATGTGTTTTGAAAAACTGAAGCCTTTCAAGACTTTTGCTACCTAAAAGCTGAATATAATGCGAGACAGGACAAGGGGCACCAGAAAGCCTGCTTATGAAAGGTAGATACTATTTGTTGAAGTCACAGCAATAGAACTGGTCAAAAAATGAAAGTAGTCACAAACGATTTTTCCATACATTTTGCTAAGGCTTACAGGCAGGTACAAGTTTACAGGTTTAGATTTTTTAAGTGTATTGGGCAGATCTCTACAAATTCCAGAATGCTCAACTTGTTCACTGGCATCAGTTGTTCTGACCAAACTTGTCTTGCTCTTCAGTGGATTAATCTGTCCTACAGCCAGAAAATGGCTTTCCTAGAGAAATGAAAATAAGCAAACTAAATCCAAATATAACAGCCTTCCTAACCCCAAAATTGGTCAAAATAATTAGCCAAGTTCATACTTCTCACTGCCTTGAGTTTTCTACCACTACCACATCTAGCTACTATCAGTCCAAATGCACACAAGTCCTTGGCATCCAAGCAGGAATATTAAAATTCTCAGCACTGTTCACTTTTGTTCTTCTAGAGTCCAAACCAATGTACCTCCATCATTCCCACCTGTATAACATCAACTTTGCCTTCTGCTGCTATTATCAATATARCACTAGCACAGCAATTCAGGTTCTTAACCACACAGAGAAAAATTACAGAAGCAATCAGTGAGRTTTGGCACAGATTCATCCTCTGGGAAATGTCCATGTCTCAGATGTAACTAAGCCCTAACCCTTCAAAGATGCAGCATATTCCTCAGAACACACAGTGACATCATTTTGTGTGCCTTGTCACAAAACCCCAGAGACACAAGGAGAATCAACCTCTGCCTTAGCTCCCTTGGTCATCAGTTTTGCCCCCTATAAATGCACGAAACCCCGTCTGGGACCAGTAATAATATAGCACAGCAGGACTGAAGGGCAGCAGAGAGGAATGTATGGGGAATCACTCATGTCACAAAGCATACTCCATAGCAGGTCACTTCCGTAAAGCACACAAAGCTTGGATCCCAGTTTCTCATACAAGATGCAGAGTTCATTTTGGGGCAGCACATTAACTTAAGAGACAGTTTAAAGGTACATCAGCATGACTGAAAGCAGTACTCATTTAAAGTCTATGATACTATTCTTTTAGAGCAAATCCTCTTCCATGGATGACTTCAAAAGGCTAAATTGAAAAATATCACAGGAAGTCATTAATATGCTAATAGTCATTCAAAATGCAATGGGATTCTTTCCACACAAGGGAATTGGTTTGATTTCCCTTTCTAGATACAGAAATAATATATTGTTATAAACCTAGATAAACCTAATTTTAGAACATATGGACTCTGCCATGTGGTTGTTTACTTAGATGGGGTGCTTCAATTTGTCTTGGCACTTTCTAGTGTTTAGGGTGTCTTTCAGGATAAGGAAGAGATGTATGGACACATTGCGCACTAAGATAGAATATAATTAGAAAGCAAAAGCTTTACAAGATCCTTCTTTATTATATCCACAACACTGAACACATTATCTAGCTCTGTACCCTATAATAGAACACTCAGCATATACTAAAAGACAAACCAAGAATTAAAATAGCATTATGAACAGTCCTCCATACGTGTTTCCAGTGAGAAGCACCATGCAAAGGCAAGTCAGCTATAAAGAAACCAAATGAGGGCATATTTTTCATATATAAATTCCATCTTATCTGTTTAGAAAAAACATTAAACAGAACCTTAGGAGCTCCCAACAGCATCTTGCTCATGAAAAATAAACAAATATATGCTAAATATAGCATTTATAAAACTGTTTATTCACTAAATATAGTTATATAGACTATTTTACTCAAAGACTCCCCTAGAAAATTAGTTAAGACTTAGGCATAATTGAGCCAAACCAGTCAAGATGAAAGCCTGCAGAATGCAATCATCTCTATACATCCTGGGACCATGATAGCTGTGGAGAAGGAAAGGGACAGCAAATACCTGAAAGAAAATACTCAGGTTTGACATTAGCAGATGCTCTGCAGAAATTTTAAAAGAGGTTTTCTAAACAAACCTAGGTGTTACTGTCTTGCTATGCCAAGACCTAAGGGCACATCCATACACTTGTATTAAAGGCACGTACTTAACTTTTTACCCAGTTAGGCAGCTGGAGAAAGTGCACCAACACTCAAGCCACCATTGCAACTTGTGCAGTGGCAGAAGGATTTGCTCAAGGCTCCAGTTCACAGATATGCAGCCTGAAGGGCCATTTGAAAAGCATCATCTCTCAGTTCATTGTGTGAGAACTCTTCACCTCTTCAGGCTTGCAGACTTCCACAGACAAACTGAAATCACTGTCGGTGCCAGGCACTTCTCTGCTGCACCAGTGTTGGCCTCGGCCAGCAGTTTCTGGCTCCAGTGCAAAACATGGAAGTTTAACTTAAACTGGCTTTGCCTTAAACGAGTGCTGAATGGGAGACTCAGGTGAGAGTACCCAAGGGCAGTGTGAAAATCTGTGTCCCTCTTAGCTGTGTCTGTCACCAGAACAGCGCACCAGAGCACAGTTCAAGGTACAAGAAGAAATGCAAGAGACTTTAAAAAAGGAAGGAGTCATATCCATATAACAGCAGCAAGGTGGATATTGGGCCAAAAATGGCAAAACAGTATTTTAATGAATGAAGAGACAGCTGCCATTAGGAAGAAACCCTGCCACACAGATTCAGCAGAATTGCAGTTAAAATCAGTGCAGATGAAGCCTATACATGACATCTTCAAGTACTGTTTCCTGAGGTCATAACAAAAATCCAGATCAGGATTCCAGTAAGTCTGTAAATAAAAGCATGAGCTACACACAATCACAAGGACCGAAGACATAAAAATACTCTGAACTTAGTGACATGGTTTGGGGTATGCTCCCTTGGAGCTGCAGAAAGCTACATAAAAAATAACTGTCCAGACAGCCAGCAAAGCGCAGACCTCTGTTCCAGAAGAGATGTCCCTCAGAAGTATAAACCTGAAAAAAATTGTTGCATAATGAATTCTTCCCCACATTTCTACTTTGTTGATTTAATACTTCGTTACTGTTTCAGAACATTTTAGCACATGGCAGAATGTAGTTACCTTAGCCTCAAAGGTGTCCAAGAAGTAATACTACTATAAGCAAAGACTATGTTGTATCATTCATCAGTTAACTTCTCAGTTCCATAAATGTACTCTGTGTTTAAGAAGGATCCCAGACCACATTAGTCRTCTCTTTTATTAATATAGATCATAGATAGACTTACAGAAAATACGATAAATTCCTGATATTGCTAGACTAACAGGAACATTGTTCAGATAACTGCTACAACACGAAATTTGTATACAATTATGAAACCATGAAAAACATGAGCAACAGAAGTCGCATCTTCTGTGCAGGGAGGAGTTGGGTGGAATTGTAATTTAACTGCCTTCCCAAAGAGGAAGGTAATCATGGTAATGAAAATCAGCATATCAGATTGTGTTTGCATATCAAAAGATAAGTCAGCCTCAGATAAACAATGTTTCATTTGCATTCTTACAAATTCCCAGAATTAATCAAGGCACAATATAAAATTTCCCTAACTTAATTAGCATGAACAAAAGGGAAGTGGAAGTCCCTACATACTGCTTTGAAGACTCATTAGTGCTCAACAGCATCCTGATAACGTTCAAGTGCAATTAGAGAGGGGTACCAGAGCAGAATACATTTTGAAAGACAGAGCCACAGAGGCAGAGGACTGAGATACTGCCAAAAGACACTGCAGAGAAACACAATGTGAGATAACAGCTTAATACCAGGCATATTCTCTGCAGAGCTGCTGCTTTTATTTCATGCTTTTTTTTTCCCTGTAAATTTATTCCAGTTTTGTAACCACTTCACTAGAATAAAATTTACCACTCCAATTTTTAAATTGTGAGCAAGAGGAACTCCTACATACTTTTACTTCTTCGAAATGAATCCTAATCATATGGCGATGCAAAGATATCCTGTAGCTGTCTCAAACTTGAGACAAGTTTGGAAAGTCAATGAGTTAAAGTGCATCTCCCATTAAGCTAAAAGAGTCAGTTCGAGAACTGGTATTGCCCAGTGACAGCTCTAAGGCTTCACTATGAGATATCTCATAACAGAAAATTGTGGATAAACAGCCTGTGACAACAGTGAAAGCTGCATCATCAAAAGTAGGACAAAAAGTTTAAACAAGAAAAACATTTATCTGTAAAAATCTTTCAAAAATCCACAACTGAGTGTGAAAGGAAAAACAGCATCACCAATTCAAAACCCTTTCCTCAGGAAGACTCTCCCTTGCATAAAGGGTGCAGGAAGTACCAACATGATAAGAAACCTGACTTAAAAGTAYGCAACAATCAAGCTATTGGACATTTTTGGGAAAGCAGAATCTGCCCTGTTATTTATATTGGGTAGAGGACTTCAGATTTTTCATATTTGGGTTAGGATTATGTGATGTAGTTAATTTAAAACATTTGCAAACTATTGAGAATGYTGATAGATTCAGCCTCCAATTCTTCAACAAAATATTCTATATCTATTCCACCACTCCAATCAATGAAGAATTTGAAATACCTCTTGGATTAAACAAAAAATTTGTTAGATCCTCACCAGTAGGAGAGTCCTTACTTGTTTTCACTGCTGGTTTTGCAATCAATGGGAATGAGTATTTCAACAACTTTTCAAGCATCCTATCCAATATAATCACAAAGATTTGCACCATGCACCTATTTTTTATTTAAATAGGTAACAACTGATCTTAGTTTGTTATTTAAATCCATGTTATAATTTAGTAGAGCTATTTTCTCCCTGTCCTAGTTTTGCTGTCACTGACCTCACTTGTTTCTTTTGCATTTCTCTTTCAATATATATATTTTTTGCCTTATAAATTTGCAACTTAATTATGTTGGTAAGGCTACATCAACTGCACGTTTGTTTAGTTCTCAAAAAGTAAGCTTGTTTGGGATGACTATAGCAACCTGTTGATTATATTTTTTTAATATTGAAGATACATCACAATATTTGAAAATAAGTTAAGATGCTGGCAGAGATACTGAATTTAGTCTTCTCTGGCAAAGGATGTTTTCTATTCTCCCTATAAAATCCCATAGGAATTTAAAGCTATCTATGGCACAATCCAACTTCTGAAACAAACTGCAGAAAACCGGAAGCTCATTTCCTTTTTTATTAAACCTCATTCAAAAAAGATATATCAATTCCTGATGCAACATTTTGACAAAGCTGACGCTCCTACAGAAACTAAACTGACTCTTAAAAGTTAGCCAAGTGAGATAATTCTATCAGCACTTGCATTCCATAAATCTTCCCTTGTTAACCAGTTCCCTAGCCAGCCAGGGTAGTTTTACATTTTACAGGAATTAAAGAGGGAAGGGACTAGATCTCATCTCCCATCAAAATACAGATAACTTTAATTATCACTAAGGCTAATTCTATTATAACTTGCCTGCTATATTTTTATTTAACACAATGACTTAGGTGCATAAGCACCATTAAAGAGAAATATTTCCGAAACAAAACATCCTATTACAGAGATCCTAATACTGAAACCCAGCCACCTTCGGGGCAAAAATGGGTATTTAACACCCCAGTAACACTGCAGAATAACTTAGCAGCAAGTGAAGCAACTGTCACATCCACCTGAAACTGAAAGCTGGGGAATTAGGTAGGCAGGAAATGAATATTCAAGATGGACTTTGTACTAAGGCTACCAGGTTCTTTTGAAAGAGAGTCACAAGCACATTATTTCCACAAACCTGGCACTTGACAGAAAAAAACAACACTTAATACCGTGCCAAAATACTAACTTAAAAGAGAGACTGCACTTACTAAATCAAATCCTCCCTTCTGCAGCGTGTTACAGACCAGGAATTCCCAGACTGGACAAAAGCTGCTTTCCTTATGAGCATAGAGATAACATTACAAGTAAGCATAACTAATCCACAGCTGATTAAAAATAAATTAAATACAAATCAGTATTCTTATCCACCCATCAGATTTAGGAATTCAGAAACCAAGCCCTGCAAAGAGTCAATAGAGAGAGAAACATAGCCTCATTTGAGGAGTATTTGTATGTAGATTTAGGCAGGTCCGTGTGGGCATGTTATTGGGGAGGGAAGGGTTCAAGCACTGTGTTAAAAATAAAACAAAAAGCACATAAAGCACATGGGTTTCATCAGCCCTAAGGACAGATGTGGTTAGAATGATAAACCCCGCATCAACAGAAATGCAAGATGCTCTTTTCCTCAAGGGGTTTCTCCGATGACCACAGATACTTCTCATCTGTATTGGGTCTACATGGAAAGGTTTTGGTAGCAGGGGGGTGCAAGGATGGCCTCTGTGAGTAGAGACGARGGGCTGCCCCCACGTCAGGCACAGTTCCAGTCAGCTCCAAGATGGACCCACCGCTGAYCAAAGCCGAGCCCATCAGCAAAGCTGGTGGCACCTCTGTGAYAATGTATTTAAGAAAGGGTAAAAAACGCTGCGCAGCAGCTGTGAGAGAGAAGTGAGGAAAAAATGTGAGAGTGCCCTGCAAACAACAAGGTCAGTGAAGGAGGAGGGGAGGAGGTGCTCCAGGCACCAGAGCAGAGATTCCCCTACAGCCCATGGAGGAGACCATGGTAACACAGGTTGTCCCCCTGCAGCCCGTGGAGGACCACGTTGGAGCAGATATCCATCCTGCAACTCCACTGTGCTGGAACAGGTGGATGTGCCCCGAAGGAAGCTACAGCTGTGGAACTCATGCTGGAGCAGACTCTTGGCAAGAGCTGCAGCCCATGGAGATGAGCCCACACAGGTGCCAGTTTTCTGGCAGGACCTGTGGGGGACCCATGCTGGAGCAGTCTGTTCCTGAAGGACTGCGCCCTGKGGAAAAGACCCACGCTGGAGCAGTTCTTGAAGAATTACAGCTCACGGGAAGGACCCACATCAGAGAAGTWTGTGAAGGACTGTATCCCATGGGAGGGATCCCATGGTGGAGCAGGGGAACAGCATGAGGAGGAAGAAGCAGCRAAGATGAAGCATTATGAACTGACCGCAACCCTCTTTTCCATCCCACTGTGCCACTTGGGTTGGGAGGAGGTAAGAGAGTCAGGAATGAAGGAGTGAAATTGAGCCTGGGAGGATGTGGGGAGTAGGGGGAAGGTGTTTTTAGTTTTGTATTTGTTTCTCACTATGCTACTCTATTTTTAATTGGCAATAAATTAAATTAGTTTTCTGCAAGTCAATTCGGTTTTGCCTGTGACGGTAATTGGTGAGTGATCTCCCTGTCCTTATCTCAACCCACAAGCTTCATCTTATTTCCTTCCCCTGCCGTGCTGAGGAGGGTGAGCRAGAGAGTGGCTGGGTGGGTGTCTGGCAGCCAGCCARGGTTTATCCACTACACCATCATAACCCAGGTCTCGTGGTAAGTTTATAGCAGGATGGCAGTTCTGAAGATTAAGCATAGGGCTGAGCCAGTCTCGAATTAAGGCCTCTGTTRTTCTCCAATTTATTGCACAATTACCACTGCCTGCTTCTTGCAGTTCTCCCATATTTTTGAAGGCAAGGACTCAYTTACAATGCAAAAGGAAACAAGAAATAACATTTGTGTAAAGGATCCATCGCATCCTCAGTTATATACTCTTATACAATTATTCTACCTATGAATAATGCATTACTTAGTGTGCATGGCTGTGAGCTAGGGTATACTGTAAAGGGAGAACATTAGATATGATGCTTTATAGGAGTAGGACTGAGAATAATACATATACACRAGATATCTATGATGCAAATATGTTAAGCAGATTAATTGTCATGGTTTAGATTATTATWATAAACTGGACGAACTTTCACCCAACGCCCAAAGACTTATGTTTCTGCAATTTGGTTTTATGAACTCAAACAATAACAACCAAATACAAACTCCAATTTAACTTGGCCTTGGCAGAAAAACCTTCAGAGCAGTCTCAGTGCTGCACTATAATTGCCACACGGGGGTACTAGAGTTATCTATTATAGCCTGAGAAATTAGTCCCAGTAATCATTCACGCTGCARCAGTGCCAAGGAACTTTGCTGAGCATACCTTTGTGCTTCGTTTGACTCAGGAGTGCAYTTTTGAACTGAACCTCACAAATATCCCCACTTTGAGTGCTCTGATGCATGCTGTGGCCTCTCAGAGCATGTGAATTGACGCCCTTTCAGCTGAATGTAGCCTAGAAATCCACTCCAGCTGCAATACAAACCCAGGCTAGAGCTAATCTGAAGTTAAAAAAAAAAACAAAACAAACCTGAAATGCACATAGCATGGACATCAAGGCCTGAGCAGCAGTTGTTTCACACTGCGTATCTGTTCCCACTGGCCTGCAAATGCAGACTAGCCGCTATGCCCAGTGTTCCCACAGGACTCTCTGGCCCATTCCATACCACGCCAACCAGCTACATACCCGGGAGTCCACAGGAGCCATCGCCACAGCTCACACAGACCTTTCCAAGTCTGTGCCAGGCATCTTCCTGATGGCCTGCAATGCCGTGATTTTGCATGCCGCCCAGTAGCACCGCACAGCCCACCCAGGGAAACCCACAGCTGCCACTCCACAGCCGTGGTGGAGTCCCACTGTGCTCACGGAGCTGGGTGCAGTTATGTGTACAGCAAGTCCTGCAGATGGTGAATGCCCAGCACCTTGCTGCAGTTAAAGGCGAGAGCCTAGAAGAGTTAAATGAGTTAGCCATTTCGCAGAGGAAAAGCTGCTCTGCAGTGGAATGACTGGCAAGCAGCTGGAGAAAAGGGCATTCCTGAGCAGCCAGCATGAAGGAGGAAAAAGCAACAGAAATTTGAGCTTGCCAAGACAGAAAGAATCATATTCACAGCCTGGGAACAGAGCAAAAGGTTCACTCTAAAACATACATTTAATTCAATAATTATTCAAAGTATCCTGTATTGAGCCGCAGGCCGTGGGATGACCAGTGTATCACAGAGAAGACAGTGTTTTATAGCATATTAAATACTGTACAAACAGTGCCAGTATTCAGTTGTAACTTGATGAAGCCACTAACTGGCTTTTCAGCAATAATGGCTCCAAGCTATTTAGCAAGATTTGCTAACAAAAACACAGTCAAGACAAAACCCTATGAAATAATTTAGTCTCCTTCTTTATCAAGTTTATCTTTGCTGATTGCAACAAATCCTAATTACTTCAGCTAAGCCATTTTAATTGAAAGCACAATCCTAATCTGCTGGGTTAGTAAAAGAAAAAATAAATCATATGTCCGTGTGTAAGAGAAGTAATTTTTTTTTAGGACAGCTGAGCAATTTTGTTGTGTATATTCAGTATTTTTCTGCAGTGCATTAATAGTCATTTATTTGCTTTAAAAGCACACCCCAAATATAGAAGATGGGTCAGAAAGCCATGAACACACCAATGTAAAAAGAAAGAAACTGGCAACTCAATCTTTCTGTTGACAGAGGATGTTAAAATGGCAAAGAAAACATAAAAACCCATTAAGTATGGAATGGGAAAGCTAACGGTGCCAAATAAGAGTTGAGTTCAAACATATGTAACCAACACAGTAAATAAAAGTAAACCAGTAAGATATTGATAGCCAATATGGTTAGAGAAAATGAAACTGGTGCAGCTAAGGGAAATAAAGCTTTTTAAAATACAGTGAGAACAAAAGGAATCTCAAGTCAGACACAGCTTATTGCTAAATGCAGTTGATAAAATCCTAAACAGGGATATATACTAAGGAAAAGTACAGCACATACTTGTGAAATGTTTGGGTTTTTTAAACAGAGACACATATATCCTGCCTATCACACACGCAATGCAAAGATTACTGTCTGTAACAGAAGGAAGAACCCACTTAGACTATGTATTTTTAAATCAGCACATCCAAAAGATTTGCATCTATGAATCTGTAAAGCACCACTTAGATGAACAGAAAAGCCTTCTAAACTCCTATGTTTAATAAATCCTATAAACTGAGGAATTTCACAAGTCTTGAAGGACTCCCTGGGTAGTTTCAAGATATAAAAATGGCAAGATGGACACCCAGGGAATTATGGTCTGGATAACATGGTATTACTCCCACAGAACAGTTACTGTGAGTCTCATAACAAAAAAGAATTAGAAGCTAAAATGCAATTAATGACAGTCAATATGGTTTCATAGTCTTTCTACGCCCTTCTAAATCTTCTCAAACAAACCTGTTATAGTTGACAAGATTACTCATCTGGTAGATCAAGGTAGCTATTTTGACATATTATATTTGAATTTCTTCAAGCTATTAGATTTAATTCACATAATGCAAGTTTTTTTGGGTTTGGAGGTTTTTTCAACAAAGATACCAAGTAGTACTAACAGGATACATAAAATAGATTAAAAATTGACTTAGTATCAGGTCCTTAACTGAGTTGCTAATGGGAAGACTTGAGTTAACGTGAACATCACTGGTGGTTGTCCCAGAGATCAGTGCTTGATCAAGTGCTGTTCAATATTGTTACAAGTGATATAAAATCTTTGCTGATAAAGTTTGCATTTAACACAAAGTTCAGTAGGGTAATAAATGAAGACAGGTCACTGATACAGGACCATCTGAATTGCCTACTGAATAGTCACAATCCAACCAAATCTGTTTTAACACAGCCAAGCAGGCTGTAACGGTGGCAGGATTACAGTGCACAGACACAGTAACTGGCACAGCCTCATCCCAAGATATATTTGGAGCACCCTTCATAAAATGGAAAATAACCATTAAAAGCTGGGTAATGACAGCAATTATGTATACAGCACTGGTAAAATGTTGCTAGAAACCCACATCCATTAAAAAAATGAGTTACACWAAGAACAGAAGAACACAGGAATGAGTTCAAAGAACAGATATAAAAATTACCCAGAAAAGCAAATTTCATGGTGAGGGGCAAAAAACCCTAAGAGATGTAAAAAGGATATGTGATTACCCTATAATTTCACAGTGAAGTAAATATAATGGTGAGGAATTTTTCCTTCTGATGCAAATAATAACAAAATCCAATGGCTTAAAGTTTAAGCTTGCAAAGTTCAGCCTTGAAGTTAAGATTTAATTTGCTAATGTAGAAGGTGAACAGTGGCATAGATAAATGGGAAATGCAGTGGAGGAAACTACATCAGTTCAGATCTCCGAGACAGTCAGTTCATTTGAATTCATCTTCACAGATGCGTGTACATGAAGCAAACTGGTGTTTGAGTTGGGGAATCCTGAACACAGACTGTGAACGTAAGGCAAGACACCAAATGCCAGGAGACAGAGGATGGACAGCAGACAAGTCTCTGCATTACAGTTTTATAAACTCCTSTTCATTTTGTAAAATCTTGCACCTACTGATATTTGCAGTAGCATCATTAGGACTCACTATTACAGACATGTAACAAAGGGATTTAGTGAGTTTTATGTTGCTCTAAAAGGGGCAATCACAGCTGAGAGAAATAAGCACATAACATTTGRTCCCTCAAAAAAAAAATCTTTGAGCAATTGACTTACCATACACATGAATCGCTGCAGAAATGCTGCCACCCAGCTGTAGAAAAGCACASGAAGAGTCTCAGATCCCAACACAACTCAGCTAAGTGGAAGGTGYCATTCCTTGCTTGCTGGAGCACTTTCCCCTTTCCTGCCCTGTTTTGGTTTCCAGACTTGGGCTACTCTCTGCTGTGTTTTCCATCTTATCTCCTCGTGCTTCAGTGGATACTGAAAGAAATACCATGAAGCCTAATTTGGAGGCAAAGAACACACAYACTGTGAACAGATAGCCAAGTCTTGCAACATATGACAAGATCTGTATCCCAACTGAAGGAGCGTCCAAAGCCAGGCTTTCCTGCTGTGTTGTATCATCAGATGGTACCAGGTTACATCCCTGGTTAGAAGTAAGATCTCCACACCCTGCATTAACTCTGGCCCTACTGAGGCCAATTCTCCAAGGCAGTGTGAGGGGATGATAGTTATCTTGTGAGCATGTGAATTCATCCCTAAATCCTCTCCCAGTGAATGTGCTTGTGGTTGTTGTAACATCTGTGTGATCATTCAGACTACTCAGACGAGCTGYAGTGGAGCAGCGCCCAGGTCCAGCACCTACACAAAAACAAAGGAGCAYGAAGATGACATGACATAAGTTTCTTCACCAAGCTCATTTCCTAATTTTCCTCCAGGGTGACAAAGTACAGTAGATGATGCATCACTCAGCTATACACCAAATTCTGCCTAAGGAATCTAGGTTTAAAATTTGCCACTAAGTTAAAATAGTTAGATGCCTCTCTTTTGGAAGTTTTTGAAAACAAATTCAAAACTTTTTTGGAAGGTATTAGATAAGCTTACCATTACATTCTTCAATGTTAAGAGTTTTCTCTCATATCACGATTAACTGGAACTTTCTAAGCTAGATGGCAGCTTTCTTCTCTTTTTGAGGCATTTACAGACTTTTCACTAATTAAAGTTCACAGACTTTTCAATTATTTGAGCCTTTGCTAAGAATAGCAGTAAAGATTCATAAAAAGTTGGGTTAAAATCAATTCCACCAAAAAAAGTTGAGCATATGTATTTACTTACAATACACAAACTATGTAATCTTACAGACTGAAAATTTCTGAACACACTTAAAATGTACATCTAATGTATTTCCTGATTGTTTATTATATGCAGTAAAACATCCTTTTCATCCAGCYAATATATTAAAAAATATTTTTTAAAAGCCAGTGTAATTTGAATGCAGCAATGTACTTCATCTGAGAAAGATGAAAAAGTCTTTTTTAATGGGGGGAAAAAAAGTGAAAGTTCAGACCCAAGCTTCAAATCTGTAATGATATTTAGCACACAGCAAAAACAATTTAATTGGCATTACTTAAAAACCTCTATTGAGGAGGCAATTTCCAGATGAAATTAATAACTCAGAGATGACTGTGAATGCCTGACTAGTGATTGGAGAGTCAGAAGCTTTACTTCCATGTCATTCCTAGATAATTTAGAGAACAACAAATAACAAAGTCTCCATCTAGCACATTTAAATACTGAATCTGAATTATTGCATTCAAACCTGGCATTTAAGACTAGGAAGATTTATTTTTTTTTTTTACTCAATTTAAAATAAAGATCAGAAGTCAACAAATGAACAGTGAACCCAGAATTTTAAGTTCCTTCACACTATTGAGTAAGTCATAGAACAGTTTGGGTTGGAGAGGACCTTTRAAGGTCATCTAGTCCAACCCCCCTGCCGTGAGCAGGGACATCTTCAACTAGATCAGGTTGCTCAGAGCCCCATCCAGCCTGACCTTGAATGTTTCCAGGGATGGGGCATCTACCACCTCTCTGGGCAACCTGTGCCAGTGTTTCACCCCACCCCCATCATAAAAAATTTCTTCCTTATAGCTAGTCTAAATCTACCCTCTTTTAGTTTAAAACCATTCCGCCTTGTCCTATCACAACAGGCCCTGCTAAAAAGTCTGTCCCCATCTTTCTTAYAAGCCCCCTTTAAGTACTGAAAGGCTGTAGTAAGGTCTCCCCGGAGCCTTCTCTTCTCTGGGCTGAATAACCTCAACTCTCTCAGCCTTTCTTCACAGGAGAGGCGTTCCATCCATAAGATGCAATTATCAGATCTTCCACAAATCAGTGCTGAAAGTAGACAGACARTAACAAGTAGCTCCTGAGCCAAGGAAAACCAGTATAAATGTTAGTGCAAATGTATGGAAAAGCTAGAGTAAYAATTTCAAGATTAATAGTCACTTTTCAGTTTCAATACACGATGCATAAATCATTTTTAAAAAAAGAAAAGCTACAACAACAACAGATTTGCAATTTAAAAAAAAAATTTGAAAGACACAGTGGGAATGTATATGATCTTTAAGAACAAAGGCTTATTTTTGGCCTTAACTGTTCAGTTAAAATCCCAGAACTGCAAAAGGCACCAGAGCCATTATCACCAGCAGCAGCTCACGACTGGAGCGAAAACCATCGTCGCAGCTTGATAATGTGTGCACACACATGTATACACACAAACACTTGGARTTGTGTCCTGTCCTATTTTCAATAGAGGACAATACACACACAAGACAAAAGGCTACAGACAAATGCTGAAGGGAGAGCAACTGCATCCATCATGTAAACAGAGCTCAAAATCCTACAAGGCTCAGCACTGGGACCAGATCATCTCTGCATCACAACTCAAAGACGAAGGCAAAGGCAAGTACAGAAGTGTTAAGATCTCATCCTAATGAATCTGAACAGTGGGTCCACCTATAGGTACAATGATGATTTGGGAGAAATTATAGGGSCACTAGTCCAGTTGCAGTAACATACTAAAGTTTAGGAGAAATTAAGAAATGGAAGAAATTAAGATAAWGGAAGAGGGATTAAAGGCAACCTTTGTACAGATCCCCCACAAGACCTCTTCTGGAACAGCGTACACCAATCTGTTCASTCTAGCAAAAGCTTGCCATGTAAATCCAATACACTTCCCTCTCTAAATTTGYCAGGAGATAAGCACAAGGAAGGAAATGTAGTGATTAAGCAGTGTTYTGCTAATGAACAGCACAGAAGACAACTATGCAAACACAAACTAGCCAGATTTAGCTTAAAAGTTGGTCCCCAGTAACCCGCAGTGGAKGTGCCAGGGGACCAAAGAGCATCAGAATAGCAACACACACATTCTACAAAGYGGCTCGGCAGCACAGGTGCTAACTACTGCAGAAGCTTTAACTATAGTAATCCAAGAGATCTAATCTAGTCTAGTGCTCCTGCAACACTTAAGCTTAATTTAATAAGAAATAACCTATTAGTGCACAAGCGCTTGCTCCTCTTTGGGCTCCTCAGTAGACTGCAGGCACCTAGTGGAAAGCGCTGCAGATTCATCACATCCAGCCTGCTCCAAGAGCCTGCGCTCCCACACAGGCAATTACAATTACAGCCAGAGGACCAGGAACATGTGGTAGTTCCTTCCTCACCATCCACAAAGCCCTTGAAAAATTCTTCACTAGCACAGAAAGATGTGTGATTACTAATAAAAAAAAGTAGAGGGGGTTGTATAAACCAGCAGGTCAGTATCTTATTACTGTATTCTAAAAGAAAGCAAGAAGAATAAATGCAATTCCAGGATTCATTAACACAGTAATTCAAAGGGGTCATGTTTCAGCTACAGTTCCCTCCATGCCATGCCTATCAGGAAATTCTTACTTCACATGCTCACTGCAATTGTGTATTGTATATAACAAAGCTATGCTCCCTTCTGCTAGAAGTGTTCTAATTGCAATGCTCATTAACTGGCAACCAATTAAGTAAGTTTCATAGCTTCCTACCAAGTGGAAACTATTAGCAATAGGATAATAGGCTAATGTCACTCAGGAACATGAAGGGCTACAAATCTAAGTGGAAATGATTACTCACTGTAACACAGGATTATTAGTGCTGTTAGTGCACCTACTCGATTGCTASGTTTCGCAGGAGAGTTTAGGCACATGGCTGTATCCAGGCAGACAGGATCACAGAAGCACAGAATGGCCGAGGCACCTCCAGACCCTCTTTACAGAGCAGGGTCAACCAGAGCAGATGGCTCATGACTTTGTCCAAGCAGGTTTTGAATATCTCCAAGGATGGAGACTCCACAGCCTTTTTGGGCAACTAGCTCCAGTGTTCAATTATCCTCACAGGAAAAAAAAAAGAAAAAATCTTATGCTTAAACATAATTTCCTGTATTTCAGTTTGTGTTTATTGCCTCTTGTCCTTTCACTGGGCACCACTAAGAGTCTGCCACCATCGTCTTTGCTTCCCCCCCCACCAGGCATTCATTATGCACATGGATAAGATSCCTCTGAGCGTTCTCTTTTCCAGGCTGAATAGTCCCAGGTTTCTCAGCCTCTCCCTGTATGTCAGATGCTTCAATCCCTTCATCATCTTCATGGCCCTTCACTGAACTCGCTCCAGTATGTCCATGTCTCTTGTACTGGGGAGCCCAGTCCTGGACACAATGCTCCAGATGCAGCCTCACCAGGGCTGAGTAAAGGGGAAGGGTCACCTCCCTTGGTCTGCTGGCAACGCTCTTCCCAATGCAGCCCAGGAGGCTGTTGGTCTTCTTTCCCACAAAGGCACATTGCTTGCTCACAGTCAGCTTGGTGTCCACCAGGAACCCTGGGTCTTTATCTGCAAAGCTGCTTTCCAGCTGGTACTGGTACATGGGGTTATTCCTGCCCAAGCACAGGACTTTGCACTTCCCTTTGTTGAATTTCATGAGATTCCTGTCAGCCCATTTCTCCAGCCTGTCCCAGTCCCTCTGAATGGCAGTGCAACCATCTGGTGTTCCAGCCACTTCTCTCAATTTYGTATCCTTTGCAAACTTGCTGAGGCTGCACTCTGTCATATTATCCAGCTCATTAATGAAGATACTAAACTCTGCTGGCCCCATTATTGACCCCTGGGGTACACCACTAGGAACTTGCCTCCAGCTGGACTTTCTGCTGCTTGTCACAACTCTTTCAGACCAGCAGTTCAGCCTGCATTGCAAACTACTTTGTTTACATTTCAAAAGGCACTAAGTTTTCAGCAAGGCAGATGACAAATGAGTTTTACCTTCTTGTACACTAGCCTCACAAATGCTGACTCAAGGCAGCACTACCAACTACAGTTCTGTTGACATTTCAGTTGCGTCCTAGCAGTTAAGCAGCAACCCATAAGCATCAGACACAGCTTTAAGCTGTTCTTGCATAAGAACCTGCATTATCTATTTCACTAAAACACCAGGTATTTATGCCTCATGACAGCTTCTGTCCCATGAACATAATTATCCAGACAGGGCAGTTCAGTGCAAAATCAGTGGGATGTTAATGACAGGTAATGACATTCATGCACAGCATATAAGAGATGGATTCAGCCCCCCAGAATCTGTGCGATTCCTCTGCATTCAACAGTGCTCCAAGGAACAGTGAGAAATCCCACAGCAGCTTCATAAAAATAGACGGAAAGGAGCACAACCAAAAGCGATGCAGTCTCTGTGGATGTGTCTGTGGAATTTTATCGTTTCATCTCATACAGTACTTTCCCTGACTGAAAACCACAAGATTTCTCTTCTGGAGAAAACTTTTTCTCCTACTAGGCAAAACTGATTAGGATTTATCTGTCTAGTTAGGAGCTCAAGAATTACGCAGTCCCTTTTCAAAGACTTAAATTGTATTAATACAGCATCAGGTTTTCTTATGATAAGCATTGCTTTGATAGCAAAGTAGAATGAAGCAGGGTTAAAAACATACAGACAGAAAACAAGCATTTTAGTTAAAAAAAAATGCAATGGCAAAACCCAGGGAAGTTTGCCTATTTTTCTACTGTTCTTACAATTCAGGAGATAAGCAACAGCTCCATCACATTTCACACTCGTTGCTTTGGGCGGTCAGCAATTTATGTACTCAATTAAGGAACTGTCGGGAGCACAACTGAATGATCCCCACACAGAAGCACAAAGAACAGAACACACATCAGGGCACACCCCAGCCAAGATGTCACACAGTTCATTATCCATAGGCAAAATTGTCAGGGGCACACTAGGAATTTTGCACGATTTTCAGTGAGCTCTCACAAGCCACATCACAGACTACACGTTTTAAGCAATGTTTCCATAAAAGATGAGCTTTTCCCCAGTTCCAGGACTATATGTTTGAATCATAAAAACCCATAACAGAAATATCTTTAATAATCTGAGTGCTAATTACATGGATTCTAATCACRGGGTGCTGCTCAACCACTTTGCCCACACAAAACCCAAGTTACTTAACAGAGTAGCTCAAATGTACCTATAACCTCAAATTTCCATGTATGTGAAGCAGAAAGATGTAGCCGTAGAAGAGAAGGTATTGCAAAAAGCACAAACACAATTACAAGAACGTTTCAGAGAATAACCAAAAAGTTTGTTGATTTTTCTAACCAAAGCTGTGTTGCAATCTGATCCATTTTCTGAACTTGTTTTCATTATAACTGAACCTATTTAGCCAAAGGAAATAAAGGTCAAATGACATATGGTCCCCCATGGCACAATCCAGATGAGCTAGAAGGCAAGTTCTTTTTCACAATCCTGTTTACAAATGACATTTTTCACTTCATTTGTTGATCCCATTTCCTTTGACACATGCAATGGTCTTTACTACTACCAGCTATGTTGAAACAGAGTTTCAGCTGTTCCCATGAAGCTGGAGAACTAAATAGAGATCTGCAATATATGCAGGCTTAGAGTTAAGAGAGGACTTCTGTTTTTAGGAGCCCTGTACTACAGTATCTTAATCTATTTAAGCAATAACAGCYCTCCAGTACACTGATCAAAAAGCACCACATTATGCTGCTACTGAAGCTGTTTTACTAAATCAAAAGATATCCAATAGGAGTTGGAAAAAGAACCATCCRCTGCCCAAGAAGTACATCATTACTAGGAGTTATGACACAGTGCCGTATCACAGCAGGATCTTCTACAGCACATATCTGGCAGCTCAAAGCATTAGGATCTATTCAACCAAATGAATCCAGGCCTTTGTACAATGGCTTAAAGCTTCTAAAACAGCCTACCTTGTACAAACCCCATGAAAATGTTCTTTCCACTTACCTTTGAGCAGCTAGCTCCCCTATTATACTTAGTCTGTCACAACTTTCAGACTAATAATCAGGCTAATAATTCGTTGACAGGTTTTTCAGATTTTCATTTACATGAGTGGCAACAAACCAAAAGAATCCATCAATTTCTACCTACTGTTCTGTTCACAAATTCTGCAATTGTGGTGCATAATTTTTATTCCTTGTTATTTCACTAATTGTTTCTACCAGATATGTATGAAGTTATTTTGCACAACAGCTGGAGAATTATAATGTTAGACTCCCACTACTGATTACTAATTATTTTCTTCTGTTCTCAGTAAGAAAGCTAGAGTTGTTAGAATGCACAAAAATACACTGAAGCTTTCAAACTGATTCCTTTAGCACAGAATTCAATATGAACACACTTCTATTAGAAAAATGTTAGCCACATTTGAAAACAAAAATTGGATGAAGAAAAAAAATGAAAGCTCACRTCATTGGCATTGTACACAAATCCTGGCAAAGCATTTTGAAGTGTTCTTAACACAAGTGGTGTACCTGCCAAGAGGAGAGCAAGCCCAAATAGTTTACTGGAGTGAAACAACATTCCTATTACATGAAGTATCTTTATTGATACTGCCATAGTATAAGAAGCAAAAGCCACAAACAGTAAATCTATCTTTTTATTCAATGGGATAGAAAAGACCTCACTAATGGGCAGCTTGCCAGATCCTGGGAGCTTGGGGCCCTTTGAAAGTACCTGAAAAAACCTGCTGTGAGAAAAAAAGCAACACTCCTTCAGGGAGAAGCAGCACACTGTTGTATAGGATAAGCACAGATATTATACCTTAAGAAATTATTTTGTGTGGATGAACCTAAAATTTTAAGTTAGCAAAAATTTACTTATCAATATACTATCCTTATTCCCTCTGTATTTGTTTGAACAGGTTTCGTGATGGTGGTCTGACTGTGAAATGGGGGAGGTGTATGAATATATGTGTGTATATTCAATCTATATTTTTTTTTAAACAGCAGCAGCTTCTAGTCTTGAAGACAAGACTGATCATCATAATCAGAGAACTTGCATGTTTGCAGACAGCAAAAACATTTCACTAGTAAAGTAGGATCTGCAGTCTTTAAATAGTTAAGTGTAGTTTTAATGCAATTAATGGCTAAGAAGCAATTGAGCTATAAAACCCAGAAATTTCATGCCACACATGCCCTTGAAGGACAGGTACAACTTCAAGTCATCACTAATTGTGTAGAATTAAGTCACTGAATCAAAAATAAGCCTGTAATCAGATTTAAAACATGACAAAGTCCTTCAATAACAAATAAATAATTCAGCTCCTAAAATCAGCAGGGCCAAAGGTAGCTGAAAGATAGAATGTTCTCCTCTAAGATCATGCAGCACATTCAGCATAGCCATGTTGTTGGTATCCACTCTGTGCAGAACTCACTGCTTGGATCATAGGAATGCTTTTTATATTGATTATATTTCTTCCCACTTTTTACTTAGGAACCTAAACTAACTGAAGTCTTTGTATTTGTCTTTTTGTCATAGAGCAACTGGGAAGTGCATTAAGCACTGGCACCTCCTAGCCAACTTCTCCTGACTAATCGTGGTCCTGTGCTGCGYACCATAGCAATCTTCCAATAATCCTGCCTTCCTGTCAGCATTGCAGGCGTCGGAACAGCTACAGACTAAACTGAACTCAAGCACAGCCAGTCACTTTAGGATGAAGCCGCTTCTCCACTTAAGACCATGGGATCAGGCCAAATGTTTTTTGTCATTAGTAAGAAGGACCCTGTATAAGGTTTGCTAGCTTGTAGATCAATACTTTCCTTTCACTTTTAAATTACTTCCTGCTTGATGTCTTCAGTCACTTCTGCCCCTGCTTGATTTTTGTTACATAAAGAAATTCAGAGAAATTTCGGAGATCTGGGCTAGGAGTGAGAATCTTTGTCTTCTTAAGAATGAGTTAATTAGACAGTGGCAAACATGGCCAAAAGGTGAGTGCTGTGGAGCCAATGAGGAAATCCACAATGAAGGACACTCCCCATCAGTGCTTATTTGTCTAAAAGCCACACAAATGGGTGGGTAGGGAGCACCTAAAACCACTTTTAAGAAAGTATAGTTTCCTCATCCTAGCTGATGAAAGCTAAAATTTTCAACATTCCAGCTCTCCATGCAGGAAGCCATGTCCTTGGAGAGCACAACTATGTGGTCAGAAGCTACTGGAGCTTTAACCCTTAACACACTGCTCTGAGAAAACATTATTAGCCATAGCCAGTCCAGAATTGGCCATTTCCAATCCAGAGCTACTGGCACTTGGCCCATTTCCCTTTGCCTCTGTGCACCTTGAACCAATTTCTAACCAGCACACATGAAGCCTGTGAGTACTTCTTCCCTTGGACTCCTGGCCTTCCTGCATGCACTAGGGCCAATGTTTTTCTTGTGATCATTTCAACATCCAACCATAAAATTTTGGGGGCAACTTCTCACTCATAGGCCAACTTCAACATCACCGCCCCTGAACAGTCAATGACAGCATGGTTGTCCCCAGGCCGCAGAAAGCACACTTGGCCAAGTCACCATGTTTCCCTTCGTCCTCACAGCTCACATGGTGCTGGCGTCAGATGCTCAGAAAGCACGTGTGAGCCTGGGGAGCATATCAGAATCTGTATCTCTTCTGCCAAAACTTCAGAGGGCCATCACACAAGCCTTACTGTCGCCAAAGCAACTCTTCAGCTGGTTCCAGCTGTGCTTAATGAGGGAGGAATAATGCGGCTCCAAGGAGTGTTATTCTGTGTTGGTATTTCAAAAAATACTGGGAATGAGAAAGATATTAGCATCTCCCACAGTTGCTGTGGCCAGATGTGGTTGACAATAATCTCTTACTGCCTCTCTCACTTTTAATAGTAACTGAAGCATTTGYAAGGCACTTAAATCTTCACATTTTTCTCCCAAATACCATCTCAAAAGCAGTTAAAATTTGTGTCCCTATTGCCTTTAGTAGAAGTCTTTTCCAGACCTTCTTGGCCTAATCTATTTTTAGGCTGATTATTAGGGGAAGAAGATTTAATCACGCCTTATTTGTACCCACCTGTACTTGTGGAAATGCTGTCTTCTAATCTGACTTTTTTCTCTCTCTGGTACTTAACTCCTTGGTGTACCAAAGAAAGCAACTACATTCCTCACCTTTCTTTTTGCTGAGTTTTACAGGCCAAGCTTTTCCAGTCACTTATGAAACAGGCAATCCATTCCCTTGGTCACCTTTCTCTGTACCTGTTAAAGTTTAGAGTTTATCATCCTTGTGTACAATGTAGTGGAAATACCTCACCTGATGGACTGCAGCTGCTTACTTGCATAGCCACTTTATGCTAAGTAAAGAAACCTTGTTCTTGATAAGTGCACCCAGACCTCACTATCCTGTTCAGCACATCACTTGGGGAAATTTCCATAGGTACAAGGGGCAGTTAAACAGCCTCTGCTCTCTGTTTTTGAGCTAAATAAAAATGGAGCTATGCACATGGCTAGCGCAAAGCACATGCTCCAGTGCTTTGAGGAATAAGAGCTTTAATCAATATATCCYTAATTTTACAACAGGTTTCAAGTAAGCAAAAGATCTGCCCATGAAGCTCTCGCTGTGAGGTCACAACCAACATGGTTGTTGCTATTAACTAAGCACTGAGTAAGCATGTTCACAACCATGTTTTAATTACAAATGAAAACTGACACCAGCTCTGTCCTTGASTATAGCCTAATATGTTTGGAGAATGTTTAACTAAGAAGCTTGCCAGCTGCAATGTTGCTCTACCATATTTGCTGTTACAGTGAGTCACAGAATGCTATAGTCATACCTAATTACATGAAATCAYGTGGGAATCCATTTCTGAGCTTTGCATTGGTTTAAACAAGAGAACAAAARTGTGCCAAGTGTTTTCTGCATCTCAACAAAACTGTTCAACTATTGAATATTTCTCTCACAAAAAGTTCATGCAGTCTGAAGACAGACTACAGAGGCGTTGTAACAGAGAGGTTTACAAGTGTCCAGGCAGACTACAGGGTGCATTTACTGTGCTATGAGTTTCTTCACTGACATCAGTAAGGGGAAGATTTTCACTTTTACTGTGAGCTTGCCCACATTCCTGGACAACAAAAACTATTAGTGTGAACTGTAGGAAAAATACATTACTAAGAATTCAGTGTGAGAAATGAAAAAAAWTTTATACTTCAAAATGATAGAAAAGTAGCAACATTGATCCAATGGACACAGATAAGAAAGGTCTCTTAAATCTTCTCAATCATCTAATATCAGGTGGCTTCTGTCTGAAGTTTTGGCTATCCTACTGTTTCTATAAGAGACTTGAAAAGCCTTCCAAACAAATTCCTCTCTCCTCTATATTCTTAGTATTAAATTCTAGGCCCAAAGTAGTAAAATTTTCCCTTGCAGGGACAAATATGTACCCAAGCCTTTGTTCAATCACATATGCAGGTTACCTAGGAATTAAACACCCTATAAAGCAATTAAATGTAATTGAAATTAAAAACCACTCGTGTGCCCATCAACCAACAGAAATTCTGTTGCTTGGAATTATGATAAGTAGTGGGATTATTAGAAAACCCACATTGTTATTCACTACACTGAGTTTGAACATCCATACAGACCTCCTCTCTAAGTTCTGTAAGACACTTTGTGCAGATTATAGGATTTGCATTTTATATTCAATGATAAATCAGATTCTCATTTGGTGATATGGGAGGTTTTGGTTGTGACCTAGCCATGTTACCCAGTTCACTATACATTATGATTTCACCTTTTTAAAAAGGCAAGTTTTAAAACACAGTTTGAGAAGTATTAGTCATGAAGCTTTTCTAAGCAGAAGATGTATGAMCAAAGCAAAGCAGAGTTACAGATTCACCACACATTTCAGGATCAGAAAGAGCCAACCTGAATAACCAACACTGCTAAGAGGAGCTATGTTTGGCTTCACCCGAACAATTAACTTCAAAGTGGCACAGAAAGTCAAGAGGGAGAAATCAAGGAGACAGGCAGAGGAAGAAAATTTAGAATGAACCTGAAAAACGGAGGGGGGGGGGGGCCCATGTTTTAAAAAGAAAAGAAAAAAAGGAAGGTGAAAAGGCGCACTAACTGCGCCTAGCAAAAGTACTACAACAAAGAAGAAACTGCAAAGTGACATAGAAAGAGTTCCTATCTGTGCAGAGCCAGCTCTCTTCTACCATTCTCACAAATATGGATGTATGTTGATTACTGGCACCTTAACATCCTTCAAGTGGCAACCTCAGTGCACACAAGCTGAGCTGACACATCCACTAGTAGCTGGCCCACTGGATCAGAGCATTTTCCCTAGAGATTGATGTGGGTCGTTTGTATTTTTCTTTTAATTTCCTGATTGGGCTCTGCTTTTTTTTTTTGCTGGTGTGATTTACAACCTTTGCATGAAAAATTGTAAAAGAATTCATCTTTCAGGTGATATGCAGTACAAAAAGTTTCATAGAGCGAATAGGGTCCCCAAAGAGAAAAGTGTTCCAAGCTGTAATTGGCAAAACTGCTGATTCTACAAGATAGATATATTATCTTTTGTGAGAGATGTCTTCTGTTGAAACATACATTAGCCTTTGCTACAGAACGAGAACATTTGTCTCTACTGAATCTACCTGGAACGATGCCCAAACTGTAAGTTTTCACTTAACTTCCATCTGAAGCCACAGATTAGCTAACTGCTTTCCTCCCTGGCCTTAGYCATTTTTTTCAGACCCCAGTTAACCCGAGTTAGAAATTGCACACTTTTGAACACAGACTAATCAACAGAAAGCTGTCATCACCATGTAAAGACACACCTGGACTGACTTAACTTTCTCACTTTTCCCCCCACATGGTACATAACAGCAAGGTGCCTAAACAGGGTTCTAGACATGGCACTGCCTCTTTCACACTGAGAAGGCACGTGTCTACCAGGATAACCCAATGCAGTTATTACAGGGACTACACTCCAACTTGACTAATGTTATGTTCCATAGGAGGCTGTTCTGTTCCCCACCTCACTCTGGGTTCCCCAGGTGTGTAGAGGGGCTTAGGGACCCTCAAAGGAGCTGCCAGAGAATCTGTCCTGCTCTGTAATATAGCAACRCAGAGGGGCAAGGGACCAGCCAGGGTCCCACTCCAAGCCCACTCCAGCAGCCAAGAGGACACACAGAGCAGTAAGGGGATGTCACAAGGACTGGCTACAGACCGATTCCTGTTCGGCAATGGAGACCACCCCAGGGTGACATAAGGGCGCTTTTGCCTTAAAGGACAGCAGAGGATTTTTGTTGTTCATTGGAGTTCAGGGCTTTGGGGTTTTTTTCCTTTTGTGTTTGGAAGAAGGATTTTTTATAGCCTGGTTAGAGAGCTTGCTGCCTTAGTTTAGCAGGAGAGAAAGACATTGTGCACCAAATAACGTAACAAAGACGATCTCAGTCCCAAGAAGCTGCTTCTGGTTCTTTTTCAAAAGCTTTGCTCAAAGTTTGTAGTTTCTTGTAATCCTGTTCACCTTTCTCAACCCTCTGCAAAGACTGTGAGAATTACTTGTTTACAGACACTTCTTATAGAAAYAGGTATCTGCTAATTTTCTCTAGGTAGGGAACCAAGCAGACATATACAGCAAGAAGCCACTGCTTCTCACAGAGACAAGATCCTCTGAGACACAGTTTCTGCTGAGTTCACATCCAGATGGAGCTGTAAGCCAGAGGCCAGATATTGCTTAGTAGTGGGTCACTGGTATTTTACCTTGCAAGAAGCAGAGCTTGTTCAGTAGTGCCTGCAAGGATTCAAGGGAGAGCAGCTCTAGCCTACAGTCGTGACTGTATCTGTACAACATGATGTGGCATACAGACCTCAGGTGTCCTGGTACAGCCCAGGCACCTGAAGCATTGCTTACAGGTTAGAGCAAAGCAGTTGGAAGAAGCAGAGCATAGGCTAATTAGTTACAGAGGTTGCTAGACAGACAGGCCACAACAACAGCCCTTGCTTTGACCTCCTCCTACAGCCATCCTTCACTCCAGCTTTTTCATTAAATAGAATTTATATAAGTGAAAAATGTAAGAATGGCCATCTCCCCTGCACTCTCCAGGAAGTGCCATTTCCCTACTGTATCAGGTGAGCAGCTACTCGCTCAGCCATTCCCTCGAGAATCCACACACTTGCAGCATGAGAACATGCTACACCACACACTATGCTATGTTATACTCCACTGTCACCAGCTTCTAGAGGCTCACTTCAGAAGCTCCATCTTTTGCATGTGACAATGAGGTGGAGGAAGTTTTCATTAACAAGAATTTATTTAGAGAAAAAAGAAAAAGATTAATAGGACAGAATTTGTTTATCCTGAAGGGTATCTTGAACCTCTGGAAGATGCCTCCTAGTAACAGCAAACTCTGAAGAGAAACATTTCAAATACAAATAAAACACACACTTGAAATCCCTCCTTATCCAATCTAATGGCATATAGTAACATCTCTTTCAGGGTATGCACATTCTTGACCAGCTGTTAGACTTCTTGATGCAGAGCTATGAACAATCATGATAGTCCATCACTATGTTCTCAGGCTAGCTACTCCAAGTTATATATCACCCTAGGAATAAAATAAAAACTTATGCAATCTTCCAAAATTCCGTGACAAGAAACTTAATTTTACACACTACTCACCTTGGGAAGATGCAGTCTGAAATAAAAACAGCTGGCCTGATGCTCAAAACTGTCATACAGCTCAGTACCACAGGGGACCACCCAGTCAGTGATAAAATGTTTTATTGTAGCAGCTAGAGCTGAGAAATGTAAAAGCAGTTCTGTAAATTTAATCACTGGTTGTTGGAAGAGCTGAAGAAAACCTCTCCATTTGTTATGATATGTTTCAAGAGGAAAAAAGTCTGCCTTGTAAATTACAGTGTTACAAACACTGTGTAACTAGTTCTGTAAATTCAGCACCTTTCATCAAATTTCCATTATTATTTCATAACTCAGAGCCACTCACTATCTCAGGTGGGAGCAGTCCAGTGCCTAATGCAATGACTCTTCTAGGAAATGTAGTACATTATTTTTTACTCACTTCAGGATTTTTGAATTAGCACAGTATGGTGCAGTATAAACATACAATAAAGTACAAAGAAGGACAAATAAGTAAGTGCTCCGAAATCTCCTGCTAATCCTAATAAAAATACCAAAGTAGCACATAGTTATGKTTTTTTTTATTCAGTAGTCCAGCAGTGGAGTATAAGAATGCAATTTATTCAACAATTTACTCAAGAGACTCCTGCGACAATATATTCAGAAACTCCTGAGACACTCACCAGTGGCGTTTGAAGATWGTCTATTTATGATATTTTACAATGGCTTAATAGAACAGAGGTTAAAATCCCTGGCTGTGTCTTCCCTGCCTTGCAAACAGGGATAAATATATCAATACTCCCCTGAATCTGGCTCCCCATTGCAAGCCAGAGAGCAGCTCGCACTGCTGAAAAGCCGAGAAACAACACAGGGTTTTTGCTGAACAATTTCAACATAATTCAAAACATTTTCCAGAAAATGAGGTAAATTGAACAGCAGTTTAGCAACAGCACATAATAGCAGGTATAATGTGTAAGGTTAAGAGGCAAATCAACTAAAAGCCAAAAGAAAGGAAAATAAAACAGTGGGGAATCTCAGATGGGCCTAATGTCTCTGGCAAAACAGTAAGTACCAGCCCTGGTGCTTCATCACAACTCTGACAGCAAATCCAAGGAGAGGAACAAGTAGGGCCTGCTTCTTTTACTGTTTATTACCTTTCCCCAGCTGCCTCTTTATGAGCTGTAGTACATTGCAGGTACTTTTAGCCTTCATACTGTCATCACATCAATACACAGTGTATTTCACCACTGYGTTCTGACCCCAGTGTAATACAGCAACTGTTGCACTGGGTTCAGGGCTCAGCTAGTTTTGAAGTAGTTTATGTCATTAATAATCCACTTATGTCATTCTCCTMATGACAGCTGTACCACATGCTCCACGAATGGGGCTCATGTTGCAGGAAAACTTATGTATAGGTGGTTTGCCTACTACATACACTCAAGGAATAGGGATATACAGGGAACTTAAGGAGATGAGAGGTATCCTTACCCTCAACACTGTCATATCTATGCAGAAAGCAATGCTATTTGGTGCACAAGATATACATGTATTAGAAAGGTGCTCTTTTGGTATGAAAGCAACTACATAGTGCCAGCAGCTATCTCCACTCTAATGGATGACATGGATTACCTTAACGACCCTTACTCACCTAAAGGGAAAGAACCCAACTACAGAGTCCTATTCCTAGGGACATGTTTCTAGGACCATGCTACCTACRGGAACCAGGAAAGAGGAAGAGCAACAGCTAAGGAAAAAAATGGAGCAAAACAGGAACTCAGCCACCCTCCAGGCAGCATACCCTTCAGCTTCCATTTCAGGCAGTGTCTTCACATTTCCCAGAAACAGTGTGAAACAGCTTCAATCTTTTGCTATCTCAGGGYGAGTTTCCACAGGAGGGGCTGCTCCTAGGTAGTATGGATGGACATATTCAGTGGGGAAACTTTTCCGTGGATAWGGAAGAGCTCTGATGCAAGAGCCCAGCCAAGCGTGATCATTCGATGGCTTTGGCTGTCCCAGCACATGCAGAAGATGAGGATGCACAGTGTTGAGCTGCACTAGTACTTTTAGAGATGTTGTAATGCTAGCTAGCCACAGTGGCACTAGTGCAACATTCAGCTGGTATCCTGATTCTGGCCCACTCTAGGTTTCCACGCTCACACCATTCTGGTAAGAGAAAAAGAAAGACAGCCCCTGACAAGGAGAACAGTACCAAGAAGCATCACTTTGTTTCAAAGAGTGATCACGGGAAAGGAGCACAGTACTGTGCTAAAAGCACAGCCTAGTGACTACTAGACTAAGATACCAAAAGGTACTGGTCTCATTGGTTTCAGTGACTAATTCACACTGTTCTTAAGTGCTTTTTTAAAACCCCATTAGAGAGACATGATCTTTAGGTATTTAAACAGATTTAAAGATCAGATGCTTGGTCATTTGCTGGCACATAAATCCCAGATAATGCCTGCATCCTCAACTTCGAGCTGTGAAGTGAATCACCACCATCTGCGCACTGCAGCAGGACACTTRGCTGCACCTGCTAGTAGTATCCTTTCCAAAAGCCACCCTCTGGCACTGTAGTTCCCATATGGACATACTACCAGCAGTAGCTTGTACTCCYAAGCAGGTCTCTGCAGTCCAGGACTCTCTAGATTGCCTGCACCCTTATTTAATTACACATTGCTGAGGCTTATCTCACCTGAAGGCTTTATGCATAAGTACTTGCTTATCACAGGAAAAAGGTAGCTATCTGCTTTCAGTAAAGACCACACACTGAATTGGTGTTAAGACCAGTCTGGAATAGAAAAACTGCCTGATGAGGTCTCCAACACAGCAGCTCCCTACCACAAAAAAAAAAAAAAAAATCTATTTCCAGTTTGGGGGTCCTTCCATTAAAATTATTCACATTTAGGGGTCTTAAGGTGCATTTACTGCCATAAATATTTTCAGGAAGTATGAGAGGTTGCATCTCTTAAAGTGGCTAAGAAAAAGTGCTCAGAATACATAGGAGTATCAGGACCAGCTAGAGGTTGACTGAATAAGAGTCCATCTGAGCCTAGAGCAAGTGCTCTCCTCTGTTCTGAGTCTGGCTCAGAGCTCCTACTCCTGCCTCCCTGGCCCTGGGGTGTCAGCCAAACCATCTCATTCATACACTTTTCCCCAGGAGCCTGCTCTTCCCTGCATGAAGGACACTCCAGCCTTTGGGAGAACAGTTTCAGCCTCACCCAACTTCTGCTTCTCCAGCAGCATTGGCTGGGACACACATGTATCTCTATACACTGCTTTCCACCAGGCCTGACCTGCCAACTCCAATGGCACAACACATCCATATGCAAGGATGGGGCGGGAAGGTATAGGAAGATTTAAGTTCTGTGAGGAGACTACCAAATACCTCTGCAACTACTCATACTTATTTCTTTCAAAAAAGCCACAGCAATACACAATTGAATTCACCAGCCTATCACACACACTGTGTGAAAAAAGCATTAATTTTACATAGGACTATTTTTAATATAAAATACTATTTCTTCACAGATTAATAACAGAGCTGAGCAAGTATCCTCCTTAATATGTATAATTTTAAATGGTTTCATCCTGTTAATGCCCAGGCAAGTGCAATCAAGTGATAATGTAAACAATAATGCAAGCAATAATGCATGCTGCTTCTTTAAGTACAGAACCTTTGAATAAAACACACTTTCATTTCATCATTAAGAGCAAATGTTTTCTCAAATTCAGAAGAATCAGTATAAGGTGCCTTTTGATGCTGTACAGACACCTAGGGAATAAGCATCTCAGTCTTAGTTGTCTAATTTCTTTCATCTGGCAGCTTTCCAAAATTACTTATACTTCTTTCTAGTTATGTATGTCTGAAATTTTCTATCCATGTTTGTTTAGAGGGCTTCTATTCAAGTACAAGACTGGAGTTACAACTTCCTTCAGATAAGGGCTTGAGTTATTATTATTGCTTAATGATGAATTGAAAAATTAAATAACCAAGGACAAAAGTTGTCAAGACTTGAGATGTTGGCACCTCCCTCTGGCAGTGATAGATTAGCCTGGAATATATTATTTGTTTATAAATATTCTATTACTGTAAAAGAATGCATTGTAAGTATTTCTGCTTGTTGTTGACTTTCACTGCAAGAAGTGTCATTTATTTTACCAGGATCTATGAAAGTTTGTCCCATGCCATTTGGCAACCTCATTTGCACATATCACATTGTATACAGAAGCATCACTAAGTATCTAAGTTCCTCAACATGATGCTTTATTTTTATTATCAGAAACTGTTTTCATTCTGATCACCAGCAATAAATCCATGTATTTCCCAGCTAAACATTATTTCATATTCCCTTTAATCTCAGGTGAGTTTCTTCCAATATGCCCAGAATGAAATTTAGTATGCAGATGTCATTGCTTCTTAGGGCCCTAGCCTTCAAGCACACACACAACTTTATATACACAGAGGTGAAAACCAACTGCCTAACAGATTTGAGGTGCCTGGTGCACAAGCAGGATACATACCACACACTTCAAGAGGTAGCAAGGGAAGATTGATGCATTCACTGCCAACACAGGTTGGCAAAAACACTCCTTTGACTTGGACCACCACCAGGAATGGCCTATGCTCTTGTACAAAAAGCACCTCTGTTCTCAACAATCCCATCTTCATTCCTCATAGGATTCCCTTCAAGGTCTGTAAAAGGGATAGCTATGCCCTTCTCCAAAGGGAAYAGGAAAGGACAACTCTGGTACTTCATTAACACAAGACACTGGGGTAGGAAATTAACACAGAGCCAGAAAGAACCATCTGGGTTACCAGTCCCCTGCCATTTAGGAAACTACTCCAAATGCTTCATCCCTCTGTGACTGAATGCAACTATGTTCTTGAAACAAAAAAAAAATCACCTGATGTAGCATTTGCAGTCAGGCTGTTACCTGCCACATCTGCTTAAATCACAACAGATTAAGAACAAGACCCTATGGTAGTATTCAAGTTTTTGCTTTCTTCTGTTTTCTTTCCCACATATATATATACAGACAATATGCCCTCAGAAGCCTTGCTCTTCCTACAAGAAAAATGGATTGCCSATTATAAATGGTTTAATGTGAATAAAAGGCTATAATGACCTCAGCTTATTGATTAGATGTATTAATATTACAGCCAATCAGCAATATAAATCAACACTATTAATCTTACATTGGCAGCAATGCTGTAACAGATTATACAAAAGCTCAATGTGCATTTTGAAATAACCCTGGTTATACCCTATTTCTTCACAATACGCATCTCCCATCTGCTTATCTCAAAAGCATAGGTATAAGAATACTGAAATATAACAAACTCATTCCTAGTAACAACATCCACCTGGAATTTTTTTTTTTTTTTTTTTTACAGAAACAGGAAGTGCAACACAATTAGCTAGGCCTCACACAAAGGAAAAAACCTTCAGAAACAAGTCATTGGAATATTTCACAGAATTAAAGGTCATGTTGACTTTAACTAGCTCTGTTAACTAAGTGACTAACATCATGGGAGGCTCGTTCAGAATTTAACATAATACACAACACCTACATAATACACACAAAGTAGTTAAACATACATTATGACTTAAGTAAATCCCCCTAAACAGCTAAAAATATGTGCCTTAGCCAAGAGTCTTGACTGAGAAGTTAAAACRTTCCTTGGCAAACACCCCCAACACTAAAACACAACTTTTTGCTGGATTCAGCAGACTCCTTTGTATATTTGCAATTAGCTCTTTCATTTCAGAAATGTAGGCAGGAGGAACTCCAAAAGCACAATGGATAGGGAAGGAGAGATTTTTTTTTTCAGTCCTTTCATTCTCAGAGGTGTTCTAGACAAGGCAAAGAGACAAACAGATTTACTTCCTCATTTGGGGGAAACTGTATTCAAGACTGTCCCACCATATCTTCCTTTTCTAAGCACTAAKAGAGACTTGGCTGGCAATAACCAACACAGAGCTGAATTTCCAGCAGTTTGGCTCAGTTGGAAGCCTAAYCCTTTATTTCAAATTTGGATAAATTTTAAGTGAACTTTCAAAGCACTTTATGTAAGGCATACCATAAAGAGTACATATTCAAAATAAACAGCATTGCCCATAAATTACAGTACCTAAATATTTATGATCTTTAACTCCTTGAACATGGCAATCTACAGAGCATTACAAATGAGCAAAGCTCCATGGCCTGACTCAAAGATTAACTATGATCTGGAATTAAGAGTGCCCTAGCTAGCTTCCRTATCTTCACCTCTTAGGTGTCTCCTACCCTTAAAGGAGTCAAGGCAGAAATAGCCTCTTTGACCATTTTATACACCTCCCTTCAATTAGGGTAATTTACTGACTACAGTAATTGCTAAACACTGACATTTGCATGTACCTGAAATCCTGTAACTGATCAGCTGAATAGATTCATGTTGAGTGTCACCTTTACTCCAGGGACATTGGAAATGCAAAGTAATTCTATACTGCTCACCTCCTAGCATCCAAGAACCATCACACTCTCTCTAGCCACATCAAGAACTGCTTTCCCTGTGAAATACAGCCATGTGTCCTAGATCCTGCACAGCATTAACACACTGGCTCTGGCAGAAGTATTTAAATCAAAGGTTTACCAAATTGCCTCAAATGACAAAACTAATATACAGAGGATTTTTTTTTCAAATATTTAAGCAAGCACCACATGCTTTTAAAAGAATTTCAGTTCTGAAGCTCCTCCTTTGCCTTCAATCAACTATCTCAGTCATTTTAATTAATCCACACAATCACAGCTGACAGAAGACATTGAATCATTCTCAGGTCTTCATTTCAGTTTTCTTTAAGATAAAATTTCATAAGCAAATATGTATAGAATATTTTTCTATTTCCAGTATTCCAATATTACCCTTAACACTGAAGTCCTAGTTCCATGTTAGTCATTTCTTTACCAGTTATGTCAGCATCAACTAATTTGAACTTCAGATCAGGGATTAAAGCAAAGGAAGAGAAGAAAAGAGTAAATCGCATCAGTACACAGAGCCTGAATGCCCAAACTGATATTACTGCTGTGTTTGAGTTMATGGATGACTGCCTTCCCCAGCCATGGGACAGAAACTTATCTCTTCATGCTGATGTAGCTACATTTATCAGTGCCAGATAGGCCTCTGTACCACTGGATTCAGACTGTTCAACAGATTGGCCAGTTCTGAAGGATTTTATTACTATGCTGAAGGTCAGGCAAGTCCACTAAAGACRAGGTTAACCTAAAAACTTGCTCATCCCTGCCTGCCTAAATTGGCCATATCATTTAATTGTTCTCCCACAACCTTTGCCATCAGTAAAGGTAAGGTAAAGAAGGGACAGAATCCTATTTAGCATACGGGTATCACCTGTTTAGATTAACAAGCACTGCTTTTTATTTAGCTTAAAATGAAAACAATTTATCCAACTAGCCACAAAGCTTTCACACTGTAATGCCCCCTGAGTACAAGCCAACTGGCAACACTAAAACAAGAAGTAGGATTTCACCTTGTTGATAGTAGGTTCTGGGAGAGTTTGAATATTGGACTCTTTCCTGCTCTAAATATAGACACTTTCAAATCAAGGCAAGAACTAGTTTGCTCTCCAGAGAGAAACATACTTTAGCATTAAAGAGACACTATAGGTTTTTTGTACACAGTTTGGAAAAACATGTTGGAACCTTCTGCTGTAAATATTACCTTGCTATTTTTTTTATTAGGTCATGTGAGACTATCCCCTACTAAATAACATTTCAGGCTTGCAGCATGATGCGGGAAGGTAAACAATACATCAACAAGATATATGCTATTCGTCAACGTAGTAGAATCAAATCTATTTAGAGAATTCTGGCACATTTTTGCTTCTTGGGCATAAAAGCCACATTAATAAATTTTAGGCAGCATTATAGACTACTTCATAGGTATAGCAAATGTCATATATAGTAAGAACAACCCTATGAAAGAAGCCTGTCAAGACTTACATAAAATGATGCACACAAATTTTCAGCTGTAGTAAGACACCACTGTAGCAGCAGAATATTTTAATGCAAAACATCTTCCAGCTTGGACTTCAAAAGTACAGGGCTGGATTCACACACTGCAGGAACTTCTCCTGAGAAAGACATGTTTTCAGTTTGATGGAGTCCATGAGATTAAAAACAGCCCTTCAGGGTAAACTCTCTCCCAGCTAAATCAAATATTTGCTGCAGAAAGGGCTTTGTTTCAAACAGTTTTTTCCTTCCCTACATATGTGTGTATACACACACAGAAAGGATGAGAGATCTGGCATTCTTGATGGAATCTTTTTTTTAATTACCACTTAAACTTATTAGAGAAACAAGAAAGATGCAACCGGGACAGTTATTTTTGTGCAGTAAAGCTTAGTACAGCCTAGCAGTTGTTAGAGCACTTACAGTTATTTATTTTTAATATTAGCAATAGAACTTGTCGGCTCTTCAGGACTCTTCACTTACACCTTTGGCAATTTCAGTGACAGCAAAGTTAGGGAAGATGAGTTGCACATAAGGGTATTAAAAACAAAATCAATTCATTGCTCTAGAGAATATGAAAAGCTTCACTTTGAAACACTACAAATCTGAACAGATAATTTAGAGAAAATCTTTATATAGTCTTCCAAGTACACAGCAGCCTTGCTATGCCCCACCAGGAGTTGAGGCACAATGCTTTCAGCTGGAATAGAGACCTGACTATCAGCTATCTGTCAAATCAAATAATTGACTAGAACAAGCATAGGATTAGGACAACAACGATCAGTTACTCAAATCAGCCTATTGACAAACAAACCCAAGAATGGATTACTCACTGGATCATGGACATTGAGGTTCCTTTCTTACACCAGCTCAGACAAGTCCAATGCTCTTATCCYTGCTTCTTTAGAATAGCCTTCATTACTTTTGTTACTGCCTTTTCTTTTTAGAAGTTAGCATTGTAAATTGTGTTGTTCTTCTTACTTACATCCTCACTGCATGTGTAGATTACTGGACAGGCCTCTAGCCACTTTCTGATCCGTCGACCTTGCTGTTTAACCTGCTGAATCTGCTGCTGTGTACAGCTAGCCATAATCTAACCAAAGAACCCAAATGCCTTTCTCCAAGAGTTCTGCAATTCTCATTTCACACTGCCATGCATAGCTAATATCTATATCATTTATCCCTCTTAAGTGCAGGATCCTAAGATTCTCTTTAGACAGCACAGCCATTTAGGCCAGTTAAATCAAGGTTAAGACTTACATCCTCCATAATGATACTCCAAGGCTCCATAATCAGATAAAGAGTAGGTTTCCCCACCACCAGCCAGGACATGACAGTACTGCTTCCCAAAGAAAYGATACTTGCAGTCCAGGCAATGAGATGTTGATCACTTCCACTCACTCCTCTGACCTTTTTGTTCCAGTGAATTGACTGTTCCCATGCCAGGTAGTGCTCTTTTGAAAAGCCTCTTCTGTCCCTCACTTTTTATCATTAAATACTTTGACTTGTGCTTTTACAGCAAAACCCATTCTCTCAAATAATGCTATTGAGTCCTGGTAATGTCTATTGGAATTCAACATGGGTTGAATTTCTCACCTGCTACTGTTTTTGTGAAGTCTGTATTTCTCAATATTTAGAGTAGGACTGATGTGATAACATGCTTGTAGTTAGAAAAAGGATTTCATTAACAGCATTTAGGAGTCCAGCTGTTTATGTCACTAGAAGAGCATTACTGAATAACTCAAGGAAATACATTTCTGGTAGCAGTAACCTCAAGTAGTATTCTTATTAGATTAAAGCATTTCTAGTCAGAATACTTTCTGTAGTATTTAATTAGACATCTGAAAGAGTAGTTTATATATTGCAGAAGTGACTGTCAAAACAGTGCAAATTAACACAAGTATTTGCACTACAACAGAGCAGAACAGGAATAAGTCAGAGCTTGCAGTTAGCACTGTTTAAGTGATTCTTAGCCTAACGCATCTAACACTCCTCAAAGTTTATTCAGCTGTCCAGTTCAAACATAGCAATTCCTGATCACAAAACTGAACGAAGATAAGGAGAACCTAGCAAGCACCCCTGTAGCACCACAAAGCATGGGAGGGCCAGTTTGGACTACACTGTAGTGGGAACCACACAGTAGCCTCTGCTACCCACAGACTAGATCACAGCTGCATCTAATCCTGGGTTTCCAAAAGTCCCCAGGAGGACTGTAAGTACCCCAAAAGCTTTCTGCAAGCTTTCCRCTATTTTCCAGACCACTGCTTACCAACAGCATACAGGAGCAGAATGCCAGTGTCACACACAACCCTGTCTGGACACAAGGTCCCAGCAATATCCATCTACATTTTGCAGTTTTATTCTTAACATTTTATCACACAACTAAAACTCCCAGTTTAAGCTTCAGTCACTGTGGCATCCCTGTTTTGGGCTTGTTCCATTCATACTCATCCTGAATGCATTCTCCTATACTCTCCTCACCACTTCCTTTGTTTTGCAAACAAGCATGTTTTGTTTTCTCCCATGCTAGCTTTCACATGTGGGGACTGTCTCAAATACATGCAGTACTTGCCCAGCTTCTGTATAATTCTGCAGAACCTAGAAACAAAGCTTGACAGTGACAAAACAGCTAGAGTGCCAAGACAAATGCCCTTCATGCTGAGCTATGCATATTCTCAGATCCTCATAACCATCTGTYTGTAACTGTATCTGACAAGGCAAGCAAGTGCAAGTACCTGAGGCAACAATCACCTTCATCCTATAGCTGTATAATGCCCAATGCAATGAGGTACAATCTGTGATTGTAGCTCCAAGTATGACAGCTGCAAACTTAGAGAGTGGCATTTTTCATCTCAATATCCATTTCAACCATTGAAGGTCCTCTCAGGACTTGCTCTTAAGACTTTTTTCCAGGTGTGCTTCTTTTCTTCCCAGTGCTGGAGATAAGGACTTTAGGCAACAAATCCTCCCACATCAGCATCACCTTGCAGTGATCAAGAAGGGAGAGCACCCTCTTCATGAACTTCATAAATTCTAAACCCACCAATGCACTTATAAGTCATGGACCAGCCCAGTTCTGCCAAACAAGAACAGAACCTCTTCTGAGCACTCAAGCACCTTCTTATAAAGGTAAATAAAGGTAAGTTCTGTGAATAGACATTAGATCTCTGTATAAGTATTTTATCTAGTGAGCACTTCACAGGGATGCCTAGAAGTTCTTAGTGAGTATTAGTGCATGTCTGCTGGAACATAGGAGACAAGAATTACAAGTCTGTTTTCATTTCCTAATGCAAGTTATGTTCTGGACACAGGATGAAATACTTAATTTAACAGCAAAACCCAAGAATAACTTAGCAAAAGGCATAAAAAAGAATTAAGGTTTTATCATAAGCTACATTGCGGGGGGGGGGGGGGGGGGGGAGCAATTAGCATGTCTTTTAACTGCACAAGCTAGTTAACTGCATGAGCTTTGCCTTTGAGTGAAATTTAAGCAAGCTGGGGAAAAAAAGGACCAGACAAAGTAACAACCATGATTCAAGAGGTACAAGTGCAGAACAATGAGTATTTGCTTGGAAATCACCCAGCAGTTCTTCAAATCCATGCCAAGCTGATCCTTGGTAAGCCATCAATTAACAYTAACAAAAGAAAGCAAAACCAATTAAGCAAATGACCACCTAATAAACAGCTAGCCAATGCACAACTAAAAGCTAATACTTCAGAAAGCTCAAAGAACACCTTGAAGAGATATGCRAATGATAAATTAATTGCTTATAATACTCCAATCTGTTGAAGTAGCTAAGCAAAAGAAATTAAGCATAAAGTTCATTATAGGTAGGCATTACTGTCATATTCCTGCCTATATATCCTACCCACCTGAACCCACTGTGTCCCAAAGATACACGCATGCTGTTTTAAGCACCACTACCTCCAAAGTTACTATCTGGTCTTAGTAATATCTGAATCTGTGATGCTTTTACTGACTCAAAAGCAGAACAACCTARAAGTATGACTTTTTTTTATTCTAGCATTATTTCCAATCATCAATTCAAACTTAGCAGGAACAAGCTGGTGGGCTTCCAGATAAGCTGGGAGCTAATAAGCTAAAAAGAAAAGATCACATACACACCTACTTGAAAATCATTTCCCAAGCAGCTAAGAATGCACCTCCAGCAGAGATAGCCCATACAAACACAGATTCAAGATACTACAGCACAAGTCATTTAAGCTCTTAATACAKTCCCACAGTACATTCTCTTTGCTCATTGGAAAGGGTATTTAGCTATTCTAAAGGTTCAAATAGGCACAGCCACTTCAAGCTGACAGCAGAGAAACACTGATTCTGGACCATATTTACCTGCACAAGCCACAAAACCTAGCCCTAATTTGCCAGAACCGGTCATTTGCAGCAGGTCCCTCAGGTAGAAGCCAAAGCACTGTTGTAGAAGGGGCTTTGGCAGCTTAAGGTTTTTACATTTTGAAGTTCTGCCTTACAGCTGAGCCTCTCCACGAGCACAGGAATTTCAGTTTTCCATTGTCAGAAAATTAGCAATAAAAAACCAAATAGCTTTCTGCTATACTTTCTAGTAGTAACCCTCATCAGAACAGCTCAGCCACAATGTCAAGCCTCTCCATGCTATCAACCACTCCATCTGATAAAGCAGCATCTCTTGCAGCCTGGGTTGSAGAGAAGAAGGTCTCACAGGAGGCAAGACAAAAAAGGTTGTACTCACACTTTCTTAACTTCAGTGCAAAAAGAGCCTTTTTCCCCCCAACCAACATGTGATGTCAAGAAAATGTTATCTTCACGACTGCACAAACACYTTCTGTAGTCTGGGAGGCAGACACTTTTCCCCCTCAAACATAAGCATTTTGTCCATAAACACTGAACATGAGAAACCACAGGCAGCTAGACACCAAACCCCAGAGATACTGATTACATAGCAGCTCTGAGTAAATACAAAGAAAAAAACAGAAATGCAGACCACTAGCTAGAAATCCCCCACAACCCTTTGCACTAGTTAAAGGCTCAGAAGAAGAGTCACATAGAAGTTACCAAAAGAGAGCCCTTATACTTACAACAGGTATCTGTAACAGTCAAGTAAGAAAACAGATGGTAGACAGTACCAAAGCCTTTTTTCTTTAACTACTGTAACACTTTAGCTATATTAAACAATTCAATAGAGCCTTTACCCAAAAATATTTATGACTGAAAAGGCCTTAAATAGGTACAAGAAAACAAGCCATAAGTGAATACAGCCAGGAAATTATGCTTAGAGGGAACAAAAAAAGCTTAATTAACTATTCTAGACTTAAAGTGTTATTTCTTTAAACAAAAACTACCCCTCTGTTAATAATTCTACATACTGGCTTTACTACAACACAGCTATACCCCAGCCACCCAAGGACATACAGACACCACCTCCCCACCAGATTACTCACCACTCCCTAGCAAGAGCCCTTTATATAAACGACCCATAGCACAGTGCTCCGGAGGCTGGTCCTATAAATTTGGCAATGGCAAACAGCTGCTGCTTATATATACTAGAGAGTTTGAAGCAAGAAGCTGCTGCTGACTGGTAAGTGTGCCTGTTTTGGGCTTTTTCTTGGGTTTTTTGCTAATTTTTTTTTAAGCATTTAAACTAATAGCTTATAACAATTGTAAAATATGGGATGCAGATAAATTACATGTGTGGGAAAGTTGCTTTTATAGAAGYGTCTAATATAAATGAATTGTCTCCCTTAAGGCAACAGGGAAGGCTCTAATAGTTCTGTGAAGCTATCTGATAACAACAGCTTGTAGGAATTAAGAGGAAAAATGTAGTAGTACTGCAAGTACAATGTATTACTGGCTGCAGCACATCATGACTCTCAAAAGTGTTATTTCTTCTCAAATAGCCTATCTGAGAATAAGGAAGTAATAGTAAAATAGACATACAACAGGGCTTTGTTCTCTCTACCTAGATTTATAGAGTAGAGAGGATAGAATCCCAYGAGTGATAAGGCTAGTAGGGGATCAGAAGTGGTATTGCTTGAGCAAGGACTGACTTGAACCACTATCTGTGTTGATACTTGAATACAAAGCAAGCACTTACAAGTCAGGTGCTTGGGAGCTTGGGCTGTATCCTAATAGGTGCTTGTTATAGTTTGAGCTTTTCTTTGTCAAGTACTTAAGCTTGTTTTTGACATGAATGCTGATCCAGAGTCTTATTCTATCTAGACTGCTGTTAGCTCCTCAGTAATGCTGTAACAAAGTATGTGGCTTCATAGTAACATCAGTGAGCAGCAATGACTTCATGGAAGGCTTCTGAAACAATGAGAACAGAAAGGCAGCTTAAGTAACAAATAGATGTTGAGCATGCCTTAACATAGTGATCTCGCAGCTGCTTTTATATCCTGAAAGGGGGAAAAAATGCTGTTCTACAGTAACTGTAACTCTGAACAGAAATTAGAGATGTGTCAGGAGCAAACCCTCCATAGMAAAGGTTTAACCCAGTGCAAAAATAATGGTCTGTCTTAAAAGTTAGAAAACAACAAAAAAAGGCTAAATACAAAAGTTTCTGCAGTAGAACAATGGAAGTAAGTGGCAGATAAGATGCTTTATGCTTATTGACAAGGGAAGTATTCTATTTTTTCTGGAAAAAAACACAAATATTGGTCAGAAAATAACATAAACTACTGGTACTGCTCAAGTATGTTTTTGCAATGTAGAGCAAGTGGAACCAGATCTGCAGAGTATCAGTGTTGCCCCATTCAGTAAGCTATGCATACAATTTAACTTCCAGTAAAGCTAACTATCCCTATAAAGGAAACAGACTAACTAGAAAAACAGTTCTGCTATAATTAAATTAGTCAGCTTCCTTTGTAGATGGTACAAAAACCAAAAATATGTAGTTTAAGATGCAAAAGTGCGTGTGAGTATACTCTGTGAGCATCCCTTCTATTGTATCTTAAGTATAATACTTAAGATTTGGCTTTGGTATGTTATTGTGTGGCTTCAGTTAAGTATGCAATGATAAGGAAATTAGGAAATAGCTAATGATAAACATCTTCAAATTCTAAACTAGTTCAAGTTCCAAAAATAAAAAGCTACATCTGAACAAAAACAATTATTTCAGTCCTTGAAATCATCAATTAAGTATAGCACGTAAATCTTACAGGGCAGATCTCTGACAGAAATATCAGAATCTGGTATCTAAATTTTTTTAAATGAAAGCAAGACTTATCTGTTTGAATTTTAAATATGCCATGACACTATGCTTAAAAAATAATTTCCTAACTGTATATATACAGTATAATGCTTACTGAACAGATTACCTTCTGCTTTTCTACTCTGCTTTTGTAAAAGTCTACGTTCTCTATACATTAATAAATGTATCTCCATAAACCCTTGAGGGGTGTTAATGAAAACAGTAGGGTTAAATGCTGCACTGGTACAGTGCCCATCTGAAATCTACTGTTACTGTGCAGCTTGAAGTCTTAACACTTGTTAGCATTTGATCCTCAGAGCTCCTATCATTCATCTCAATTGCAACAATGAATGATTAGCACTCCTGAAAATCAGCCCCATGCTGTTTTCAAGTACTTAGGAAATGAAAACTGTGAGGACCACCCATTAAAAGTTTGGGTCAAGTGATTTGCCTTGTATCATACAAACTCAGAGGTAAGAGCTGAAATACTGTTTTCCACAGAGGTTTTTCTCATGCTGAACAATGCTCTCACAATCTGTGTTCCTGATCTCCTTAACTAGCCTACTTCTGGGAAAAAAAATCTCTGCTCCAAAGTTTGTTCACCACAGACTTTAATTCCTTATAAGCTTCTGGCCTTTAGGAAAAAGTAAACTTAACCATTGAGACTAGTACCATGATCCATATACCCTCACATAAGTAGGCATTCTACCTTTTGAGTAGTTCTATCTAACAACTTAATTTCTTAATGTGCCTATGGAAGATAGCTTCAAAATGTAGCAAGTTCTATATCACTGCGGATTATCATCAAGTAGGGATTTTTAGATTCATGATGGAGTGATCTTTGCCTTGGCTTATCAGTTTATGTAGGTCAGCCTAGCTGGGGTGGAAGCACAGTTTGTGCCACTGGCTTTTAAAGTGTTGACAGCAGAGGAATGGTGATACACTGAATTTTTGTTGTCCATTACAAGCTGAGAGAGTGTGAAATAATGGTTACAGAAACCTGTGTTGCCTTACCCTTTTATCCCAGGTCTTGAGTCCTATGGGAGATTACATGAAGGGAAAACATTCCCTAAGACAGTCAAACTTAAAAGCCATATTTCTTGTAGATTACTTCTGTTTTTCACTATACTGCATGTAACTGAAACAGTGGCTTACATCTTTTTCTGAAAAAACTGGTTTGTGACCAGTTCAGTTAACAAATGAGAACCCAACATAAAGCCATTAAGTCAGTTCCATATGTTGAAAATACCTTCTCTGCTCCCCAAGTTAAAAGCCTAGGGAGGTAACTTCAGCTGAACTGTAATATATCAATGTAAGTTTCCCTGCTCACTTAGACCATTCCTCTGTGTTTGTTTTTATACCTTTACTAGAATGTAAAAGAACACTTAACAGATGAGACCATTCACAAGTGATGGCAGGGCACAAACCCTACTTACAGCAATGCAACACTTGATGTTGTGTGTGAGCTGATTCAGCTGTGCTTACAGGGACATTGCTTTCTGTCTTCTTCCCAACTAATTCTGGCACTTCTGGTTTCATGGCCAGACAGCTGTAGAGCTAAGCTAGTTTGACTACACATTCTGGTTGTTAGATTTAACTGTTCAACTGTGACTTGGCTCCTGGCGATCAAACAAGCACCTGAGCTGGCCGAGCAGTGTATGCCTAGGACGCCCCTGTGTATGGCAGTCACCTGAGGCGGCAGGCAGCTCCTGCCGAGGGCTGTGCTCCGRGGGCTGCAGCTGTGCGAGCCCCCGGCCGAGGCCCACTTCTGTGGAAGGGGGAGCCCGAGGAGCCTGCCGGGCGAGCTGCCGGCGGGAGTGCGGCTGCCCTGAGAGGCCTCCCGCAGCTCCCGGGGTCCGGGCCCTTCTGAGGGGGCGGTTGGCGGCGCCAGCCCCTCCGGAGGCGGCAGTGCCGGCGCGCAGCGAAACGCACCGCTGAGGCGGCCCGGCCGGGGCGCTGAGGCGGCTGCAGCGCGAGCCGAGCGCGCCCACTGGCGGCCCTGTCGCCCGCCGCACGTGCCAGTACTCAAAATGGCTTCTGCCCACTACAGGTACCAATACGACGCCGCTGCCCTCGCTCAATATGGCCTCATGCCGTCACGTGGCGGGGATTAAAAATGGCGGCCGCTGCCCGCGGGGCTGAAGGCGGGGGCTCACACGGGTATAGCGGCCCTGCTGCCGCTCCCCCTCTCTGTAGCTGCCCGTGTCCGGGCGCCGCCGGGCAGGACCGCACCGCCCGGCCATCAGCCGGCAGCGGCCCCGCCAGCGCGGCTGGGGGGGCTGCGGGACCATAGAGTGCGGGGCGGTGTTCCGGGGCGGCGGAGCTATCGCGCCGGCGGCAGCGCCCTCTGGTGGGCAGAGGTGGCCGCTGCAGGTGGCGGCGGCTGCGTGCCGGTCTCTCGCGGGGCGCCCCTGGCGAGGGCCCGGTGCGGCCCCCGGAGGCCTCGCTCCCTCCGTAACGCCGAAGCTTGTCCTTCGAGAGAGAAGGGTGCTCCCGCCTGGCGCGGTCAGACGGCGGCCAGTGCCTGGGGGGGATCCCAGGGGGAGCTGCCGGTCTTGCTGTTCCAACTGCCCCTGGTTGAGGGGCACCTCTCCTGTCAGCTTTGCCTCGCACCCCTAAAATCCACAGCTTCTGGGTCTCCAGGGGCTCTGCTCCAACCTCCCCTCTTCCAGTATGACCTTGGTCTCTTTATTCATGCTTGGTTTTCCCCTCCCCGCTGCCTAAGCTTTTTCTTGGCTTAAGTGGCCTTCATCCCTCCCCAATGCTCACTTATTCATCTCTTTATAATCTGCAACCCTATCCCCAACACTAAATATCTTTAATCTGGTAAAACGGGCTCTCTGCATCCCAAGGGCTCYCCCGGGGCACAGTCCCACCAGGAAGACCCCCCGCCCACAGGTTTGCTCTGCCCCATGGTTGGTCTGTGCCGGACCTGGCAGAGCACGTGGATGCAGAAGGTGAACCTTGCTGCTAGCTGCTCAGAGCTTAAAAAAATTGGGGTGCAGGGCTGCTTGCTTGTCCCAGGGGCATTCCTGGTCATTGCAGTGCTTTCAGCTTACTCCTTCGGGTGCGGAGCAATGGGTGTTATCACACAACCCCTCCTTCAGTGCTCCAGACCCTCCACTGATAAGGCCTTGCAGATGTACTTGATCAGCACATTTCATGGAGTTGTTCGATGATTTATGCCAAAGCTGTTAATAATGGTGTGGAATGGGATCAGCTGTGAGGGTGAGTGCTGAGGCTTCTGCCTAGCCTGGCAGTTACTGTGTCACTGCAGGATGCTGTCACCTCCCTGTAAATCAGCTTTCTTGGCCTTTGCAAGTGGCAGGAGATCACAGAGGTCCCCCGAGATCTCAGGCAATGATGGAGCAAGTCACTGRCACAGAAAGGTCCGAGTGCCTGTCCTGCATCCTCGCTCACCAAGGGCTGTGCCTCTTCTGAGACCTGGAGCTGAGGGTGGGGGGATGCAGCTGTGCCGTGCCACAGGGAGGGAGCCGGGGACAYGGAGGGCATCGCCCTGTCCATCTGCAGGTAGCATCAGGCCCCTTCTCGGAGCCTCCTTTCATTTGCTTTAGCAAAGTTCAGATGCGTTGGCTCTGAAGCACTTCTCTTGGCTGAAGACAAGAAATCACTTTTACCTCTGCTTCCACCTTCACAGCATGCCACAGTGAGTGCCAGCGGGGCCAGCTGTGGTGGCCYGGGATGTGTCTGTCCCAGGCTTCCTCTGCAAGGAGAGGAAGAGTCTCCCTTTGACAGAGGGGCTCCCGCAGCCCCTTGCTCGAAGGCCCAGCAAATGCACGAAGCTCTGCCTCCATCTGCCTTCCCCGCTCCCGGAGCTCTCCCTGGAGCCTTAATCCGTCTGGAGCGTGGGCTGCCTGCAAACTCCTCTGTGCTGCGGCGTGTGACGCCCCCCTGGGCCCCTTCTCCTCTTTCCCAGCCGCCACGAAGCGGAGGCTGCGCCGGGGTCAGTGGGGCGCAAAGCCGCTGGCGGGGGCCGGCCCTGACCCCCGGCCCTGCCCGCTGCGGCAGCCTGCCTCTGCCGGCCTGTGCAGACCTGCAGGCGGCATCGGCAGCCCCGCCGGGCCGCAAACACACCCAGGAGGGTGTGAGCAGGCAGCGGAGGAGCAGAGCAGGGCTCTGCTGTGCAGGGACGCCCGGCTGAGAGCCCAGCTCCAGCGCTCACCTGGCCTGCCGGCGTCCCAGCTGCGGGGACCTTACGTCCGCAGGGAGCAGGTATTTTGCCGGCTTGGCTCGCTGCCCCGGGGTGGCAGCCCATGCCATGGGGACGCCGTCCCGTGCTGCCACGGGAGTTGTGGGAGAGCTGGCAGAGCGGCAAGGGGGGGTGATCGTCCTGGCCCTGCGTGAAGCTGAGGCGGGGGGGAAGGAAAGGGGCTGCCCGTGCTGTTCCCACGCTCCAGAGAGTGGGAATGGGAAGCCCGGGGCTGACTGTGTGGGGGAGATGTGGGACGTGAGGCTGGGAGCGGGGGGTCTGGGCCAGGCTGTGCTGCTCTTGCTGTTTTGGAGTCACCCTGTTGCCCATGCTGACCCCGGAGCTTTGCCCTCCCTCCTGTGAGGTCAGGGGGCAGTGGGGCTGGGTGTCAGCTCCTGCTGACCCCCTCCGCGAGGGCAAGGGGGTCTTGCCCTGCCCGTGGCCACTTGGTTGTCCTGTGCCAGCACTCCTGGGGCACAAAGGTCCCTGCGGGGCTGTGAGCGCACGCTGCCGTGTCAGTGACTGTAGCAATGGGTTTGTCACCCCTTCAAGCCCCCTGTGCCCCCCACACTAGGGCTGGGGGTGTGCCGTGGGGGTTGTTTGGTGGGAGCTGAAGGAGGGCTCCTTCTGGCCCTGACAGACCCCTAGCTCGCACTGTGCTGGGAAACCCTTGGAGCCAGAGCAGAAGCTGAGCAGAGTCTGCTGCGTGCCCAACCCCGCTCTGTTTGGGACCTGTGTCCTGTGCAGGGGACAGGACAATAACTACTGGTGCCGCTGCTGTAGTCTCACTCTGAGCTGGGGAACAGGGTGGCATTTTCCCTCCAAAGTCCTGTGCCACTGCTCTGCCAAGCTCCCGTCCTGGCAGCAACAGCCTCCTGGAGTAGCTGAGTGCTGGAGCTTGGATGGTGCTTATAGCTGCTCCTGCTGTACTTTGTACCCTGTGTGGGAGCCAGACGGGGCGGGGGGGGGGCAGGGTTTCCCTGAGCAGCTCCTGGCACCGGTGCTCTGCCTGTGTGAGCAGCGAGGGGGGGGACAAGACCCCCGGGGTGCTGGCTGAGCCCGCTGCTCCCTGGTGGAAGTGGTGCCTCTGCTTCTGGTGACAGCAGGGATATGACCCTGCAGCCAGAGCCCCTGGGCATCAGGGAGGGAAACTGTCTGGTCCCATGGCTTCCTGCACTTGTGTTAAGGCTGGCTCCTTTGGTGTGATCACTGAGCAGATCACAGCTGCTGATCTGGTCCCTAGAAGACACAGTGGGCAGTGGATATGGGCACCACTGTACTGCTCAGCATCCCCTGTGCCTTGGCTGGCTGGACCTGCTGATAGCAGCCCCCAGACCTCCCCCAGCCTGCAGAAGCCAGCTGGGCAGGTTAGGGGTCCCACTCTTGGGTTGGTACCTGACTGTGTGTGCCCAGCGGCTACTGCTTTGTGTGGGTCCTGGGGGAGACTCTGTATCCCAGCCCTGGAGACCAACACGCTGGTAGTATTTGGGAGCGAGGTGCTGTGCTGGGGTACTGCTGTGTCACGGGAGGAGACCAGGCTGACCTTGACCGTATCCAGGGCATGTCAGAGCCACTCTGGTGTGGCTGTCTGGGGCTGGGAGGGCCCAGGCTACCTCTGCCCCCCTCTCCAGGACCCAGGTTGGGATGGGACACGGCCCTGGTAGGCACACCCTTGCCCCCAACATTGGAGAGGATGTGGCTGGGAGGATGTGGTCGGCTGGCTTCCATGCCTGGCTCAGTGGTCACAGTGAAATGAGAGTCTGGCTTAATCTCTGGGGTGTTGCATGGAGTGCCTGGCCTGTTGGGGAGGTTGGGACGAGGAGAGGGAGCAGCTCCACAGCAGGGCAAGCAGTAATAAACATGGGTTTCTTGGGGTGGATAAAGCGAGACCTGGTTTTGGGGCTCCTTGCTTCCTCCAGCCGACCATCAGGAATCTGGGGACCACAGCAAAGCATCCTGGCCCTCTCCCCTTCCCAGTGTGTGGGGAACCSAGTAGTAGCCCTGCACCCAGCCTGGGTGTCCGTGACCGTAGCAATGGGTTTCCCTGAATAACTGTCGCTCCCCCCCCCCCCCTTCCCCATAGCGCTTGGACCAACAACCATCCAGCGCCTGCTCAGCTGCAGCTCCTCCAGCCCCCCTGGGGACCCCTTGCTGTGCGAGCTGAGCTGGAGGGCTGCCAGGATGGTGCTGCCTCAGCGGGGACCTGGGCTTAGGGAGGAGGACGGGTACTTCCCAGGCTGTTGCATGTACCCCCAGCTGCACAGCAGGAGCCCTGGGCTGGGGCATGGGGCTGCGTGGTCCTTGCAGCTTACTCCCGGGGAGCCTGGGTGCAAGGTTGTGTCAAGCTGGCCGGTGCGGCTGCCAGCCCCTGGAGCCTCCATGGAGCCCCTGGCTCCCAGGCGGAACGCCAAGCCCTGGACTGGGGAGCAGGCCCTGCTCCCTGCTAGCTCCAGGCTTGCTCCGGCTCATTGAGCAAAGGGTCCCAGGGCAGCCTGCTGAACAGGTTGGCCTGCACCCTGTGCTCCTGCTTTCCCTGGCACCGCGCTTTGCCTGGGAACATGGCCAGCAGCCCCACTATGTCCCAGGGCTCTGGGGCAGCCACTTGCCGGGGTACCTGGACCCAGGATGCTGCAGTGCCCCATCCCCATGGGGTGGCGGGCGGTGTGTGTTGGGAGGTCTGTGCCAACACGCTGTGTGCATCCCCCACAGGACGCCTGACCTTTGGCCTGGGACAGCCTGGCACTATGGCAGACCCCCCTGGCTGCTGCCACCCCTGTGCCACCTGCCTGCTCTGCCTCTACAGCTGCCAGTGGATCACCGCCAAGAAGGAGAAYAGGAAGGGCCTGAGAACCACCAAGGTGACATCACGAGTGATGCTGAGCTGGGGCTGGCCAGCCCCTGCGTGGGAGGCTCAGAGTGGTGGCTGGGGTGGGGAAGGGCTCCGGCTGGGGGGCTCAGCCCAGACTTTGGGCTGCTGACCCCTTGCCACTGGTCCTGCTCCCCAGGGCTGAGCCCCAAGAGAGTTGGGGTGCTACCTGGCACCCTCTCTGTCCAGGGACTGCCCTAGCCTGGTGCGGTGAGAGGATGAGCTGTCTGTTCCCGCTGGGTGACAAGAAGGGTAGAGCGGCATGCTGGCAGCAGCAAGGCTGAGCCGTGGCCGTTCCCTGCCTGGCCAAGCGCGCGTCTGCGGCAGGGCTCACGCGTGCCTGGAGCAGAGCACTGCACTCCCCGAGGGCTGAGCATGGCGGGCAGGTCCTGCGGCACTGAGTGCCTGGCAAGGCACGTGGGAGGCACGGTTCCTGGGCTGGGTGCGGCCCCCGCCGATGGGGTGCTGGAAAGGGGTGTCCCCAGCAATTTGTAATCTGGGAGGGGTGAGGCCCTGGGATTCTCTGAGGTCTCCAACTCCCATGGGAGCGGCCGTGCCGCTGCTTGTCCCGTCTTGCCTGGAACGTATGAGCTGGTCCGGGCTGCCGTGTGTCCCGTTCAGCACCTGTGTCACCCCCCACCTCCCCATGTACACGAGGCTGGGGACCCTGAAGCTGGACCTGGCTTTGGCTGGGCAGGCAGGAGCAGTCTGCAGGCTCACTGCTGCAATGGCAGCTCTGAGGCACAGCACCCCTCCCAGCCCACAGATCACCCAGCTAGAAGGGAACAGGACCTGGTTCCCGGCCCCTTCCCATGTCCAAAGTCCCAGCCTGCCCCCAGGGACTGCTGCATAGGAAAGGAGGCAGTCCTGTCCCAGGGGCTGTCCTCCCCAGCCTGGCAGAGGCAGCTTTTTARCTTGTAGGAGATGCTGGTCCATCTTCCTGTAGCAAGAGTCTAGCCAAAAGAGCTGTCCTGGGGAGCTCTGTTCCCTCTCCCTGCGGCAGCTCGGTGCCTGGACCCATGAGACCAGTGCCTGCTGCTGCAGGCTGGGTGATCCCCAGGGGTCTCAGCAACCTGGGCAGGGGTTAGGTGCCCTGCAGGTGTGTGCATAGCTGTCATCTCTGGTTTTCAGTGCGACTGCAGCTGGTTCCTTTTCCTCTTCTGTGTCTTCCTCTTCACACTGGTGTGGCTCTACTTTGCCATCGTCATCCTCAATGATTTCCACAACTTCAATGAGTGAGTAGGATCCCATGTCCAGCCTTGCTYCCCATGTACCCCCTGCCCTTCTGACCATCCTCTTTGCTGGCAGGTTCATCTTCAAGCAGAGGAAGCTGTGGCTAGACTGGTCCCTGGTCCTGCTCATAGCTACAGCCGTGCTGATCACCTACTCCGCTGTGCTGCTGGTGAGCCCCGCTGATCCCACCTGGGCTAGTGGGGGTACAGAGCTGTGCTGAGCACAGGCTGGCTGCTGTGTCCTGTGSAGAGCCAGGTGGAGCCTGCAGCATCCTACCTGTGTCAGGGGGCCAGAGCTCCTGCGGCTGAGTCCTGTGCCCTCAGAGGGCTGAGGTGTGGGGTACAACCCAGCTCTGACATCTTGTTCTTCTCACAGGTCCTTGCTTTGTGCTTGCAGCTCTGTGGCCAGCCCTTGAAGCTACACCGGCTGCACAAGGTGAGAGATGGGGTGTGCAGGGAGATGGTGCCTGCCCCGGCTGCCCTTGCACCTTGGGAGCTGTGACCAGCCTACTGGGGCTGCATACAGCTGCTGTGACCCCACTGAGTGGCTGTGTGTCCCCGCTGAGCTGGGCTGCAGCTGTTAGTCCCGCAGCCACACGCCTCTGGGATGGGAATATTCCCCTTGCTCAAAACATGGGGTACAGAGCTCAGCTGCAAACCCAGATGGGGGAAGTGGGGTCTCAGACTTGCAGGGGCTCAASAGGAAGGGATGAGGGAGGACTCTGCCTGCCCTGCCAGGGCAGAGCCCAGCTGGCCTGCAGGATGCTGTGTGCTCCCCTAACTACCCTGTGCCCTGCCCCACAGACCCTGCTGATCTTAACTGCCCTGGTGGTGGCTGCAGCCTTCACAGGGCTGGGAATAAAGTGGGCGGAGGAGTGGAGAAGTGCACGTATCTCCCTGCAGGTGAGTCACCTCGATACCAGAGACTCCTCCGCTGTACCCAGTACCTGGCCTGTGGGGATGAGCTGAAGGGTGGTGACTGGAGCCCCCAGCATGGCTGTGTGCCATGGGGGTTAACTCCCTGCCCTTGGYTTCTGCTGCCTGGCCAGGCAAGGTGCTCCTCCTGCTCTTGCAGTCCTGCCTGGGTGGCTCCAGCCACCCAGTCAGGGTAATGAACGGTGGCTGGAGCCTGTTCAGCCCCCCCAGGAGCCTGTCCTTCCCTCCCTGGCACTGTGGCTCTTCCAGCAGCGCTGGCTGCAGTGGCAGATCCCTGGCATTGGAGCATGTGGATTTTGGGGACAGGGRCTGGGTTGGTGCTGGCTGACACCCTGCCTTTGCCTCCACAGGCAACAGGTCCCTTCCTGCACATTGGAATTGTAGGGGGAATGACGCTCCTTGCCTGGCCCCTGGCCAGCTTCATCTACYGCACCCGCAACACAGGTAATCTCCCTCCAAGGTCTCCACCTCCCCCCTCAGCTGGTGCCCTGCTCCCTACCACCCAACCGAGCGGCACTGGTGGCAGAGTGGTGCACAGAGTGTCAGCACAGTGGGAACAGGTCCTCAGGATTCAGTCTGGTAGTAACGCCTGCTCTTGGTTGCTGCTTCTCATGCACAGCCCTTGGTGCAGCTTCAGCCCCCACTGCTTTGCAGCTGAAGGAGGGCTATGGGTGGCAGACTGAGTCCTGCAGAAGTGCTGGGTTGGGGTGCAAGGACATGTAGTGGGCCAAGAATAAATCTGCAGTGATCCTGAAGCTGGGGATGCAATCCCTTACGTAGGGCAACCGTAAGTTAATGCCAGGTGAAGCAGCTTTGGCTTATTTCTAACAGCCTGCAAAATACTTCCTCTGTACCTCACCTCTGTCTTTTGTCTCTGCCTGCAGGCCTCAAGGTGTTTCTGCTGCTTATGTACTGCACGGTGATGATCGCACTGTATCTGGCTCCCCTGGGAATCACCTCCCCTTGCATCATGGACGAGAACCAGCTGCCCCCCAAGCCAGCCCTGGTTGGCCACCGAGGAGCCCCCATGGTGAGTGACCAGCACCAGCACTGTCCTGGTGCAGTGGTCAGGGTGGATAGGGCAAGCTGCTCTGCCAGCAAAAGCCAGGCTGTGCCTAGCTGTGGGGCACCRGCATCAGACCCTTGCTGCTGCAGGCCTGGACGAGCTCTGGGCAGTCCARTAGAGAGGGGTCCCCACACCAGCCAGGGCAGCACAGGGCTGGAGGGCTGGATGAGCACAGGGTGAGGAGGGTGGGTGCAGCAGCCACAGGGCAGAGCTGCTTGCTGAGCACTGCTGGACCAGGGGCAGGTGACTCCCAGCAGAAAGCCTGGCAGTGTAGTGGGTGCTGGGAAGCGGGGACTAGGCAGCTCTGTCTGTCTGCACCCAGCCCTACGAGGGTCACCCCAGTCTCATTGTGGTTGCCCTAGAGCTCAGCCAAGCTGCTGGGTGCAGCCAGGCAGGGCGAGTGCCTGCCTCCGGCCCCTTCCCTGCCCGTGACCTCTGCACTAACACTCTTCCTTTTCCAGCTGGCCCCCGAAAACACCCTCATGTCACTGCACAAGGCGGTGGACTGTGATGTGCAAGTCTTTGAGACAGACGTCATGGTGAGGTAAAGGGGCAGCAGGGATTTGGAGGGAGGAAAGGGCCTGTGTATCCTGGGATGTCACCTCCCACTTGGGGCATTCTGGAACACACCTGGAAGACTGATATAGCCTGCATTTGGAGGCAGCCCTGTTCAAAGGGCTCTGCCATTCACACCTTCCCAGTATGGGACTGGTTCCAGCTTGGTGTCCCAATGGTCTGCGAGAGATACTGGGTTGCTGTCCTCCCCGTGCAGGTTGCCTTCCAGGGCATTAGGAGGTAGGCACCATGAGGGGAGGTGCACTGCTTGGAAAACAGACYCTGGCTCTAGTTCATCTCATGTAATCCTGCTATGGGGACAGCTGTTGCAGTGAGCATGGAACTACTTGGTTCTGGCTTGGTCTCTAGGTGCTCTGTGCTTTCCGGGCACTCACCTTTTTGTGTAGAGGACCACAAGTAGGCATAAGGGTGGGGGTTACCCTAGCAGGGTGGCTGGGAGGGTGCAGAAATGCTAGGGCAGGGATAGGAGACAAAGAGCTTGCACCACAGCTTCCCTCTCTGCTCCTTTGCCAGTGCTGATGGGGTCCCATTCCTCATGCATGACGAGGAACTCACCAGGACCACCAACGTGCAGGCTGTGTTCCCCGAGAGAGCTGCCCTGAACAGCACCGCCTTCAACTGGACAGACCTCCAGCAGCTGGATGCTGGCAGCTGGTTCCTGGAGGTCAGGATGCCSCTGGGGTGGCTGGTCAGGCATTTGTGGGTGAAGCACGAGCCCTGCCCTGGGGAAGGTTCCCTCTGCAGTGCTGGTCCTGGCAGACACCTGCACAGGGTGCAGAAGCAATTCCATGCCTGCACGAATCCCTTGGGTGCGGTTATGCCCCAAGCTGGGGTTTGTTCTGACTCCTCAGCTGAGTCACGGAGGAGGCTGGTTTGARGGGAGATGTCTCGTGCATTTGCTCTGAGCTGCACAGCCTGCCTGGGCTTGGAGGCAGCTGTGGCAAGGCTCTTCCCAAAAGGTGACTAACCAACTGCTGAGCTGCTCTGAATGCCCGCAGGTGTTGGGGCTGCTTGAACTGTGCCGTTAGTGGGGAGAAGGGTAGAGGTGCCYGGTGGATGTGCAGGGGGAGGATCCCTGTGCCTATCTGCACTGGAGAGCATGTGGAGAGGCCAGTATAGGAAACCAAGAGCCAGAGACGGGCACCAGTTTGGGAGGTGGAAGCTTACAGGAGGGTCTGCCTCTGATGACTAACTCTCTCTCACCSTTGCAGAGGAGGCCATTTCCCACTGTGCAGAGACTTTCTGCTGGCGATCGCTACCAGGCGACTAAACAGAGGATCCCATCCCTGGAACAGGCGCTAGAGGCAGCCAAGCAGAGCAATATCTCCATCATGTTCGACCTCCGGCCTGAGAACCACAGTGACTATCAGAGCTTCGTCAATGCCACCCTGGAAGTGATCTTACAGTCAGGCATCCCACTGCAGCAGGTGAGCTGGCCATCGCCCCACCACTGCYGGGCCCTGCTGTCACACCCTTACTGTGGTGGGAGCTGCCCTGCCAACCCTACTGAGCACCCCTGCCACCCYGTACACCACATCCCCCCATATGTGATCCCTGCTGGGGAACCCTGTCCAGGCATGGGGTTCTCTAGCTGGGAGAGGTTCCAATAATTAGGGGGTTAATGCCTAGAGCTTCAGACCCCTCCAAATACTCTGGTTCCCCAGCACTGGCCACCCTGGTGTGTAAACAATGACTCAGCCTAGGGAGGGGCCCAACAGTGCTAGGAAGAGCAGGAAAACAATGCTTAGGCTTCCACCTCCCCGCGCTGCGCCACACCTCTCCCTGCAGCTCCTGGACTCCTGCTGCAGCCTCCTGTGTTGCCTTTGCACTTCATCCAACCTCTGCAGCACAGGGCACRTGGTGCCCTGAGGGGATGAATTAGCACTCAAATCGCTTTCCCTTCTTGGCTTTTTGAGAATGCAGAGCAGGAGGGGACGCAGCAAAGACCTGTACTGTAGTGCTGATCCAAGGTGCATTCTTGCTGCAGAGTTGGGTCCAAAAGGATGCACTGCTTGATCCATTCAGGGATCCAAAAAGGACATAAGTGCTGCAGTTTTCTTAGGCTGGAACTGCTTTCTCCCCTCAGTGGGGTCTGTTGTGCTTATTCCTTGGCTGGGACAAGCTCTTTGGAGACTGTCCTGGCTGAGATCCTCATGGAGGAGCTGAGCATGGAGAGGGGGGCAGGAAGCAGCTGTCTGAGCAGGCCATGTGTGCCTGGACCTGCRAGGGAATATCGGAAGAGAGCAAGCTCTCTGGAGCACCTTTCCTCTGCATGTGCTCTCTGGCTCTTGCCTAGGTCCTCTGGCTGCCAGATGGGTTCAGGGAACAGGTCAAACAGCAAGCCCCAGGCRTTCAGCAAGTTTACGGCCGGAAGAGACTCCAGAATGAGAAGGAGCCACTGCTGCATGTCAATCTGCCCTACCAGGACATGAGCTCTGAGGAGATCAGGTAAGAGCCCTGTGCCCAAGAGCCTGGGGGCTGTGGGGCCTGGGCACTGTCCCAGCTCTGTCCCAGGGGCCAGCAGAGGTGAAGACCAGCTGAGGCCGAGTGTTGGCGCACTGCTGAGAAAGGCAGGGTGTGTGCTACAGCCTTGTGGACAAGCATGCCTTATCAGGCAGGGCTGGTGCAGGGGTTGGAGCTAGCTGCAGTTCTCTGCCTTGCCAGCAAATCTGCCCTGGGTCTGGCTCTCCAGACAGTTGCTCCATGTGGCTACAAATGCTGGATCACATCCCAGACATAGTCTTCTCTGGCTGTACACTGAGTGTGCCGGCACCCTGCTGTCTGCTGCTCTGACCACGGCTGTCCCTCTGCAGACAGTACCGCCAGGACAACATCTCTGTCAACTTGTACGTGGTGAACCAGCCCTGGCTCTTCTCTGTGCTGTGGTGCGCTGGGGTGAGCTCTGTCACCACCAATGCCTGCCAGGTGCTGAAGGAGATGAAACACCCCATCTGGCTGCTCGTAAGTGACCCCTCTATCCTTCAYCCTGCCCCACAGCCCTGTGCCTCAGGCACTTGTGGGTCCTTTTCTGCAGCAGCCCTGGGCAGCCAGCTGCCTGGAGGGTGGCTTTTGCTCAGTGCTGTGCTGGCATGGGAACGTGTGACCCTGCAGAAGGGACTGCTGGCACAGCAGGCTGGGCTGGGCTGTGCCACCAGCACACCACCCCTGGCTGGTGTTCATGGCTTGTCTTGTTGCCTTGCAGCCCAGCAGCACGTACCTCATGATCTGGATTGTTRTAGACTGTGCTTCCTTCCTTGCCATCCTCTGGGCCTTCCTCTTGCTGAAGTAGGTTTGATCCTTTTCCCCCTTCTGGGGTAGGTCTGTTGGGGGAGGCTGTAGTGTGCCCTGGGAGGCTGGTACATACCCAAACCCGGTCATATCTGCTGCCACCCCTCTCTGAACTCAGATCCTGGGGGGTCCTCTCCTGTCTGGCTAAGTGAGACAGCAGTGTGTGGAGGCAGCTTTCATCACCAGGCAGCAGCTAAAAATCTGGCCTTGACCCTTCCTCGAGCTGCTGGATGCCTTAGTTCACACTTACTAGCTTGCTCTGCACCCCAGGGCTTGGTGGGCTGAGGCTGGGGGACCTTGGCCCTGCTCCTTTACCAGTGCTGCAGGCACCAAGAGTAGAWCCCTGTGGGACTGTGTGTCCTATGGGGCCCCACAGTCTCCAGCTGGGAGCTTGGGGGAGGGAAAGGGGAGGCCAGACTGACATGCTAACATCGATCCTATTCSATCTCCTAGGAAATGCTCCCAGAGAAGACGGCCAGCGGGTGAGTGCACACAGATGTCAGCTCCCCTCCCTCGGAGCCAGGCTGTGCCTGCGGGATTCTCCCTGGCAGGCAGGCAGCTTTCTCCAGCCGAACATGACAGAGCAGTTTGGGATGGCTGGGGGAGGGAAGGGAATCCCAGCCCAGGGAGTTCCTGTCCTGCCCTTAGCAAACAGCCCTGTGGGACAGCGCTGGGGAATCCCACGTTCCCCAAGTCTCCTCAAACCTGCTTTTCAGGCTGCTCTGCCTGTCACTGCGGGATGGTGGCGGCCTGCAATGACTGTTTTTTCTCTCTGTCTCCCCAGAGTCCGAGACGGACGTGCTGCTCACAAAGATCAACAGCTTGATGCAGGAGTGACCCCTCCGGCCTGCATCAGCCATGGGGAGGGGCAGCCAGAGCCCTGCACAGCTCAAGTKGGGAGCACTCCTCAGGCCAGCTTCGAGGCTCCTTTCCTTTGCAGACTCCTTCCTGAGCTTCCCATCCCCTGTAGCCTTCCTGGCTCCTTGCGTGGTGCACAACTGCCCTCAGCTGAAAAGACCTGGAATYGGGTTCCCAGTTCCCACTGGCAGCAAGGAACTGGAGCCTTTGCAGGGGTTTCCTGGGGCTGGCTTGTGCCTGGGGGCTGAGTACTTATCCAGCGGTGCTGGGGCTAAGGCCTCTGCCCTGGCGTTTGGAGACTAGTGGGGGTTTGAGTTGCTGTTTGGTGCRGGGAAAGGCCAGCCTCTGCCTGTCATCAGCAGCTCTGCACCCAGTGATGGGAAACCTTATTTAAAGTGCTGCTGCCCTGCCCCATGGCTTGAGGAATAGGAAGAGGGATGCAGGGGGATGGCTTTTCACAAGATGGAGGGGGAGCTGAGCTCTTCCCACCCCCACGCCGGACMCAAGTCCTGCCCCTGCTGCTGGCTTCATGCTTGCAGGCACCCCATGCAGCAGTTAGTGCCTGTTGCTCTGGGGGGAAAGGGAGCAGGGGCTGGGGGTGGAGGGTGTCTGGGGCTGGCAGGACCAGGTCACACTCCTGCTGCTGCCGGGCTATAGAGGGGTGCGAGGGAGGGGAGCGGTGGGACTCAGCGTTGGTCACTTCGCAGCTGGGCCTTGAACTTGGAAAAGGGGGTCGGGTCAGTTTTACTTGTTCCTACCTATTTATGTTAATAAATCAGCGGAGCGGTAGACAGACCCCGAAGGGGTGAGTTGGGCTGAACTGCTTCCCCCGCCCTTTCCCGCTCCCCTGCACCCCCCTACCTTTACCCGCAGGTCCCGGCTGCCCGGAGCGCCGCCGGCCCCGCGGCAGGCGCAGCCCAGCCGGTACCGGCCCGGGGCAGGCGGGGATCCGCGGCGCGTCCGTGCCATCTAGTGACGGCGCGGGGAAGCGGTGCCGGGGGCCGAGCGGCTCCTCCGGGCCGGGCCCTCCGCAGGGGGAGGGAGGGGAGGCCGAGCCGGGCGTGCCTGCCGGGGTTCCCGGGGCGGGGTGCGCAGGCCGAGCCGCCCCGGCAGCCTTCGGGCTCCGAGCAGCCGCGCCCCGGGGTAGAGCAGCGGGTGCGCCCGGGTGCGGGTGCGCTCTCGGTGCCGGGGCGCTCCCRGAGGCGTTGCCGGCGGGAGGCGGGCGGGGGGCGGCTCCTCGGCCCGTTCCCGCGGGGCGGGCGGCGGCTCGGCCGCTCGCGGGCTGGCACCGACCGGAGCGGCCGCCGGCCACGGCGGAGCGATGATCCGCCGGGAAGGTAAGGAGCGTCCTGCCCTGCCCTGCCCTGCCTGCAGCGCCGGGCACCGCGGCCCGCCGCCCTCAACAAGTGTCTGCCCTGCCGGTACCGGCACGGGATTGCGCTCGGTGCCCCGCGCTCCTGCCGGGCAGCTCCCGCCYGCTCTCCCTCCCCGCCACGGGCCGGGCCGCCCTGCCCGCTGCACCCCCGGGGTTGAGACCTGAGGACCGGGTGCCCCGGCTTCACGCCCTCCCCGGGCTTTGGGACACATCCTCGTGGCACTGTGGCTCGGAGCGGGTGGCCGTGGGATGCTGGGCTCGCAGCACACTTGGGTGCTCTGAGGAGGGCAGATACGGGGGTGCGRGCCCTGAGAGGAAAGACCTCCTGTAAGTGGGACTTATACCTTGAGGCATGGTGAGATGGGCCCCAGACACCACATGCTCTTTCTTGGGTGCTGCAGGAAGGGTGCTCCGGTCTCTCCCCTGTGCTGGGGGCACAGCATTTCCCTGAGTTTGGTGGTCCAGGGCCAGCGCTCCCCTGTTCCAGCTGGCTGTCACCCGGTGCTGGTGGCCAGCAGTGCAGGGGTCAGCACAGGGTGSATGCTGCTCTTTCTGTGCAGCCTGGACTGGGGTGGGATGTTCACACCGGGTTCACAGTCCTGATGTGTCCTGATGTGGTGGCCCTGGTTCTCCACCTGCTTCTTTAGCTTCTGCTGATAAGGTCAGGAATGACCAGGCGAAGATGACTCAACCCTGCTCAGGGGATGCTGGGCAGTGTCTGAAGCCACTGTCTGATCTTGCAGAAAAGGAAGCCCTTAGTGATAATACAGGGCTGGGATGCCCAATAAATCTGGAGCTTGGGGAAGTCTCTGCTTTTCCTGGAGCCAGTGTGGAGCCCAGCTCTGAGCAGGAGCTATTCATGCTTCCCCAGGCTCCTTTCTCTGTTCTGCTCCCACAATGAGTCAGTGTGGGCCAGTGACACAGGCAGGACCCCCTTCCCCTTTCAGCTGAGGAGGAGCTGGGTGGGGAGCCGGCCGGGCGAGCTGGGACAGCAGGTGGAACGCACCCTAGCAGACACAAGCCCCCTTGTTTGATGACCTGAATTCCTTGCCGAGAGCCCTGGGATGAGCAGGGTCATCCTTTCTGCATGAGTTCCTGGGTTAAAAGATGAGTCCCCAACAGTGGCAGAATGGCTCCCCCGCCTCCTCACACAGACGCCCTTTGTCTGTGGGCTGCCTGGGTGACAAAGGGAAATATTCACTGATAGGGCTGGGACAGACTCAAGGTCCACGGGATCTCCCGACCCGCCTGAGAGATGGGTCACATCTGGGGCTGGAGCTGGACTGGCAGCTCCAGGCATCTGCCCAGAGAACCATGGAGGTGTCCTGGCACAGAGAGATCACAGGTCCACTATTTTAGGTCCAAGGTTGTCTCACAGCTGTGGTGAGCCCAGTCTTCAACGAAAGCAYTGCTTCATGGCAGCCTCCAGCTCCCCTCTTGGCCATCACCCCTCCTTGCCTGACCCCAAGGCATCATGTGCCTTTCCCACTGTGTCTCCTGGTGACCCACGGCTGCTTGCTGCATGGAGCAATTCTTACACTTCAGCCTGCAGAAACCCAAGTTTTGCCACTCATGTAGCTGAGCTGTTTGTAATATCTTGTCCTACGTAAGTGGGGCTATGCTCAGCTCTGTTGCAGCCATCTGGCCCCAYGTGGGAGGCTGCAGCTCCTGCGGTAGTACTCATAGCCCTGTGCAACTGGGATGTGTCCAGCTCCTGAACGGCTTCTCTGCCTGGGATGTGGCAGAGATGCTCAGGCTGCCCAGTGCCACAGGGTTTGGAGGTGTCAGCCTGGGTTTAGGCCCTGGTTTTCAGGGTCGAGGAGGGCCAGCAGGTAGAACGACCTCCCCTCCAGCCTCTGCCCGGCTTTCCACCGTGGCCCCTCTGCACCTCGCAGCAGGGTAAGCTCTTCCAGGTATGTGTAAGGAGGCTGCTTTTGTGGCTGCCTGACTCTTAAAAATCCAAAGCTAGAAGGCAACTTGAGGCATTATCCAGGGGAGCCCTTTGTGCTGCTCCAAGGCTATACTCAAGCCTTCCTTGACGATGTCTGWCCATTCTTCAGTGTTAACGCCTTGTTACTCCTGTGTCGTCTCTGCAGACACTGAACGGGCAGTGGAAATTCTGACCAGATACCAAAGCACCCTGCAGTCCCCAGAGGAGCAGGAGCTAAAAGCCTCCATTGGAAAAGTCTCGCACATCTTCCGAAGTGAACTCTTCCAGGCTCTGCTGGGTAAGCCCCTGCCTTGCGGTCCCTGGGGCTTTGCGGTCATTGGGCTCTCCTGGGGCCCTGATCCTGCACAGGTGCCTGGCACTGACCAGGCTGGGTGCATCCTGTGCAAACACATGGGAGCCTGTAACGCCAGGGAGCTGGGCTGTCTTTCCTCTCCAGGGCTTGGGCAGGAGATACCGGGCGTCAGGGCTGCAGCTGCTGGGTGTTTGTGACGTGAACAGAATTCCTCAGTTGGGTGATTGTGGGCAGGGGGTAAAGCCTTCTTCATCAGGCCATGCCAGCTCTATCCAGCACCTGCTAAAGGATGCTGCTGGGCCATGCCAGYTCTATCCAGCACCYGCTAAAGGATGCTGCTGGGCCATGCCAGCTCTATCCAGCACCCGCTAAAGGAYGCTGCAATGCCACGAGCACCCTCTGCGCAGTGCAGGTGTGGTGTGTCCGCAGCCACTGCCGGGTTTCCAGCTCTGCTGCCGTACCAAGGACACCCTGCCATGGGGCCTCGCTCCTCCCTGCGCCCCTCAGCCCCATCACAACCTGCCACTTTCCATTCCTGCTGCTGACTCAAAGGGAAATGAAATTTTTCTATATTTGAGAGAGAATCCACACATACCYAGCTCCTTTTACGATATCCTGGCCTTTCTTGTGCTTAGACCCACAAGTGCTTGCGAGTAACACACTGTGCAAGTGGCTCCATTTCACACAAGAAACAGACTTGACAGCGAGGCTCATCTTGGGGCTGGGCATCAGAAAATGCCATTTTGAGCACAGCATAAAGTTCTCCATGTGGATTTAGACAAACATAGCTGGAGTCTCGCTGGACTACGCAGCTTCTCCGTGCAAGATGCATGGCYATCTTGCTGAACAAGGTCATTTGAAAATGCACTTTCTTAGCAAAGTATTGGGGTTTTTTGATTTTTGTTGGGTTTTTTTGTTTGGTTTGGTTTTTTGGTTTTTTTTGTGGTTTTTTTTAAGAAAAACAAAATTTGATGGTTTTGGACTCTGAAGTTGCTCGGTTCCATTCTCTGCTAAAGCAGACCAGATCCTGGCTGTGCGGGTTCACTTAGGGCACTAATTTTGGAGAAGCTGCAGTGTGCCAAGAGGGGCAGGAGCTCCCGCTCAGCTCCTCTCCTTAAGTTCTGCTGGCTGTGGGCCTTGGGAAGCGCACGCAGTTTCTGTTCCTGGGTGTCCTGGGGGAGAAGCCAAGTTTCCCTGCTGGGAAGGAAGGGAAAGCACCCCAGAAGCTCTGCACCCCAGAGGAGGACCCAGGCCCAGGGGTGCAGAGCTCCACGCGTGGTCTGTGCCTCATTCTCAGTGTGTTTTGACCCAAGGCTGTCTCAGYCCTGGCGTTCCCCCTCACCATCACTCTCCTCTCTCGGCAGCTCTCACCTTTTCTTTGCCAGAGACCCATTTCTATGCCCACAGAGGCCCGAGTTGCCAGCAGCTCCTCTCTGCTTCAGGTTATCCATTGAAAATGAAATACAGTCGTGGGATGAGCGGTGTGTCCTGAGCTATTTTATTCTCTCCTTTCCTTGTTCTTCCTGTTGGAGCATCACCTGGAGGCTTTCAGCCCCAGCGTGTCCTTGTGCAGGGCTTGCGCTGGGACTATCTGTGCCATCAGCAGCAGAGACCCGTTAAGGGGGGGCTCCCTATGCTGAAGGGACCGGTGAGCATCTTCTTTCTTGCCTCTTCATTTAGACAACCCGCTCTCAAAATGGTCCCCAGCCCATGGCTAGCCCCATGCTGGAGGCAGTGGTCCCCAGCAAGGCTGTGATTGCCTTGGCAAACCCCACATGAGCCCAGCACCGCTGGCTACTTTTGTGTGCTCCCCCAGCCCTCCCCGGGGCTGTGTGAAGGCAGCGAAGCAGCTTTCCCAAAGCCCAGGGCTGTTTATTTTAGTGCAAAAGTGTTGTGGAGAGAATGTGGCTGGAGAGAGCATGTCCGTGCACACGCCGAGCTGGCTGCAGTTTGCACGCTGGCATGCAGATGCTGCACAGACTGCCCAGCTCCCTGCTCTAAGCCTTCTGTCTTAGTGTCCTGTCAACACTGGCATGAGGGAGTGTCGCTTGATTGCTGGTGACCTTTTCAACTGGTTTAACAGGATATGAGTTCCCCTTGCCAGAGTGAGCTTTCTCTAGATGTGTTTACCTAACTAGGAATTTGCATTAATTACTTCCGCCCCCCCTGGAGCGTGGGTTTGTGAATTCCTCTGTCCCTGTGTGGACACATGGGATGCTGTGTCTGGCTGCGTGCTCGCTGTGCCGGCACACAGCTGGGGTCACTCGGTGTCCRTGGTCCGGAGCCGCTGGAGCGCGGTGACAGCTCTGGGAGGGTGGTGGAGCATTTCTATTTTATTTGCTTTTCCCAGTGGGCTGCTGTGTTTCTGTCTGAAGTTTGCTCGGAGTCACGGAACTGGTTCGGAGTTTATCTGAGGGAGGAGGATTTGCAGGAGAGCTGCGGGTACACCTCCTAGCACAGAGGGTCCCATCTCGCTGCCCTATGCCGTGCCAGATGCTTCTGGCTCCGGAGAGGTCTCAGCCTGCAGAGCTCCCTCCTCTTGCAGCCTTTCAGAAACATGGGCCTGCTTTTTTTCAACCACTGGGCAACATGAATGCRGGAGCATGGTACATCCCTGTCCTCAGATCACATGCTCCTACAGGTAATGCTCTCTCCTAAGACRTGCATTGGCCGGCTTGAGTTTGAACACCAAAATGCATTATGCTATAGTAGAGTTACCAGAAGTGCCGAACATCGCGGACTTTTCCAAGTAGGTCCACATGAAAAAAGCCAGGGGTATGGCTTTCCATATTACTTTTTTTTTTTTTTAAGAATAAACTGTTTTGTGGATTCCAGAAGCCCCAGTTTGCCCAGCTCCAGGGGAGGATCTGCTGGGATGTTCACATAAAGCCTGTGTGGTGTCCTGGGCTCAATGTATCTGTTGCGGTGAAYGTGCCCGGTGCTGCTCTGCACATACACCGTTTTCTGCCACACTCCTCTAGAGGCACAGCGCAGCCCCTTAAATCCTTGTGACCACKGTGCCACACTCAGCTCCCTCTCCCAGGAGCTACCCGGGGCACACTGACCCTGCCAGGACGGCTCCTGCCCCTGCGGGTGCCACTGCGGCCAGCTTGGCGCAGCAATGCAGGAGCTGCTCCACGCTGGAATGCACCAACCCCTGCTCCGCACAAAAGAAATTCCTTGGCGGCGCAGAGGGAAAACAGGCTGTGCTGGCTCCCTCCTCCTGGCCCCTCTTTCCCTGCGTCTGAAGCCATGGAGCCGAGCGCGTGATTTGCAGGGAAACAGCCCGGCAAAAGGGCGCGCAAGGAGCCTGGGCTTGGGGACGCTGTGGCTGGGCTGGGGCGATCGTGGTCCTGCCTTCCCTCTGCTCCCCGGAGGCCCTCGGGTTGATGCTTGGCCTCGTCTTGTGCTGCCGGGGAGGACGGGGCTCGCACGCAGAAGCAGCTCCCTGACCTTTCCTTCCTGGAGCTGGGGCTGAAAGGGGCCGTTGTGCCCTTTGCAGCGGGCGAAGCTGGGGGACAGGCAGGGTTTGTGTGCGCTCGGCCGCCAGCAGCCCCAAGGGCAGTGCTCCTCCCGAAAGCCCTCTGGGGCTCGGCTCCTCTCCAGTGCCTTGAGCGGCGGCTGGCACAGACCCCAGTGAGGTCCTGCTTGGGCCCCCAGCCCTCCCCTGCGGCTCCTTTTACCCCAAAAAAAGGCTCCTCCCAGAGACCCTTGCTGCTGCGGAGGCACGAGGAGAGGCAGGAGGCTGCTGACCCGCGGTGCTTCCCTGGGTGCAAAACTCCAGTCGGGAYCTCAGCTCACCAGCAGCGCTGCTGGGGATAGTGGTCACAGCATCACCAGGTGGCTGCAGGAGCCAGGGTGGAAAACTGGAAGAATCAGGAGGATTCCCAGCCCTGAGGACTCCTCCTCTAGCAAATTAGACCAAGGATGGAAGCTTATACTTGTTTCAAAGCTCTGCTGTGGCAGCTATAGGTGTGAATCCTCCCTCCGGCAGCGGGGCCACGGCTGGGAGGCTGGTGCGAGGCTGGAGTTTCTGCTTGGGGTAAATCTGCGGTGACGCAGCTGATGGCAGTGCGCACGTCGGGGAAGAAATGTCGTTTTCTGGAAGCGCGCATGCGGGCTGGCACAAGGGTGCTGCGTTAGCCCTCGGATGCTGGCGCTATAGAAGTATTTAATGGCATTTATTTGATGTATTGACCTCAGGAGGAAATTGTTAGACRAATTCTAATCTCTGTAAATCTTGAGTTACTATCCTTATTACATCCAGAGGGGATTTACACTGTCATCAAACAGAAATCAGGCTGTAAGACAGAACATGCAGCATCATCTTTTGCTACCCCAATGTCCTCTTACTGAGGTCTTTCAGGTAGCCCTGCTCTTAAAGAGTGTAGGTGAGGCAGACTTGTGTGCAACTTGTGATGCCCATAAGAAATTAAGGTAACCAGCATATATTTAAATTATCATTAATGCCACATGCACATGTGTCCTAAATTGTACTCCTGTCACGGCCATGCCCTTCACTGCCTGAACCCCRTCCCCCGATCCTGAAACTCGTCTAATCCCTGGTGGCAGCAACAATTCCCTCTCCTGGCAAGTGTCTAAAATGGGCTGAGGGTTTCGGAGGTGGGGAGCGGCTGCTTCGGAGGACAAGCTTCCCGCTCCACAGGCACCTTGCCAGCTTGGCTGCCCAAGGCTGTGTTCCTGCAGCAGATGGGTGACAAATGGGGACGCCGGCAGCGGTGCACCCCCGCGACGGGGCTGTTCAAATCCTGTTTTCATTTTTGCGAAGTTTTGTGCGTTCCAAGCGTAATCCGCGGAGCCAGRAGCCCCTACTATCCCGTTATGCAATGACTATTTTTATAACCAGAGGGAGAGATGTTTTTGCACGAGAACAAAGTCCTGTTTGTCTGGCTGTGCGATGACTGCTTGCCATGACCTCATGTCTGATTTGGGAGGGCTTCGGGGGCTGCCAGCAGCGCGCTTAGCACCTGGGAAGCTGTGGAGAGGATGCCCCAGGAGCTGTGGGTGGATCTGRGGACTCCCACTCCTCCCGTCATTGCCAGCTGCCCCATTTCTCCTGGGGTACAGGACAGAGCCTGGCAGTGATGCAGCACGAAGTAGCAGCTCCAAAAGTAGCATCAAYGCCGGGTAGTGGCATGGTGCTCCCTGGACTCGCGCAGCCACACGGCCTGGCTGGACTCCCCGTGGGCACAAAGCCACTCTGCCAGCAGCCGAGACTTACAATAGCTTTTTCCCTGCAGCTGGGAGGTCACCAGGCAGCTCCTRGGAGCTGGATGATGGGGGTCGATGCTGCTCCCGGTCCCATCTGCAGCATGGATGTGCTGCTGCAGCGCATGGGCGTGTGGTTAAGCACAGCACGAGGATGGGGACTTGCGTCTGGGGGTGCAATCCTGCTTTGTGAAAGCCTCCCGGGGAAATAGCCTCGGGCAGTGCTCAGCGTGTCCCTGCTTACGCTGCCCAGCGCTCACTAGATTTCCTTTGGAAATCTTTATAAAGTGGGCATTTAATACCCTGTGGTGCTTCGGTGTGGCATAGTTTCAGGTGAGATATTGCACACTGAARGGCTGGTGCAGCCGCTTCATCCCTGAGCTCCCAGGGAGCACCGGGGGAACGGCCGTGGGCCCCTCAAGCTGAGACCCACCATTGCCCTTGGAGTCACTCCCAGAAGAGGGGCTCTCCAGCCTCCTCCGCAGCAGGCGCAGATACAGAAAATGGACTCGGGTTCCTGCTGCGGCTTTCCCCGCTCCGAGTGCTTATTTATGCTGCCGTGACTTTGGCCCTGCCGACTCCGCCAGGCTTCCTGTTTCCCAGGTGCTTGAAGGGATTTATTACTTTTTTTATGCCTTTTGCAAGGCGTTTACCGAACTCTTTTGGCCGACCTTTTGGAGCTTTACCTTTAACCTGGCAGCATTTACCATCCTTTCTGGTTTTCTCATTTGGACGCAGCTTCAGCTGTTCAGATGAATGTCTTCTCGCTTTTAATAGCCTCCCTTCCCCTGTGGTCCAGCCTTGCTTTCCTCCCTTTTGCCTTTACAGTATCCTCCAGCCAGGCACTGTGCATTTGCTCTGATGTCCCAGTGGGGTCTCCCTAAATAGGCTCAGTGCCTCCCACAAATGTTTTACCCTGTTTGGTACCCCTTTCAGTTTCTTCGTAAAAAAGCTTCTCACTTTTGATGTAGTTCCTTTTCTGAAATTAAACACTTCTGCAATGGGTATATTGGCTTTCACTGCTCCTACGGAGGTGCTGGATCTGGAGGTCCGTGTCTGACGTGGCTCTGGAGATGAGCTGGGGGCTGCCCGGAGCCGGCAGCTCCCTGAGTGTGCGGCAGTGGGGGCTTCCTTAGGGAGGTGYGAAGCCCACTGCAGCCCTGCTGCTCCCTGCAATCCTCCACGTGTGACCGGGAGAGGGTAAATTGGCAGGGGTAGGAGAGGGTCTGGGCTCCCACAGCCCCTCTGGAGCTACGCCTGGGCAGCAGCTGCCGTCAGGTCCCGCTGTCACCCCGTAACTGCCTCTGGAGCAGCGAGGACTGAGACACCCCATTCTCACACCTCTCGCCAGAGCTACTATGATTTACAGCAGCAGACTCAGGTCCTTGGAACCTCCAGTGAGGATACCTGGCATCTGCTTGTGGCAGTGCACAGGTAGTATCGTGCCGGGTGGGAAGAGGGAATTTACTGGGGAAGGAGCTGGAGATARCATAGCTGTAGTCAACAGCTTTAGAGCTTGTACACCGTGAGCCTGCTGTCCTAGTGCCCTGTGCCCTCTCTGTCTGTCCCCGTGGGAAGGGAGCCCGTCCGCGGGCCAGGGGCACCCGGGAGCAGYGATGGGGAGGGAGAAGCCTGGCAGCGTCAGGGCAGGCAGGCAGGCAGGGGCTGCCCGGCACAGGAGGCTTCTCGGAGCAGAAGGGACATGGGATCACGCAGGGGGCTGGCACAGCCTGGAGGAGAGCGGGATGGGGTGGGTTTATGATTGATGTTGCTGAGCGCGGTTTGCTCTTAGTCCCCGTGAAGTATGTGGTCATTGCTCCGTGGAAATGCCYGTGCCTTCCGCAGCCATGGGGCACTGCGCGCTGAGCCAGGCACCCCATTGCACCTCTTGCCTTGCAGGGAGGGGCATGGCGGGCAGCATGGCAAGGGTGGGGAGCCAGCAGAGCCCTGTCCCAGCCCATCATCCGGGTGCCAGCCTCTCACAGAGGGCTCAGACTTACGATGCTCTGGGGGCAGAGCGGGTGGGTACGGGTGCTGCACCCCACGCAGGATGCTGGCATCGGGCTGCCTCCCCGGTCCTGTGGATGTTTCTCATGCTGTTTTGCAGATATCCATGAATTCTACGACTTCACGCTGCGCTCCGCACCCCTGCAGCCTCCCAGCCCGGACTTACGTCGCGGCACAGCTAGGCAGCAGCATGGGGCCAGCGAGCCCAGCTCCGCAGTCACACCCGGAGAGCCCCAAAACCTCCCTGAGGTAAGAGCTGCTCCGGCACGATGCCAGGGCCGGACCCCGCACGCTCCTACACCGAGGGGGAGGCAAGGGGCACAGGAGGCTGCTGGCCACTGCCGCCCGGCCAGCTCACACCCAGCGTGTTTCCACACTTCCTCTGTCATAGCTCGTCTCATTAATGAGGCAACTTCTCTGGTTCACAAGTGTTAATTGAATTACTCCTAATGCAAATAGCTTCAGCTCCAGCTCTGGTTCCTGCTCTGCTGTTGCAGCTGGATTAGCTGCTCCCGTCTAACGCTGTCTCCCACGAAGGCGTTTCAGCTCTCTGATCTAGCCACCTCGCGGGCTGCTTTTGATAAGTCAAGTAGGTTGAGTCTTTTAAGTTTCCCTTTTCAGGATTTTTTTCCAGCTCTCAGATAACTTCTGTCTCTCTTATTTGCGTTCTTTTTAATTTTCAACAGCCTTTTAAAAGATACGGCACTAGGTGGGGAGGCAGGAGTTGAGCAGTAGGGTCTCAGTTATCTCAAAGGCACCAAGGTACATAAAATTGCCTCGTGCCTTTGCAGGCCCTCTTCCCGTCTCCCTCTCACTGCCTTGTGCCCTGCCAGAGGATGCTGTGGGATGCCCCTGAACTGGGGATACAGGAACATTTGTGCAGAAATGCAAAAATTCAGAGATTCCTCCTTTCAGTGAAATAATCCTATCATCAGATAAACACCATATTTCTGCCTTATGGGCTGAACTGGCTTCCCATCATATACCTGTGGGGACACCAAATTTGCGTGGCACACAGGGACGACAGAGCTGAACGATGTCTCCTAAGGAGGAACACTTTAAAGGAGTCCGATGATCAAGAACAGGGGGGACAAAACTGCCCACAATCAGGAGATATCTGTGTCCCTCTGACTCAGGATCCACTTTAGTCCCATTTTTTCTTGACCCCCTTCACATTGACAGTCCCTCTAGTTAAAGGCAAACCTGCAGATCTAGTCTGTGTTTATGAACGAATTTTTAGTGATGTTAAACCCTAGACAGTGGGATCCCGCTTTGGTTTTTTGGGTGTCCGCGGCCAGGCCAGTGCATGGGGCCCTCAGGAGATGTGACAGTCAATAAGGACATTTAAAAATCAATGTGGAAACAAGCGGGGAAGCAGCCGTGGGCCTGGCACAGCTGGCATGAGGGGTGCTTCTGCTCCCGCCACAGTGCCCTGCGCACAGCGGGGATGAGCAAAGCAGCCGGTCTCGGGGCTTCCCTGCACTGAACACAGCCCAAGCCCATCGACGCCATCAGATCCCTCCTCCTTTCTCCAAAAAATGTGTTTGAGGCATCTTGTTGCTGAAACGTGAAATGCAACAGGGAGCTGCCCCTGCCGGGCAGCGGGACAGCCCCGGAGTCCCCTGCAAGCCTCCACCGTCGCCTGCAGTGACCCCGCTGCCCATGGGGCCAGTGCCGGGGCAGGCTGTCACGGGCGGTGGGACGCTCACCAAAGGCAGTGTGAGTCCCCTGCATGGGGGAAAGCTCATTTTGGCCCTTGCAGAAGCTGTGGAGGGACCTGGAGGCAGCTGGCCCACCCTACCCTCATGTACCCCCTGTCTCGTTTCAGGATCCGTCCCGGGACGGTGAGCAGAGGCTGCCCGCAGGGGCTGGGGACGGCGCGCCGGGGACGCCGCCGCGGCTGGTGAGGGTGACGGCACGGAGGACGGAGGCACCGGCCAGCGTCTGCAGCCTGGTGCTCGGCTCTCGCAGCGCCCTGCCCCAGGTGAGCCTCCGTGCGCCCCACGCCACGTCCCACCCTGACAGCCTGGCCAGCAGCTGGCACTGAGGGCACAGCACCGGGGCCGTGTGCCCGTAGCACCGCGGGGATGGTGCCGGGGAGGCGTTTTCCTCCCCTGGGGCTGGCAGTGTTTCCTCATGGCTATTCTGGTGATGCTCAGGCTAGGAAATCTAGCAGTCACCTGTCGGATGACACCAAAATCATCCCCTTGCGTTAGCATTTACCATGGCCCCGTGTCAGCCCTCAGGGCTTGGAGGGCAGGTGGATATGGCGCAGAAATAAAGAGGCTGCGTGGTGCTGGAAATCCTCCCAGCCCCGTCCCTCTCGCCCCCAGYGCTGGCATACTCCCACGTTGCAGATTTCTGTATTTTTTTCTCTAAGCTCTTAAATGGCAGGTCCATTCCTCAGCTTACCAGGATCTTTTCTCTGCTGTCTTATTTACTTGGAAACGGCGTTTATTTGGATGTGCATTGTAAATCTCAGCTTCCTCCTGGTGTGAGTGCATCATTTGGGCTACGCATTTGAGGGGAGTTTTAGGGACAAGCAAAGGGCAAAATGCACTTTTGGGAGGGATGAAGTGGCCGGGATGGATGGAGCTCACYGCGGATTTAAAATGATATGAAAATRTTGTTTTYCTTGGCATAGTTTGAAATAATGCTTGTTTGCTAAGTCAAAGTGTTCTGAAACGTTTTAAATACGAAAATTGCACTGCTTCTTTTCTCTCCTTTTTAAATGTTTCCCTTCTTATTCTGCAATAAAATGGGTAACGCCCCATTTTTTTCCCTTACTGTTTAATTTCTCCTTTTCCTCTTGCTACTCTCTACTTTTTCAAACATTCACCAAATCTTTACCAGTTTTGGAAGGGCGGGACGATGGTTTTCTGAACACGACAGGAGGATGAGCTCGGCTGCTGGTCTCCGTTCACCAGTGGGAGGGAACCACGACCACAGATGGGGGAGTCAGGGGGCAAAACCYACGAGGGGTGAAAGCCTGATYAGTCCAGAACAGTCAGATTTTAGGSCATTTTCTTCCTAACTGTCCCAGGCTGTGGAGTGCAGCGGCTCTTGCACCCAGCCTCAAAAGTCTGGCTGAGTTGCAATGTCTCCTTTAGCAGCAGCCACCTAGCTTTGATTTTAAGACTTCATGCGATGGGGAATTTGCTGTGTCCCTAGCCTGGCTGGCCTGATGGTTATTTATCCTCCCCATTAAAAATCTGCACTTTGCTGTTAGCCTGGATTTCTCTTGCTTTAGCTCCCAGCCCCAGGAAATTTTGCTGCCTTTGTTTGCTAGGAGAAAGGACAGTGGCAATCAGAAATGTTCCCAACGTGTAGGTATTTATAGATGCGTCTAAGTTTCCTCTTAACTTTCCCTTAGATAAACTAAACAGATTGGCTTCTTCACTCGCTCAGTGTGAGGCAGGTTGTTCCAGCCCTGAAATAATTCCTGTCATTCTTTTCTGAAGCTTTTTTTATTTTCAGCCTCCTCCTTTCCTACCCTGTGTCRGCACGGGTCAGAAGCTGGTCCTCAGTGCCAGGTGCTGGTGCTTTCGGGGTCACCCATCTGTGGGGACCACAGCTGCCAGCCCAGAGCAGGGGGTCACTGCCCCAAGAGGGAGGGGGCAGTGGGGACCCGGGTGGGCAGGACAGGGCTCTGGGAGGGCTGGGCTCTGGCAGGGCTCTCTCATCTGCAGCTTCTTTCATCCCAGAGGATGGCCACTTCACAGCCTGGCCGCAGGCAGAGCAGGGACCTGGAGGGGAAAAACCATCAGGATGGTAGTGTTCAGTGCTGGGCTTATCCATGCCCGTAGTCCTGCTTGAAGCTCGGCTTTCTGTGGAGACCCAGCAGCTTTCCTGGAAACTGGGACCAAGCGGTGCTGGAGAGCTGCAGGCTCGAGCACTGCTCCTCTGCAGCAGCCCCTGTGCTGGGATACGGGGGCCTTTGGCACGGCGGTGAGCCCRCTCCCTGAGATGTCATCTTCATCGCTGAACACAGGCCGTGCCGCRGTGGAGCGGGAGCATGTCCAGCAGTCCCCCATGTCAGCAATCTGGACCATGACACGGGACCAGCCATGCCTGGGGGCAGGCTGTGCCGACGGACTGCAGCGCGGGCCCTGCTTCGCATCCCTCGGTCCTGCATGAAGGCACTGAGGACACCTCAGCTCCTGCCCAGCATCACCTTCCGTGTCGGTTCTCAACAGCCGCAGCGTGCAGGACAGCATCGGGGCTGCACAACACCTACACACCCAGCYCCTGCCCACCTCCACGGTGACCTCTTGCTCCCCAGCCTTCGGTGCGTGCTTTTTGCCACGGGCATTTCCAAAGTGGGTTTCAGGAAAACACTTGAGATGGCAAACAGGACTTGGAAGAACCRAGGAAGCTTTTATAATAGGTGATATTTAATGCTAGAGCAGGAGGGCACCAGCTGCAGGGCAGAGCAGCTGCCCCCCTGGTGCTGTCAGCCCAGGAACAAGAGCTCTAGYGGACACCCTGCCGCTGCTAAAAGGCAAGATGATGAACTGGTTTGTCCTGCCTGAAGTAAGTGCAATTCTCTTATCGCATCCACCAATGTAAATAAGTTTTCTGTTGTCCTGGCTTTGTCCTCTCCCCTGCCTGCAGCTCTCCCCRGCGGTGATAGCAGAGCAAAAGCCACCATAACCTGCTTTAGCCAGGAAGACGCATGAGAAATAAATTGCCTCTCCGCACAAATGCTTCCAGGAACAGGAAATCTTCTGTCTGCTGGCGAGGATGCGTGTGCACTCCRCGTAGCCCTGCAGTGTGTAAATGGCTGCTGCAAAGGAAGTGGGACCAGTAAATAGAGCAGCATGTGCTTCCTGATGGCGAGGCTTAGTGGGCTGAAACCATCCCTCCGTGGGAAAGTGGATGTTCAGCCTTCAACAGGGCAAGAGCAAAGGGACTCGGCCAGCTGAAATGCCCTTTTGAGGTGCTCAGAGGCACAATCCTGCCTGAGCTCTGGGGTTTGTGGGGTTTTATTTGCCAAATCCTCCATTTCAACCTTTCCCCGAGCCCCGTGGTTGCCTTAGCAGGGCTGCTCAGGGCTTGTGTGCATCCACAGCGGGAAGACCCATGAGGATGCTCCCGTGGCCGGTGCCGCTCGCCTCTGCTCACAGGCTGTCAGGAAGGCTGCTTCTCTCAGTAAACGCTGTTCTTATCCTCTGTGTGGGGAGCAAAGAGCAGCCAGCTGTAAAGATAAATGAAAGAGGAACAATGCCGCTGATGAGCAGAAACTCTGCGCCTGCGAGGAAGCGCTGCTCTTCCCCTGCCACCCTCTCCTGCCTCCCAGCGCAGCTCTGCAGCCACTCTGACTTCATCCCTGTCATCACGCCAGTGCAGTGTCCCCCCTCCCGCGGTCGCCTGCCCATGCATCCCTCCCTCCCCCCTGCCTGCGAAGGGTTTCATTGCTTTGCTGCCCGACRCCAGTGCCGCGGCTCTGTCCTTGCTCAGCCCAACAGCTGACACTGAGCAACAGCAGGTCTTAACGTGATGGAGAGGGCGAACAAGACTGCTTCAGAGGACACATTCTATGCGTCCTCCGAAATTACTGGTGAATAGGAAACCTCGCTGGCAGGGGGTGCTGCCGCTCTCGCAGGCTGTGGGTGCGTGGGATGCCGTTGAGCATGCCCGCAGCATGCCAGGTGCAGGCTGTGCTTTAGCCCTGCTTGGCTAAAATGTCCAAAAAATGTCCCCTTCCCTCCCTGCATCCCAGGGAGGACATGGCGCAGCTCTGCAGAAACGCCCTGCTGCACCTGCCGCTGAAGAAGATGCATCCATCCGCCCTATAACCCACAGCTCAAGTGCCAAAAAGGTTCGTGGAGCTCCCTGGGGGATTTGGCAGAGAAAGGCAGGCTGTGCCGCCAGCGTGGCGACCGGCTGTCTGCTTCCCCTGTCCTTCTCTCGAGTGCTTTTTCCTCTTTCCCGATTTGCCTTTGGCCAAAGAGAAAGGCGTTCCCGTGCTCTGCGCCTTTGCCTGACSGGAGCGGCTCTGGGCACCTGCAACGGGTCGGGATGAGAACAGTGTTTGGCAGATGCCGCAGCTGCAGAAATGCCCGCTGCGACCTCCCCGCTCCCCCCTGCCCTGGCTGCAGCCCCACCGCTCTTCATTTTCTCTGCAAGGTGTGCGAGAGGGGAAGCGCCAAGTAGCTGTTTGCTATTGCAAGGAGCGTCAGGGARATTAAGCAGGTCGCTGATGCGGGCGAATGTCTGACAATGAACGCAGCCACCCTAAGAAGCCYCCCATGAGGTTGCTTGGTTGCACATGCCCTGCTGTCCCCACCACCCTGTGTCCTCTCTGTGGGCTGGCTGGGCAGGCRGCCGAAGCCATCGCTGCAGGCCAGACTGGCCACTGCTTTATCTCAGCTCGAGCACGGCAGCATCAGCCCTGCGACCCCAAAATCCTGGGAAGTGGCTAATGCTCAAGCAATGGGAGCAGAGGAGCAACCAGCTCCCAGAGGGACCCCCCCTTCCCCATTGCATCCCCATGCACCTTTGAGAGCATGTTTAATTTTAGGAGAAGCGGAGAAGAAAAGCARCAACCCACAGCCTAGAGGCCCCGGCTGCTACCTCGGTGTCACTTGAGCTGCTTTGTGCCTGGAGGTTGCTTCAGGGCTCTGCATTCAGATGCTCTCCAGCAGTTTTGTGTTTTGACATTGCAGACACAGGCTCAAAAGCCAAAGCGCTGAAGCCAAGAGGGTGTCTGTCTGCAGTAGCGCGCTCAGACTGAACCATATATAAGCCCTGCACAGCACGGACACCCAGCTGGGCAGCTGGCTGCCTGTGTCCCAAGGATGCTGCTGCTCAAAGGGGGCATCAGCACAGGCTGTGTCAGTAAGAGCTGTCACTTCAGTGGACGTTTTGGGGTTGAATGGCCTCAGCTTTACTAGAGGCTCTTGCTATTCCTGCCGCAGAGATGAACAAGGAGATGCTTAGACCTCAGTTCTCCCAGCTCAACATACAGCTTCAGCAAAGGATGAAGAAGTCAGTAGAGCCACCGGGCTGTCAAACAAAAGGTTCGTGCGTGGCCACCTGTTCCTACTCAATTTGGGGACTTTCTGTCTAAAACCAGCGGCAAAAGGAAGATCCTCGGCAGACCCCAAGACTTTTCTGGCTGCGCAGTGTAGGAAAGCCCTGCCAGACATAGGGCTGTTTGTCCATCCGTTCATCCAAGTCATCGTCACTATTTTGAAGTTATTTTGTGATGGTACGAGTGTGTGCAGCGCTCCCTCTTCAGCGGCGGAAAGGGGACAGTGAGGGGGAGGCTTTGGGGGGTGTCCCACAAATGGCCACACCCCAGAGTCATCCATCCATCCTCCCTCCACATTCATGCTCCAGCGTTGTTTGCCTCCGTCCGCACGTGTCTGCCCATCCCCAGGGGAGCACAGGTGCTGGGGCGATTCGCACACCGAGATTCACACCGATGGGTTTCGTGTGTAGCTCTGAAAGCAAGAACTGAGAGCGTTCGCAGGCATCTCAGCGGGATGGGGACTGAACAGGGGCCAGCCCCATCAGTGCCTTGGCCAGGAGCTCCATGAGCCGCTGCACTGTGCCTGCTGGGTCTCTGTCTGCCTTGCTCATCAAGTTTCCAAAATGAGCTGGTGCAGCCTCAGTGCAGGGTCCCCACAGCAACACCCAGGTCCCTCCTTTCCTGCTTTGCCTTGTTGGATGACTGACCACATTCCTGCTGCAACCGAAGTGAAGTGTTGGAGCCCGACTCCCGTAGCACAAACCAAACAGGGGCTCTCAAAATGTGGAGCCTCCGTGCCCACAGCACAGGATGTGTCGCCCCAAACTCCACCCATCCACGCTCTGCTCCCCCTCGCAGCCACCTCAGCATCTCGGGAGGCGGAGGACAAATCTCCTGGGTGCATTTCTGCAAAACAAATGGGCTCTCCTCGCCATTTTTTAAAGGAACAAACCAAGCTTGAAGGCAGAGCCTGGCAGGCCAGCTGCTTTCTATCTGGAGTGCTGGAGCTGGGGGAACGTCGCTGCATCTTAATGGCATCAGGCTGGACGGAAATCAGGATTCTGATGGCAGAGGCAATACCGGCACTGTTATAAATAGAGCAGCCACAATAACTGCTGCTTGAAGGTTTTTAGTCTTTAAGATTTGGAGGATCAGTATCAAGCTATGCTGAGAGATCCATTATCCTCGGCATTGGTAGGAGCTAGGGGAATTGCAGGGGAAGGACAGTGGATGAGTGCGGGTTTGGGAATCATCCCTCTTGTGAATGCGAGTGTGAGCCGTTTGAAAGGTGCTCTCTTCTGTGTGCTGCCTCCTCTTGCTTTGCTCTGCCTGCTCTGGGGGGTTAGACCACGTGTGGCTGAAGCAGTGCAAGTGTTTCAAGCCAACCTCGTGCCCTGCTGCAAGAAGCCAGAGTTTGCTCCAGGGCAGCGCCCRCCGGAGCCCTGCAGCCTGCAGGTACAAAGCACCTTGCAGGAGCCTCATTGGCATTGCACCTGAAAATTATTCCAAATATTGAGACTCAGGCAAAGGCCTCCTGCGGTCCGTGGCCTAGATAGCTCTCGGGGCTGGCACCGCTCAGGCACACCAGCATCTGTGCCCCAAGCACTGGCATGGAGAGCGTCATGCCTGGCCGGCATTGCTTCCCCAGCTTCACAACCTGCGCGTGTCCAGGAAACGTGGCAATGTCCTGCCAGGCTGTCCCCTCCTTTCAAGGGGTATTTTTAGACCAGATCATTTCACAGCAGACTGTGGGAGAAGCTGTGGCAGAGCAAGCGAGGGGGCACTGCTCTGCAGTGCAAGGGGCAGACCCAGGSTGGTCCTGGAGCTGGAGTCATTGCTGAAGCCAGGGGCGAGCTCTGCCCGCTGCTGCGCGTGTTGCAGGCCCGTTGCTGCGCTGTTCACTCCCGCTCCCTTGGCACATACTGCGCAGCCATTTCCCCTCTGTGTGGTGGTAGGTTTCGCAGAGCTGAATCTCATGGGGTGTTCTTGCAGGGAGGCTTTGTAAGCTTTGGGGCTCTGCTGCTGTGGGAGCACTCCCACCTTACTGCTCTCGTTCAGAACAAGAGCGTGGTGACGAAACCGCTCTCCCAGCTCCCTGCTCTCACCGCACTGTGGCTCGGTGGCACAGCTCATGGCCTGGCTTCCTTTGGGGTGAAACTCAACCCAGCGGCRCGCTCTGGCCCCTGGGAATGCCCAGTCCCTGGGACCCGACCATCCCTTGTCCAAACCAAGCCCTGAAGCCARGCTGAGGGAAGCAGCACGTCATCCCTCGACGTCATCCGTCACCCAGGGCTTGTGTTGCTGGTGTGTCACTCCTGAGGAACACGTGTACAGGTGTGCCTGTGCCTCGGGAACACCTCCTCACCCCACGGCTGGGACCCGGTGGGAAGGTCACCTCGGGGCTTCCGAAACGGGCGCGTCTTCTCCTGGCGTGCAGGCAGCAGAGGGGACGGGCGGGTGGCGACAGTGCGCCTTTAAGAGAGGCCCGTGAGCCGGCTGCGGCCCTGCGGCACGCGCGCTGATTGGCCGAGGGGCCGGCAGGCGGGCCGGGGGCGGGGACAGCCATTCAGAAATTTCCGAGCAGCACTTTCTCCCTTAAAGGGGACAGGGCAGGGATGACAGGGAGGGCCAGGGCCAGCCGGACGCCCACCTCCCGTCCACCGCGGGTCCCCGGGGCTCCCAGGGACACCAGCATTCATTTTTCTCCCCGAGGTTGGGCAGGTTCCCACGCCAGAAAGCATGTGGGGCAGCACAGCCCAGACGAAGCGCCAGTATCCCCACAAGCCACTGGCTGGGAGCAGTGGGAGCTGCTGGATGGGCTTTGCTCCGTGTGGAAGGGGCASATTGGAGCAGGGCTGGCCAGGCGAAAGAGAGAAAGTGTGAACCCACAGAGCTCCCCTTCTCGTCCCCCACGCAGGGTGGGAATAATTGAGGAAGGGGCATCCCTGGGCCCTGGATGTGGAGATCGATCCCTCTCGGCAGGTCTGTGCTGCCCAGGGTTGCCCCGGATCTGAGCAGAGCGGTGCTGAGTCCTTGCAGCACTTTCAGAGCCACATGTTGACCCACTCCAAGGATGGAACTGGTTCCTGCAGGGGTGGCTCTGGGTGGGGAGCCCATGATAGCCGACTTGCGGGGCTTTGTGGCCCCAAAGACACATCAGTTTAGGCAGGACCGGCCAGAAGACCTCCAACAGCTTTGTACAGCGGGGTGTGTTTGGCTGCCGCTAAGTCTGAGTGTGTAAGCACACCCAGGGACAGCTTGGGACTAGTGAAAGATGCAGGGAAACAGGATGTCTGGTGGGATCACACTAGGCACAACCGGCTGGAGATCAAGGTACAGGACCAAAAAAATATCAACCAATTCTCTTAAAGACATGAGACTTTGAAATACCTTGCTCTGACTCTGGCCCTGGTCACATTTTCAAACCTTTCCTCTGCTCCATSAGGCTGGAAATGTGCTTTATTCTAAAGGAAATGAGGCACACACAAGGACTGGGCACCCACAGACTACAAGACACGGCAGTGCTGTAATTGCCATGCCCATGCAGCAGCAAGGCTCCCCCCTTGTGCCCAGGGGGGTGCCGCAGGAAGGCAGCCCACGGCCAGCCCATGCTTCAAGTGCTCCAGCACAAGGCAGGAGCCTCTCTGCCGGGTGATGGGGAGAGCGGCTGTGGGCGTTGTGAGGCTGTCAGGAAATCCATAAAGCCTGCTGCAGTTGATTGCTATTAAATAGAGCCTCCAGGCTCTCCTTTACAGGGAGGGAGCCTGGGCTCTGCTGCARGGACCTGCCGCAGGTCTCCATCGCTCCTCTCCCCCACCAGCCCAGCCATAGAAGACATTTAGTTGGCTGTAATTTCAATTGCAGAAAGCGGCCGGTGGTGTTTATTGAAGACCTTCGCGCCGTTGCTGCCACAAGTGAAGATACGGGAACTGTGTAGTGGCACTGGGCAATGTATCAGGGATCATTAATAGAATGAAAATGGTTTTGCCCTGGAGGAGAATAATTTCTTTGGCAACTGCCCTGAGAGTGCTGAGAGCTATCGGTCCCTTGGTATGCCTGGTTATTATTATCCCAGCTGCACATTTCCCAGCGTGAATCGCTGCCGGTGGCAGGGAGGAACTGTCTCACTGTGACATGTTCGTTATCCTGCCCCTTCCCACTCACCCGTGACTGCGCAAACCCTCCAACACTCATGGGACCCGCCGGCCCCGTTTGCCCACTGGCTGTGCAGCCGACTCTGCAGAGCGCCTGTTCAAGTTTCATTTGACAAGCCCCAGACACAGCAAATTGCAAATCCCTGCTGGATGGGGGTCTGTGGTAGTGCTAAGGAACCGACTGACAGACTGAGCCGAGTTCGGTTGGTTCCTCCCTTTGCTGTTCATCTCCCCGTGGCCTGCTCCCCCCTGCGCATTTACCTCCTGGTGCTTCTCGCCCCCAGTTCTCAGGTGGGTGGCTGCAGACCCCGCTGCCTCCCCCGTGCTTTGGACGTTGGGTAGCTTTTTGCAGGTGATTGCAGTTGAGAAAGGTACCTCCCCCATGCAAAACTGTCCCCTACCTCCTCCCCCAGCATTACAAAGATGACACCATGACACCTTCCCTATCTGCACCCAGGCTCAGAGCTAACGCGTGGCTTCGGTTCCCCTGGCAGGACCCAGATCCTGCTTGGGCTACAGGCACGGAGCAGCATGACGGTGCTCCTGTGACTGTCATCTCCCCAGGGAGCTGGCTGCCTTCAGCCTGCCCCGTCTTCTGCTCCTAGAAAGGCTGTAGGTGCAACAAACCCCCAGCTCCTGGTCCCTCACACTTGCCTTCCTCTTCCCGCAGGACTTCATGTGAGAGGAAGGAAGCGACAACAGGGGCTGAAAGGCCGGCAACGCCAGATAAAACCTAGCTCCGTGCCGCCTTCGTGCCGTGTAAATAGCACCATCTCCGAGGATTTCTTGACACTTTGCTGAAATTAGCACCTGTGAAAAGAGCAGCTGCCAAAGCTGAATTTAAATAAGACGGGCAGGCTTCTGGTAGGAAGAGGGTAGAGGATAAGAGAGCTCTTGGTTTCCCTGAATTGCTTTCCTCCATGAAGGCACCTGCCTGGAAATCAGCTCCCAGCTCCTTTAGCCCTGCTCAATGCCCACATCACTGGGGAAGATGCCCACAGCTGCCTGAAGGTGCTGGGCACTGCGCCTGCCCTGACAGATCCAGGTCTGGGCACCCCCGTGCAGGTGCCCACCCCATTTGGGCTCCGGCAGMGCCACTCCCAGTAGCTAAAATACCACTACTCACTGAAGCAAGCTGGAGAAGTGCAGGGTGCAGATGCYCCTGGCCAGCCAGCTCTGGCCTCCTATTGAGCTCGATAACGTGTCCCGAGCCCTGCACAGTGTTAGGGAGTGTTGCAAGGAGGTGGCAGCAACAGGGATTTTTTTTTTCCTTTTAATTGGGGCTAGCAGAAGCCACATGCAGTCCACTACAAATGAGCAGGAATTAAACAACTCTCGTGGCAGCTAAAATGGGACATGCGGGTTTTCAGGAGGGGAGCTGCAAGCGGTAGGGAAGGGCTCCATCAGAGCTGCAGCGGCTGGGCTCCAGGCCCCTCCGTTTGCAGGTGGCAATGAGGCACTAACAGATAAGAGAGCTGGGGAAAGCAGCAGAAGATTTTAGATTGTGGAGCCGTCCCGAGTTTGCAAGCTGGCAGGTGGAGTGGGGTGGAGGCAGCGATGTTGGCACTCCAGGGCTGGCGGTGAGGGTGTTTCCCATGTGGGGATGCCCATTGCATGCATGGCTGCCGGAGACCAGGCGGGGAGAGGACCAGAGACCTTCCTTGTGGAGGATGCACTCCAGTCTGCCATGCAGGGGGGGGGAAATCAAATGCTTCTCTTAACTGTTCACTCAGCTCCTTATTAAAGCATTTTTCCCTAACAGGTTTTGTCCTTTGCTTTTGCACTTCCCCTGTAAGTGAATGCCCATGTCCCTGCCTGCCCCCACCACAGGACTGAGTGAAAGGAGGAGACGTGTTTGGAGCAGGGCAGGTGCGAGCAGTTGGGGTTACAAACTCTGCATGTGCCCTTCCCCGGTGCTCTCCTCCCACCCAAGTCAGCCTCTTCCAGACGTGGGTCTCCTGCCTGACCTTGGCCCAAAGATGGCTTTGGTGGAGGCTCATGGTAATGGAGGGGGCCTCACTGGGTGGCCAGTGGGGCTCTGCACACTGCATGGTCCCTGCAGCCGAACGGTGCCATCCCAGGGTGGGAACTGCGATGGGAGGTTTGCAGCTGGGCTGGAGCAGTAATTAGTTATGGTTGTGTTACAGGTTCTGGGCAGACCTCATTGATGAAGTGAGTCAGATCTCAGAGGTGCTGCAGGGTGGGAGATGGTGGGTAGCCAAGATGGACTTCATGTCCTTGTATTCTCACGTGGGAGACACTGGCCACCTGCCTGTTTCTACAAGGTTTATTGCTCCGCTTTGGTGCAGCAATCCCCTACCTCAGCTACATTCCTGCCCCAGTCCCTCGCCTCCTTCCCGCCTCTGCCCTCATTGCTGCAAGATTCCCCCTCCTCACAGATGACATCCCCAGCCCCCTGGTCCACCATGGCTGTTAAGGAGGTACAGCATCTCCCCAGAGCACAGGGCTCATCAGCCCAGCATCCTCCTGCAGAGCCAGCACCGTGTGCTCTGGGAGATGGCACAAGGAGCAGTAGAAGATGTGGAGATGATCCTAATTTCTTAAAGCCTGATGTGTAAAGTTCTCTGTCAATGGCAACACTGCATGCTTTCCCTCCATGCACACAAATACAGTTTTTCATTGATTAAAATGACTCTGAACAAGCTTGCTTTGCATGCAGGCATAGAATCCTTCCTTGCCTTAGTGAGCTCCTGGGGTCTGCAGTGTCCCGTGGCACTGAGCTCTGCAGGGTAGAAGTACTTTCTTATATGCAGCTGTTGGCTTCATCTTGCTACGTCTTTGGGTCAGTGCCACAGTGCACCCACGTCCCATAACGGACTGAGCCCCGGGAGCGGCAGGGTGAGGCTCACCTGCGGAGTTGTTTCCGAGGGCTCAGCAGCAGTGCTGTGCTTGGCCGCCCAAGGGCAGCATGGTGGGGACAGGCTCTCTAGACTTGCTTGTCCAGGAACRTTATGACTGTCCTAAGCTTGCAGCTGGGCAAATTTCAGTGTAATGTATCTGAGCCACAACACTGCTCCATGGCATTAAGCATGGAGCAGCACATGATTGTAGCATCCATCCTGTGACGGAGGTAACCTGAGCAGCCCAGAGGCAATGAACTGCAGGCAGTGCTGGAGAGGACAGGCTCAGCACCGCGCAGTGGGGACCATGGGCCTTGGGGACAACGCGGATCACGATTTCAGGGTGTCTTCTGCYCCCTCCCCTTCGCCCAGAAGCAACCGTTTCACTTGACCACTTGGGAGCAAACACTGCAGGAGCACCTCTGTCTGCAGTGGTCAAGTGCAGAAGTAATTTTGTATTGCAGTTTAAAGAGCTAAAGAAACAAGGAGTGGGCAGGGGCATTTGTCTGACCAGCTGTCACACAATTCCTCCTCCCATGGCCCTGCTCACCAGCTGCACCGGTGCATATTGCATAGTGCACCGGCTGCATGGGGCCAGTAGGAGCCTGCAGATCTTGCAGCCTGAATTGGGGTGTTGAACCACCACGTCTGGTGGCTCGGCTTGTGGCCCCTCCCGTTCCTGTCTCATTCCTTTACCTGTATCCTGCAGGAGCCCTGTTACGCACCTTTCATTGTTCTTCTRCATATTTATGTACCATTTTGTCAAATAATGCTTCACCCACCCTAGTGTTTATTACAACCCTTAAGCATTAGGAGGCCGGGTTCAGGTTCTAACTGGTCAGATGCGGGTTTTTGTAATGGTTTTTCTTTCTACCCTTCAATTTGTCTGGGTGACTTTCTTCTGAATCYCTTCCAGTCTGGCACTTTTGTGCAAGAGGTGAGGGGCTGCCTGAGGTGCACTGGGAGCAGCACTCTTGCCCTGCGGCACCAGTGTGMATTTCTGCTCTGCTTTTACCATCCCCTGATGGCAGTAGGTGGAAGGCCCAGCAAAGGCCCTYGGTGTTTCCACACCCCCAATGCACCCGTGGCTCACCGGGCAATGGCAGGGTGCTGTGCTGGAGCGCGTGGTAACATTTCCAGCAAAGCCGGGTGAGAGCTGACGTGGGGGTGCAACAGAGATGCTGCTGCCGGGGTAGTGACCATAGTTCAGGTCTGGAAAAAGGATTCCATACTCCAGTGCGGATCACAGCTGATGGGAAGTGAACCCCTCTTGGTGTCAACCACAAAGCTGGCAGGGCTGCCCACCGCCGTGTTGGGGCTAGAGGAACGGAGCTGCACAGAGCTTCCCGGTGCGTCTGGGGATGGGCTGAGGGCAGCCGCAGGTGATGCATGAGGCCGTCGAGCGGGGGATTTCTGTTCCTTCTGGATGCCGCCRGCGCAGGCTGCCGGGGAGCGGCGGGGGCAGCGCGGGCACTCCCCCGGGGCCCGCTGCTCCCAGGCGGGTTTTGGACCCGCTGCCCGGGAGCTGCCCCGTCCGGCGGGGGTACGCGCTGGGCGAGCGGCGCCCCCCACCCCCGCGCTCATCGCCGGGGCGGGGCGGGGCGGGGCGGGGCGGGGCGCGGAGGCTCCGCCGGCGCGGATTGGCCGCAGACGGGGGGGAGGCGGGGGATGCTTCGCGCCGCCGCAGGTGCCGCGCTCCGCGCTCCCGCGCCGGGCCGGGCTGAGCCAAGCCAAGCCGGACCGGGCTAAGCCGAGCCTAGCCGAACCGCACCAGGCTGAGCTGCCCCATGCAGCGGAGCGGGGCGGAGCCGCTGCCCCGCGCCCCGCGCCTTCAGCGGCCCCGGGACTGAGCGGCGCTGGGGCGATGCCGCGGCGCGCCCCCGCGGATATCACCGCGCTGTAACCCTCCCCCCCCGCTTCCTTCTCCTCCTCCGCCCGCTCCCCCCCGCGGGGCCGGGGGCGCCGAGCGGGCGAGGAGGCGGCAGGCGCGCCTTGCGCGGGGCGGGGGCCGCGGCCGCCCCCCGAGCATCCCTCCCTCCCTCCCTCCCTCCCTCCTTCCGCGCCGCCTCCGTCCCTCCCTCCCTCCCTCCCTCCCTGCCGGCTCTATGGTGTGAGGGCAGCGATGCACAAGCACCACCACTGCTGCAAGTGCCCTGAGTGCTACGAGGTGACGCGGATGGCGGCCCTGCGGCGCATGGAGCCCCCCTCCTACGGCGAGTGGCAGCACGAGCAGTACGGCTACGGCGGGTACGGCTCGCAGACCCTGCCCGCGCCCGGGGGGGCCGCGCCCGCCGCCCGCGGCAAGGCCAAGCTGGGGCCCCCCGCCCGCGACCCCGCCGCGCTGAAGCCGCCGCCGCCGCCGCCGGCGAAGAGCGCGCCCAAGGTGAACGGGAGCGGCCCGGGCTGGTGGCCCGAGTGCACGTGTTCGAGCCGCGACTGGTACGAGCAGGTACGGGCCAGCCCCGGGCAGCGGCTCCCCGGTGCGGGACGGGATGGGACAGGGCGGGTGGCTGATGGGGGGTAACCCGGGGAAAGTGGCGGGGTCGTGGCAGGGTGCAGCGTCACCCCTGGGGCGTCGCGGGCAGTCAGGGTGGACGCTGGCATTGCTGGGGCTGGATGCCGGCGTTGTTGCGGTTGGCCGTCATCGTCACTCGGGCTGGCCGCTGGCATCGCTCAGGTTGGCATCATTGTTGCTCAGGCTGGCCGCCGCGGTCCTGCCCAGCGTAGGAGCTCTGCATCGGAGCAGCCTCCCCGGGGCCGAGCTGGGCCAGCTGGGTCTTGCTTGGCACAAGGCGGGCGTCGGGCGTGATGTTTTTCGGACACCCCACCCAAGGTCCTCACCACTCACGATGCCATTGCCTCGAGCCCTGGCAGTGTCAAGGGCATCCCATCATACTGTGTTTAGCAGGCGTGGGGCATGCCGCCCACCGGGCAGCCTTGTGGGCTCGYGGTGCCGCTTGCCAGCGCTCCCAAACTGGCACCCGCTCTCCACTGAGTTGTGGTTTCCTCGCTCTGCTGCTACGTCCCCGCTCCCCAAGATTATTACGTAACCCTGCTCTGGTCACTGGCATGCTGTGTGCATTCTGCCCCATTTCACTGCCTCCATTTCTTCCCACAGACATTCGTTTCATTAGTGTTCTCCTCCAGGACCTATTCTCAGGCTGTGTCTCTTTCTCCCCTAAATGGAGAGACCAGTCTTGTTTTGAACCTACAAGCCAGCTTAGAAAATGGTTGGAGCTGTTTGGAAAGCATTAAAATGGAGGCTAGACCCTGCCTGAAAAACAATTTACCCTGCTTTAGAGAAAGGCATTTCAGTTTGCTGCTTCTGCCTCTTTCATTCATTATCTTCAAGCCTCACATGAATTCTTATTGATCCTTCTAATTATTATTTCAAGATGCTGTAGCAGGGAGACACACGGGAATCAATGGGAATTCTCTCCTCCTTTCCCCTCGGAAAATACAACCCTCTTCTTCTCTTCCCCTGTTTTTTCCTCATTACTGTCTCAGTCTGTAGCTCTGGTTGAAATAATTAGATTCAAAGCTGATACGCTCAGATGATGTCTACAGAAAGCACCAAAAAACCCAGCCACCTTCCTATCAGCCTGGTCCTGCTTTCTGTCTCTTTCTCTGCCACTCTTTGCATCAAAATCAGCCTCGGCTCTCTCTCGCCTGCTGATTCCTGGCAAGCATTCTCCCATCTTTCCTTCGCTCTCTCTTTCCTTCCCTCCATCCAGAGCAGCAAGCCCGGGGAGCTGGGTAGGAGCAGGGAATTGAAGCATGTCTGCTCCCTGCTTTCCACTCCTGCTTGCAAGAAAGGTCCAGCCGAGGGTTCCTGGTAAGACGATTGCAAGTAGGCTGGGAGGGAAGTGATGCCAGCTGCATTGCTGCCGTGGCAGGCTGGGCAGGGGAGCCTTTCATGTTTTTGCAATGGTGGAAGAGAAATCATTGTCTCTTTGTGGTGCTGCCACGGAGCCCCGGGGCTTGGGCTGCTCTGAAAGTCCACGTTGGGAATCTCTGCTCGGCCTTAGCCTTTCTGAAGATGAAAAAAAAAAATAAAATCAAAAGCTCCTCGCGGCATTGCAAGTGACAGAGGATGCCAGTGTGTGAGGCTACGTGAGCATAGCGGGGTCTGCATGTCGAATATGACGTGTGTGGTGTGTGCGCTGCCTGTATCAGAGCAGGCAGGATTGCTCCCCGGTGTGTAGCAAATGTATGCAGTGAGTAAAGCTTTGCAGCAAATACCTCAGCAACGCTCCCCTTCTGATCTGAGGGTGCAAAGTGCCTGAGCCATCAGGAATCCATGTTCTTCCCAGTCCAGTGGTGGGCAGAGGGACAAAAAGTGGTAAAATGGAAACAGCTGGGCATGGCTTGTGCCCAGGCAGACRGGTTTGGCTCTGGGAGGCTGGGAGATGTTGGGCTCTGGGTAGATTTGGCCAGATGCTGCGGATGYGAAGCTGGTCTCCTTTGCAGGAGCTGAGGAGGCAGCAGCCTCTACATCCTCGAGAGCCTCGGCTAGAGACCGGGCTGCCATTTTTCAGGGCTGCCCCTTTAAATGAGCTCCCTGTCCCTGGAAGCACTTCCAGCAGCAGACGTGGGAAGGGGTGTGCATGCCAGGAGGCTTCCCCGGGAAAGCAGGGATCTGTTCACGTCCCAGGGAGCTTCACCACCTCTCATTTAAGCCTTTTTTCTCCCCTTGCTTCTTCACGCAAGCAGAGGAGAGTGTGCTCTGCCTGTGCACGCTGTTGCGGCCGCGTGCGCGGATGCTCTGACATCTCAGACGTGCTCATGGTTGCATATGGTGGTGTATGTTCTCTGACATCATGCGTACTCGCAGACCCTGTGCGCAGCTCCGCAGCATGTGAGACGTGCCCACACGTGCTGYCCAACACACAGCACGGTCCCAACATCAACCCGCACCTCCTCCCACCTCCGGTGCCCTGTTGGTTCTCTCCTCCTGCCTCTTCCCTYCTCTAGGACACAAATTAGCTTGCTCAGGCAATGCCAGTAACTGAGAATCCCTAATCCTGACCGGCGGGAGGGAGGAAGGAAATCTCTGAGCTCTGGGTTTCTCATTGCTTTTTGCTTTGCTTTTCTTCTCCCTTCTGACATCTGTTCCATTTCTTCTCCTTTATCTATCCATGTTCCCTGTTCATCAGTCCCTGCACCCTTCGCTTGCTGTCAGTGCTGTCCTCCATTGTTCCCATCGCTGTCCCTCCAGCTGGCCCTGCGCCCTCCTTGTCCCCCCTTGCTTGCTGGTGGGGGACTCGAGTCCTCCCCTGCCAGACTGGGGTGAGAGGAGGACTCCCGGCTTTGTGGGAGGAATGGCAGCACGATCCAGGGAAGCATCCCTGATGCGCAGCGCTAGAGGAGCAGGGTGCTCAAACCCCTCCTCTCCCCTGCACAGTGACGCCCACGGGCTCTCAGCAGAGGAGCGCTGMGCTGCCCAGCCATGCCCAGGCCCCTTCTCCGGCGCTGGTCCCTGCACTGAGGGTCCGGCAGCAGCCGGCAACTTTCCTTCCCACAGGGAAGGTCCAGTCCTGTGGCTTAGTTTGCCCCGAGGTCCCTGGTGCTGGGCACGGTGGCCAGAGCAGGGCCCGCCATGAGGCTCCTAAGGGTCTCACCAGCCTTTTCATGTGAATTTGGGGTGGCTGGGGCATGGGCACCCCCTCTCATGGCTGTCAAAGGGGCCCAGGGCAGTGCAGTTCCCTGGCACGTGGTTGGGAAGTGCCCTCCGCCCCCGGGGCTGCCCCAGGTTTGCTGGCCCTGCTTGCCCAGAAATGCGATGTCCTGCTGTCCCCCCTTCCTACAGCCCCTTTCTCCCTCTTGGGGAGTCAGGAGGGTGCAGAGAGGGGTTAGAGCAGCATCGCAATGAGTCCCTGAATGCCTGCAAGTGCCCAGAGCACGCCGGGCTTGCGTGGTCCCCCCAGCAGAGGCATTTCATGGCCAGGCAGGTAAAGGAGGGGGACAGGTCCTCCCTGCCTGTCTTCAGCAGTGAGTGTTTCACCAAAGGCGATGTTTTTCCACACACAAGCATTGCTTGTTATAGTTCCTCCTGTGCACTGGGGAATTACCTGGAGTAGGTGGGCACAGGGCGGCACCTCTTGCTGGAAGCACCAGCCTTCACCAAGCCTTCGGATGCTGCTCGATTTGGGGCTCCTGCCTCTTGGGGCATGGGTGGTGGGGGGAGGAAAGAGCCTTGGGGAAGCCGTCAGGGTCTGGGCTGGATTTCTGAGCGTTGGGCAGGCATGGCTGGAAGGAGGGAGGGAGAGCGCTGAGGGGGCAGGCGGGAAGCCAAATGCGGGTTTCTTCGTGGGAAATGGCTGAAGCCCCAGATGTTCCCTGGGGAGGTGCGAGGGAGGGTGAGAGGAACGGGGTGCTGGGGACACGGAGGCAGTGGAGGTGGTGAGGTTGGCAGGGTGATGTTGCTATGGCTACTCCTGTGCTATTCATAGAAGAAATTAGCTAAATCTTTGCACTGGAAGGTGGAGGAGGAGAGAGGAGGAAGGCGTTCTCCGYGTTTGGAGGGAAGGAGAGAAGCCAAAACAGGAAGGGGGTGAAGTTTTCCTCCTTTGCTCTGTGCCTGCGCCGTGGAGGGGCATTTGGGGGAAGCGCTGCTGCGTGACTTGCCCAGCGCTGGCAGGGCATGGGAGGACACGGGCAGAAAGGAGCTGCCCCCTGGGAAAGCCCCCCACAGAGGTCCATGCAAAGCCCYGTGTGGCAGGACAAGCTCTGCATCATGCCAGGAGCACAGGAGACATCCTTTTAATTAAAGACAGCCAATCTGTGAAAGGTATTTTTGGCAACCTAAATGTAGATGCAACTGTAGTGAAACTTGCCCTTCGCGTCTGGCTCCGTCGCTGAACGTGGTGCTTGTCTGTTCCTGACCCCGTCCATATGCTCAGACCCTGCTCTGCAGTTGCTGGTGGTCTCCCTGCCCTCCCTCCACCTCCAGCATCTCTTCCAGCATGTCCTCCCGCCAGCCGGAGTCCCGGGAGGGTCTTCCCTCTCCACCACTTCTCATCGCACTCCACTCCCTCATTGTGAGAGTTTGATTCCCATCCCACAGACCTGTTTGTCACCTCCTCACTCATGATGTGTAAATCTGCGTGTCTGTTCCTAATATATCTCCCTCCATCTGATTTCACCTCTCAGCTTGTTTCTTGGGCATCTCCGTCTGCTGTTCCTGCCGTCATCACCCAGTTGAGTTGCTATAACCAGGCGCTGAGCTTCTCTCCTTCCCCCAAACCCAGCCTTCACACCCGCCCTCGGCYCCTTGCCCCACAGACCTGGGAGGCAGCCAATATTTCTGATGGTCTTGACCTTCCTTTCCTGCCACCCAGCTGGAATGAAGGCCAAGTTAATGCTTTATAAAGTCATTMCCCCTCCCTGTGCGTCTCCTGGGAAAACTTATGCCTTAACACCCAGATGCCGGGTGAGCCGGTTCCCCTCGCCCACCCCGGAGCATCCCATGTCCTGCTGTTACCCATCCCCTGGACCGGGCTGAGGAGGGTCAGATGTTGTCAGTGCTCTTTCCCAAAACATATCAAGTTCATTTAGGAGTGAACAACTGAGGACATTTGTCTCCTTGGTTTCTTTATTCACCTGTAAATAAACTTTTCTCCCTTCCCTTGRGCACGTGAATCCCTTGGATGGGGCTGTGCACTTGTGTTGCTGACCTTCTGACACATCCCATTAATACAGTAAGGGATAACGTTGGAATTAGAGGGGGGAGTTAAAGGACTGAGTTTAGCTCCTCTCCAGCTGGATTACCACAGCCTCAGAACTGCACCCCACTGCTGGTTTTGGGGTGTCGAGCTGCCAGAGGGACCCCGGGAGCAGCACAGGGAGAGGCGCTGTGGAGCTGGTGTCCAAACTGGCCATAGTAGAGGTGTAGCTGCTGCTGTAAAGACAGCATCTGAAGCCGCATAGGTGGGAGAGTCCCCATGAGCGCAACATGTGGAAGAAGAGGAAAGTACCTGCAGAAAATGGGAGGATGTGGCCCTGCCACATTGCCAGAGGAGGAGAGCACGTCAGTGAGGCAGCCAGGGCCAAACACGGGCAAGTTTCATCAGGGATGTAGCCATGGAGGAGGTGGCTCCTCGTGAAGAACCTGGGGGTGGCAGGAAGACCTTAAGCCTCCACCGCAGCAGCACCTGTCCTCGCCCCTGCTGGAGGGATGCTCCCCACATCCCCATGGCTGCGCTTTCCTCCTGGCTCTTCCCCCATGRTTTTGGGTGGTACATGGCTAGGGCCTGCCTGAGCCCACCAGTGCCGGGGATTTGGTGGGGATCTGCCGGCTGTCCTCAGGGTGTGCTTGAGGGAGGAGGGTCCCACGGGGGGTTGCATGAGGGAATCCCAGGGGACGGCCATACCAGAGGTCCTGTCCAGGTACCCTGGGTGTGGAGGTGGGTGGGAGGTGGAAGCGAAGCAGAAGCTGTCGCCGTCCCTGGAGAATTGCCTCATTCGGGTAAGCCCCTCGGTGCGTCATATGCCTTGATGGGGGGAGAGGAGCTTCCGCTCCYTCCTTAGCTGCGGATGCTCATTTAGAGAGAGGAAGTCATTAAGACTAATCAGGCCATAATCAGCCACGGCCGTGGCTATGTGCTGGGCACCYGTGACACACAGCCCCATGCAGGATGCTCTCTGAGGGGACCGTGGTCTCTGGGTCCCYGGGGGAGAGCAGGTCCAGCACTGGTCTGCGCTGGGGTATGAGGAGCCTGGTGTGGTTGGGACGTGGGGGCTCTGCCTGCCATCCCAAACCCTGTGCACTGGAGGGRGGGACGGTGCGTCTCTGGCTCCAGCATCGCAGCTGTGATTCGGGAATGGGCATAACCCTCGCTGTAAGGTCGTGCCAGTGCTGCGGGTGCAATGGGCTGTGCTAATGCTCGCAGCTGGTTTTAACACACGCAAAGGTGGGATGATACAGGGATCCCTCAAGGGCCCTCGTTGCAAATCCAACAATATGCAATGAACATATATCAGGGACTTGGRGATGAAAACTTTTAATACAGTGTTTAACAAGTTCAGAATACCTGACTTTGAAATGAAGTTCACAGTTTAGTCTGCAGAAGCTCACTTGGATGGGGCTCGCCGAAGGACTGCTCAGAGGGTGTGATTATTTGTGGGGACATGTGGTGCTTCAGAGCACCCTGGACCRGGCCCTAAATACCCTCTTGTCACCTTTGTATTAACTGGAATTTAGTTTGAGGCTCTGTTGATGGATCTTGGTTTGCTTTTGTCCCACAGAAACATGTTTCTTAACACTTTGTAACTAACTAGGTGTGCACTGGAACTTACTGAAGAGAAGAAAGTAGGATATTTGAATCCCAGGGACCAAAGAAATCTTTATTTTAACACCCTCCCTTRTTCACTCTTTTTTTTTTCCCTGTAYATATGYATTTGTCTGAGAGGGGGRAAAAAGCACGTGAGTCTTTCARATTATAACAACTCTTCCTGTGAAAAAAGGAACTGAGTCCATTTTATTTGGTACCGCCAGGTCAGAAGAAAGCTACTGGAGCCCAGCACCTCTGCAAATTGGGTCACTTATTTTAGCGGGTTGAGCCGGGAACAGGATGTCTAACTTTCAAGTATGAACGTGCTGGCCTTAATGGTTTCTAAATGGAAACTTAGACTCCACAGAGCTTCTGTTTGGGGAAGCTTTCTTCCTTCCCTGCTGAGTGAAGGCTTTTTCCAGTCCCTATTTAAACCTACTCTTTAAAAAAAAAAGGCACCAAAACAAAGATTAAACCCTCAGTAGCTGCTTGTGTTCGCATTACACTTTGGGCACTTCAGCAGCTTTGCCAAAGATCCTTGTGACCGGGGACCTTTCAAGTCCCGCGTTCCCCCTTTCCGGATGGCCGCGGTGCTTTGAGCTGGTGCCGAGGCGCAGCCGCGGGGCAGGGGCTCTGCCACTGCTGCCCCAGAGCCTGCTCACGCCGCCGGAACGGCCCAGCTCTGATGTCTCCCAGAGGCAGCCAAGCACGGGGACACGGGCACCCGCCGGTGCCTGGCTAGCCGGGACTGACGCAGGGGGTCTAGGCACCCGCAAGCTCCGTAGTAGGAAATGATGCCAGGGCTGATGTCGTTTATGCCACGTTTCGAGCTGTGCAGAAGGAGGGCACGGGGTCAGGCTCAGCCTGCCGCTCCCCTTCAYGCACCGCTGCCGGGTGGCATGGCTCCCCTGCCCAAACGGTGTCAGCCAACAGGTCGCTCATGCAGTGGGCGAGAAAAAATGCAAAAAGAGAGTTATTTTGTCCAGCCCAGTTAAAAGGAAGGGAGACTCATGAAATTCTTCAGCCTCCAAAGTTTCCAGCCTCCATTTTCTTTTGCTCCCTTTCCCCRTCCCAGCCCGTGGGAGCCCTGCGGGATGCAGCTCTCCCTCGGGGTGCTGCAGCCCTCTGACGCTCCCAAGCACCCTTGACTCTGGCCACCATGTAAAAAGCCCGTGAAGACAAAAAGGCACAGGGAGGTGTGAGAAGGGGACCAGCCTCTGGCAGCAGTCGTACCTCTCCCCTTGAGAAGGGAAGGGATCGGAAGGCCAAAGCCATGGATTTGGTATTGAGATGTAGGAAAAGCCCTACATCTCGTGGGCCAGCTGGGAGCCAGGCTTCGGTCCGGGAAGGGATGCGCTGTGCATCGTTTCTTAACGGGAGGTCTGTGAGGTGGCTTCCCTGAGCACTGCCAGGTGAAAGCCGAGGGGGTCTGTAGGTGTGCAGGCTTTGGGGGGGCTCGGAGCAGCCTGGAGGGACGGTGCCAGCAGGTGCCCCTCCGGCAGGCGCAGAGCTGGGGCTCGTCCCCTCCCTCGCGTTGGGCACGGGGAGCCTCAGGAGTGGGTTTCTGTCCTGCCTCGACCTTGGAAGTGCCCACAGGTTGCTGTGGAGGAGCTGTGTCATGTCAGGTGCTTTGGGAGGTGATGTTTTTAACAGCTACGTGTTGGGCTCTGGGATGGTGCAGGAGCCAGCCCCGGCRTTGGGAAAACCAGCGTCTGTGCGGAGGGCAGGGAAGTCTGGCGCGAAGCGGATGAGCGTGTCGGTGCTTATCAGGGTGAGCGGTGGTGAGCGGGGGCTCGCCGTGCGTGCTGCGCCAGCAGGACCTGGGCTCACTCCTGTGAAATTAATTCATTAGCTTGGTGCAAACCTGCTGCCCGCAGCAGCGGGAGCCTGTCGGTGCCCGGGCATCCTGCAGCCGACCCCGCTGCCACGGCAGCATCGCACCGCTCCTCGGCGTCCCTGAGCCGGTACCTGCATGTTCACAGCTAGCACCCGGCACTGTGGGGTCCTGCCACAGAGCAGCTGCTTTCATAGCTGTAAATGCACTGCTTTCTCCATGGTTCAACACCCTTAAAAAAAAAAAAAAATCAAAGCAGATGGAGCTGGCTACAAGCGGCCCAGTGTGTCCACCCTGTTTAGAAGCTTCTGTTGGGCATCTCCCCACTTGGCCTCTGCCCCTGAGAGCCTTTAAAAAGATGCAAAGACTGAATTTCACTTATCTCCAGAGCCATTTCCTTTTGAGTGTTACTATTATACCTTAGATGGTAAGAAGCAAGAGATCTTAAAGGCAGATTGACTTTTCACTCTGATCCAGTGGGGAAAGTTGCAGAAATAAAGAAGTTAAGTTAGTACTTTGCTTCTCATGCACTAGCCCAGCGTCACAAATAGTCACCCTGTCCCTCGCATCCCTCGGTGCATGACACATGGGGCACACCGGCCTCCTGCAGAGACCAGCTCTGTGCGTTAGGCTTGGTAGTTGTCAGCTCTGGAGGCTCCTATTTGAGTCCTGTTACTGGTTAAGATGGAAATGGGCTTATATGTGGGCACAATCTAGTTGCCATTGGCCTGGGACATCTGCGGCCTATTTATTTTGTTTGGAGGAAGTACGTAATTCCTGATCTTTGTGGCTGGTCCCCATGCCGGCTCTGTGGAGGATGTGAAGSTGTTGCAAAGCTTCGGTACTTAAGCTCTAGAGAGAACACCCTGAACTTTCAGTTCAGAGTCTCCCCGCTCGGCTCCCGTGTGCTGGCCTGAGAGCAGTCCTTAGGGAAATGCCACAGGGCAAGGCTCGGCCATCGGAAGCAAGCTAACAAACCTCCTCCATTTGCATTTAATTGCAGCTTTTCTCTTGATGGGAAGTTTTGGAAAATCATCATGTTTTACAATTCCTACCTTTGCCCCAGCCGATGACAGCAGTAGAAACGGAGGTGAAGGGTGATACGTTTGGGGCTTGGCTGCCCTCAGGTGACTGTGTTAGTGCCCCTGGGCTGCCGAGGCCAGTCACCCGTTGGAAATACAGCCCAAACGGCAGCGGTCTCTCTCAGATGACTGCCCAGAGGTGATATCTAAAGGTGTTTCTGAAAGGCTGCATCCTGCGCCTGAGGTGTGTCCGAGTGCTGCCGGCTGTCTGGCTGCTCCCTGCACATGCCGCAGTGGAATCGCTCCAGCCCGGGGGGGGCTGCAGGCTGTCGGGGAGGAGATGTCCCTCCTGCCCTCCATGCAGACCCGCAGTCTCCTCCTGGCTTTAGCCACGGAGGCAGCTGCCTCCAGAGGGGCTCTGGGCTCTCCCGGGGCCTCTGCAGGGAGCCAGCCCCTTGCTGGGGGCTGCATGGGGCAGATCCCCTCCGTTAGCACCGGGGCTGTGGCTGCCACCAGGACTGTGGTGTAGTGCTCGAGCACTGGTGCCTCGACACAGATGAATGTGAGGCTCTGCTTCTCTCAGCCCCCGTGAGACCAGAGAGCTCTTGAATCCTGACCTTCAAACCTCATCCCCCTTCACCGCTGTTCCCTTTGACTCCTGTTGCTGCCCARATTTTCCCAACAGCTGTCCTCTGCCTCGCTGGCTTTGCACCTAGATTAATCTSTCTGCATCTATGCAGTGACCCAAGTCGCTCCCCAAGGTCCTCCTTGAGTCCCACCTTCTCCGCAGTCTCCAGCCCCTGAGCCCAAGGATCTGTGCAGCCCCCTGCACCTCTGCCTGATGGAGGGAGTCCGGGGCACCTCTAGCTCTGCTGGGCTTTGGTGGTCCTGCTGCCATGGGGTGAGCACCATAGGGCTTGGACCTCTTCTCTTTCCATTTGTAAAGCCCCCAGGCACAAACAGGGCTTGGTAAATAATAATAGTGTGATGAAGCGGTTTAGATGGAAGAGATTTGACAGCCCCCATTGAATGTGACCTGAATGCACAGCCCTGTTCCCTCTCCTCCCTGCATGCAGCAACCCCCTGCTCCTTAGGGCATAAATTACTTACCATTCCCTATAGAATTGAGGGCATGGTTAATTCACCAACATGTTCCTGCTGCCCAGCAAAAAGTGATGACGTTCTCTCTCCTCCCCTGGCTAGCAGAGGGCTTGGTACAGGTGCCTGCCTGACGGAAGGAGGCAGAGGCTTTTCATTTTCAGGCCCTCTGCTTATTTCTGAGTCTTAGGTCTTGTCTGACTCTGCAGTAGAAGAGGCAAGGTGCAAATGTTGGAATATTTGCAAGTGGAAGTCAGAGCTAATGTCCGAACACCTTTCTTGTAGTAGCTGGAATAGCTGGCCACAGGAGGCAGGCGGGGATTTCCTGGTCTGAATTCCTCCTGACCATGTGTAACTTTGTTTTAAGCAGCCGCTCACATTCGGCGTCTCCTGGGTCCCATCTGGAGCCTGAGTGGGAAATTGTGCTCCTAGCAGTATTTTGAGATGTAAAAATCACTAGTGTGGAATGGCTGCGAAGGATGCTCAGTGTGCAGTGAGCAGGCTAGACAAAATATGTCCTTAGGGCTCACCACTGTGTGAGCGAGCCAATGTGATGTGTGATTTGTGTGGGCTGTTAGTAATTCAACAAAGAGACTGCAGTGGGGCTCAGTGGAGGACTCAGGGTGGACCTGCAAAAGCCTCCATAACATTATCATACAGAGCACTTCTCCCTGGGAGGGATCCAAGGCATCATTTGTGGAGTTGAAGTCATGTCATAAATCATGGGGCACGTGACGGACTACATTCACTTAGGCTGCCTCTTCTGCATCCTTCCTGGAAACTCATCTAATAAGAGCTGGCCTCTGGCACATCAAGGTTCAAACATCTATCGTTTGTTAATTGCTGGCAGTRGAAGTGCTTCTTTTTTGCCTTGAAATGTGGAATCCCTTCCTAGAATTGCACTGGGGACTAATAAAAGCCAGTGCCAGGTTTAATATATGCTATCTCACAAATTATCTGGATTAAATACAAGGACTGTGTACTGCCAGAGAGGGGATATTCCCAGCTTAACATTGCTTCTGGGCCATGGAGATCCCAAGACATTGGACCTGAAAAACTGCGATTCTCTTATGTGTGTGGGAGGGGTTTGGCAGGAGTGCTTGGAAGTGGTCATATTTGCCTGAGCTAGAGAATTAATTGCCATAAAAACTATGGTTTTGTAACCAATAGTTACAGCTGCAGGAAAGATCAGAAAGCATCTGAATAAATCAGATTAACTACCTCCTGCTCCATCCATATGCGAGCAGAACCTTTCAGGGCAAGATTTAAACCACAATCTGGTTGATCCCTAACTCTCCCACCTATGAAATGAGGAGAGTGAAAAGTCCAGATATACGATCAACTAAAACAGGAGACAGTGGGGACTGCTCTGCTGGGTTATGCGAGGAGGTTGGTCTCTGTTGGGGACGTATAAACCCAGAGGAGGGCAATGAGGAGGTAGCCTGCTCCTGCGAAATTATCACAGACTYACAGAGGCCATTGGGCTGTGCAATCCAACCACCCACGTTACTGGACAAACAGTGGTTCCTCTTAATTGTTGCACTAGCTCACACCTTGACTTGCTRGCTCCTGACTCTGGTGTTTCTGATGCCCTAAGGCAGAGGGTTCACCTCCCCTTGTAGCTCATGTCTCTTAGCGTTTCCCCATCTCGCTCTGRCTGTTGTTCTCCACACGAGCCTTGGAATGACGATGTGAATCCTGACTCACCCCTGACCTGCCAGATTTCGCACCATTTGCTGTTGTGTGCCGGCGAGGAACGCCGGCCTTGTAATTAATCTTAAATCTCTCACTTTTTGCTGCTTTTCCCTCATGCTCCCGCTCAGAGACAGACGCCTTCCCCAGCCCCCTCGCCCCAGCAGCCGCGCCGGCAGGGTTGCTCCCGGGGGAAGGGGCTGCGCGGCGGGTTCCGCGGGGCACCGCGCCTTCAGGAGGTTGCGGCGCTGGACAGCTCCGGCGTGCGGGGGGGCCCCGGCCGCCCCCGGCCCCCCGGCCACCGGCGCTCCCCCCCGCCCTTCTCCCGGGAGAGGCTCCCTCCCTTTAGGGCCTCGTCCCTGCCTTCTCCTGCCTGCCCTTGCCCTCTGCGCCCGTGTCCCTCCTACGGTGTGCAACGAGCTGATGGGCAGAGGGCGGCCCAGGAGGAGGGGGACCCGGAGAGAGGTTTATGGGGAGCCCTGCAAGAGAGGGGGGATGCATGTGGTGGGGGGGGGATGAGCCACGGCTGCCGAGCACTACCCCAGGGGTAGTGAGGATGAGGGACCAAACGCTGCCACCTCTCCCAGGGCAYGGTGGCCCTGTGCTTAGGAGGGGCAGCAGCAGCTGCTGGAAGGTGCGTGAAGGTCTCAGGGCTGGTCTGCTGGCAATATATCCCTCCCTCAGGACTTCCTTCCCTACCCCTCCTATTTCCTAATCCTCAGGAATGTGGATTTCAAGTAAATTTTGGTGCTGGTAGGATTCTGGCCCAAARCTGGGAGAGTTTCCAGTCTTCCCTGTCTCCTTCCCGGCAGCCAAGGCCATGGGGTGATGGGGGCACACCAGGCCTGAGGAGGGGACCGATGCCCAGAGCCATGCTGTGGCCCTGCTCCTGTCCCAGGGCTGTTGGGCACCTGGAGGAGGGAGAAGAGCAGAGCCCTTCCTGAACTGCTCTCTTCTGCCTGTGGTGGCACGGCCAGGGGAGAGGCAGTACACCGCAAAGGGCTGGGTTCATCGCTCAGCTCGGTGACATCCCGCTTTTGTTTCCTCACAGGCCAACCCTGCTCCCATTATCGTGAACACAGACTCGCTGGAACAAGGGCTCTCTGTAAGTCTCCCGGTTTTGTTTCGCTTCCTTTGAACAAGCGGTGTGTTTTCCCTGCTCGGTGGTGCAGGAAAGGCTCCTCCAGCCCAAGGACACCCCAGCGAGGTGGCAGAGGAGCCTGATACCTGCGCCACGTCCCCACAGCACATCCCACCCCCAAACCTCACTGGGGCTGGGTGACGCTGAGCAGAGCCACGGCTAGCAGCAAGCGATGCTGGGGACTCCAGCACAGGGAGGGTACAAGGCAGGAGGCACTCAGAGGGGCACACTGTGGGGTAAGCAGGCATCAGAGGAGCAGRGGGAGCTGGGCTGGCTGCGTTCAGKGTTACCCACACAGCCATTTCCTTGGCCTCCGATGCAGGGTGGCTGCGAGGCTCTGCTGGGGCATCCCTTACCTTCCYGCACTGTCTCAGCCTCCTTTGGCAGCCCCAGCCCCTCAGGAGGGAGGCAGGGCTCTTTGGGTCCTCGCTGGCATCGCACGCGCTGGTCCTCAGGGCAGTAGGACCCATCAGATGCTGCTCCTTTCCCAGTGAAGGCTGCCAGCAGCTGAGCAGTGCTTGGTGTCTGTGAGTGTTTGCAGCCACAGTGCATTTGGCACTCTTGGCATAGTATAGAGATAATCCTCTTCTTTTTGTTGCAGAGAGGGTTTGCGTGCTGCTGCATCCCTTCCCAGAACATTTGCGAATCATTCCTGCTGGGGGGATGGAGGGAACAGGGTGGCCAGCATGGATTTCTGCAGCGCTGGCTCGGTGCTCGTGGGGTGCTTCCATTTGTTTCCCCAAAGAGAGCTCAGTGGACAGCTTGCCAGGGCTGGGTGCTTTGCACCTGGTTTTCTTCTGATGCAGGAAATTTCAKGCAGAAATGAAGCGGCACCAGGACTCAGAGCTGGGTTTGTTTTGTCTTTGGAGTCGCGGTGGCAGGCTGCAGGTGACTTCTGGTGRTTGAACCTTCCTTGTAAAGAACTGCAGATCTCAGCCCACAGCCTGTGCTGGGGTCAGTGCRCATCAGAGCTGTGCTGGGCTGGTTGGGCAGGGCTACGAAAAGGAAGGGAAGTCCAGGTGAGACCTCTGCAGCCCTGGCTGTRTGGTTTATTTATGCTTCAGGTGCTGAACTGAAGCCACCTGGCACTGGGGAGGATGGTGCCTCTCTCAGCGTGGTGGTCCTGGGTCCAGTAGCCTTGTATGAACGTGGCAGAAGAKAGTTGCTGTTCCCAAAGGTTTCCTTCTCCAAACACATGGCATAGCAGGGTGTTTGTGGGGTTGGGGGCTTCTCGCAGCGTGCTGGGCATCCCGGCTGCAGGGCAGTGCCATGTTGCAGCCTGCTTTCTGCGCTTACCCGGCTGGTGCTGTTCTACAGGGAACTGGGAAAAGGATGTCTCCTGGAGGGAAAAGGCACAGCGCAAGGTTGGACTGGGGCGAGTGAGGGGTGTGCTGTGGGCAGGGCAGGGAGATATTCCTGGATGGAAAGTCTGCTTTCTCATCTGTTTGGTACCCTCCCTCCCTTGGAGGAGCATTGCCTGCTCGCCATTGCAGCCACCAGCACCACATCCTTCRCCAGGCTCCAGCCGTGCCTCTCCCTCCTCCTTGCCTGTGTGCCCAAGGACAACAAGAGGTGAGCCCGAGGGCCAAGGACAGGCAGGCAACCGAGCCCTGCAGAAGTCAGCAGCARGAAGCCCACCCATGGGGCCAGCGGCTGCCTCCTCCCACCGCAGTGCACTCCACTTTCCTGCCCTCCTGGCTGCCTTCCTCCACTCTGTCTCATTAACTCCGTATCCCTCCCGCCCCCTCTCCCTCCACCTCATTAGCTCCATATCCCCATCCGCCCCTTCTCCCTGCGTCTTGGCCACAGCTCCTTCTTGCCGTGCTGGATGGGAGCTCCCTTCTTGCAGCCCTTGGGGTGGGTTTGGCTGGGTTTCGGGGGCTGCTCTGCACCCCTGGCAGGCACCAGCATCGTCCTGGGGATGGCAGTCACCTACCCCATCCATCCAACCCCAGCAGCACATGCCAGGGAGGGAACTGCCCTGCAGTGGTCAAAAGGAAGGGGCAGGCTGTGGCTGTCATCTCCTGGGCAGAGCAGGGACCACCAGCCCCGTGCCCAGGCATGTGCCACCTGCGGGGTGCCTGGAGGAGTCTGTGCCCAGGGCAGGGGAGACACCTCACTTTGATTCCTCTCAACCTCTAGCCTTGAAACCCCCATGCCTTCTACTTCATATCATACCAGCACAGAAACAAGCCCTGCTCCATCCTTTCCTTCTCCAGGGTGCCCGACTCCTCAGGCTCCAGGGAAAACACATCCTAAAACCTCCTGTTCGGCAGTTTCCCAGGTCAGCAAAGGAGCCCCATCAGGGGCTTGCTGCAGAAGAGCACACCAAACTGGCAAATCTGGAAGCATGTTTTTTTACAAACCCAAAAGCTGAAGCCTGTTGGTTGCAGTATGTATTTGGAAGGGTTAAAGTTACATCTTCCAGTCTTTAATTACTTAACTATTCGATGCTTTCCTTAATGATAAACAGATGGATGTAGTCTAGTTCCTTCCTGTTCTAGCTCCATTGATTGCTTTGGACTGGCTGCTGGGCTGAATTTGGCCCCGGCTGTTTATCAAGAAGTCTGCTCCACATTTCAATCTCTCTGTCCACCCACCTCCATCCCCAAGAGCATGTGGCATCAGCAGCACCGTAAGGTACGAGCTGCAGCACTAGGTCCCACTCACCACCAGGGCCAGGGCTCAGCTCTGCTGCCTGCGGCTTGTGCGGAGCCCAGCACCCCCAGGGTGTGAAAACCCAAATAAATCTTTATAAAATTCCTGCTGTGTTAAAAGCATCCCTTGAAGGGTAAGGACAGGTGCCTGTGCCAGCTCCAGGTCATTGCTCACAGTTTCACCCCTTGGTCTATTTTGCCTAGCAGGTCCATAGCGGGGAGATGGAGCATCGGAAGCCCAGTTCCCACGGTGGATGGGGTCTTTGCATTTCAGAGCTGCCTCTGTGAAGCTGAAACAACTTCTTGCTGCCCAGGGTGCATGGTGACTGCTGCCAGGCAGTCCCAAACTGAGCAGGGAAGGTCACTCCAAAGCCCTTGCAGAGTTGAAGGTTTCATAGCCTGGGTCCTTGGAGCCCTTCTTTGGTGCCCGACTGCCCAGCAGCGAGGTGCCACCACCCCCTCGATGTCTAAAAGCCAGGTTTGAGGAAGCCAAGTGCTTCCCAGGCCTGATCCCAGTCAGTGAGCGCCACGGGAGCCCCAGGCTCTGCCACCATTGAGCACAGAGACAACCTCCTTGTGCAGCACTGACTCTGCTGCCAGGGGCCCCAGCTGCGGTCGCTGCAGGGTGGGGGGCAGCAGAGATGGCCACCACGGTCCAGGGCCTTTGATCAGGGCAAAACTTGCTTGTAAGCTTGAAAAAACAGAAAAAATTAAAACTAAACTGCCACCCTCAGGCTTTGGTCCCAAGTGCTGGTGGTGGCACATCCCGCTGCAGAGCCCTCCCGGCTGTGTGCGGGAGCTGTCAGGCTTCAAACCCCTTCCCTCTGCCCGAGCTCAGCAGGCTCGTCCCCATGGCCCTCTGGTAAAAGGCTGACCAGAAATACGGTGTTTATTTACTCTGCGTGCAAGGCCAACGCCGTGGGCAAAGCACGCAAGGGGGTTGAGGCCAGGGCTTAGCTGGAAGCGAGTCAGTAGGTCTCGGTGCTGCAGCAGGACGCATGGATGCGGGGAATTGAAGGGAGGGAGCTCTTGACCTATTTTCTCTGGGCCCCCTGCCATGTGCAGGCAGGGAGAGCTCTCCCTCGCCAGCGCTGCCGGTGCCCGTGCCAGCGGGGAGGTGCCCGTGGCACCCGCTGCTCTCCTTTCCCCTCGCTGGGGCAGGCGCGGAGCATCGCCAGGCACCCTCCGCCCCCAGGTCCGGCTGGCACCGCCGAGGGCTGACCCTCCAGCCTGCAGACTCTCTCCATTATGGTACTGCTCCACCACCAGGTCCCGGCGCCTGTCCCCATTGCGTCCTAACCACAAGATATAGGCTAGATCCTGCTCCAAAAGTGGCTGTGGGCAGCGTTATCCTTCATGCAGGTTATTTCCTCTTGCAGCCTGGTGGGCTATTTGGGTTGGGTTTGAGGAACCCCATCTTAGTCTTCTAAATTTGGCCTCCTTTTTTTTATTTAAAAAAAAAGAACAAACCAAATCCTGCCTTTCCAGCAAATTGCAAAGTGCGTTCCATGTGCGCTGGTGCGGTGTTGGCCAGTGGAGCCTGCAGACAGCTTGCAGTAGCTCTGGAAGGTGTGTGCTCTTCTGTTTATCAAATGAGTGTTAACTCTGCAGCCTTCTGTTGATGATTTAAATGTCATCATTGCTAACTATTTCCCTGCTGCTCAAAACATGAAAGGGATGCAAAGGCCAGCGAAGGGGTCCTCTTCCTGAGCACTCAGGTGTGCTTGCTGCATGGGAAGGGCTTGGAAAGAAATACCCTTACTCTTTTCCATGAGAAATCAGACGGTGCTTAGGATTGGGATACCCTGGGAAGAACTAATTAGCCCCCGACATCCCTGTCAGCTCTGCAGGCATTACATGGGGAGATGGGAGCAGGATGGCGTGTGCTCTCCCTGCCCAGGGGCAATGGAGCCAGGCATCTCCCCACCAAGCCGGTAGCACCGAGACGGCCCCAAACGGGAGCTGGGGAGGAGCGCAGGGCACCGGTGAAGGAGCAGGGGCACAGCCTGCGGCAGAGCCAGGTCATGGCAGCTCCGGTGGGTGCCGTGGGGAGGTTCTGCCGTCAGTGAGTGATTGGTATTCAATTTTCCGACGCTGGAACGTTTGCTTTGTTGGCTCGTTCCCTTGGTTACGTGGTATATATTAAGTTCTCCATTTGGCTTCCTTATGCAATTAACTGGCGTTCTGTTGCGTGGATTTTGGAAACATAATCAGAGCTAAAACTTCATGGTCGGGCCTGGCTGACCCTGGTGTGCCTGGCCGGAGCAGGCTGCTCCCAGCACGTGCCGCGCCGGGTGAGCGCCGACACCGCTCGCTTTCAGGGAGTGGTGCAAAACACCACTCAGCATTGGCAGCCCTGAGATTTGGGGAGTGGGGGTACCCCAAACTCACCTGCCTGGCAGCGGGGTGCCTGACGGGGTTGTATGCCGGGATGTCTCTGCACCCCGGGTGCTTGCCGGCAGCAGCCGCTCGCTTGGCGGGGCTCGTGCGCTGCTGGCTCTCTCCGCGGCTCACAGATTGTCAAAGTTTTCTGCACATCCCCATCCTGTAGGTATGTATGTGCTGTTCCTCTGCGGCCGTGGGTGTGCATATGGCTGGCTGTGTGGCAACTGTGTTGAATGCCAAAGCAGAGAGGACAATGTGTGTAGTAGCGAAGGGTGCCAGGAATCTGAGTTGCTGGAAAGCCAGGAGAGGCGACGCCGCGCCCCACGCGCGGGGCTACCAACTGCGGAGACGTGATGAGCCCGGAGGCTGCGGCGAGGGAGGCTGTGAGGGTGGCGCAGGCCAGCGAGCCGGCCCAACTYGGGATTAGTCAGTACGGTAGGATGCGAGGAGGGAAAGGCAGCCCAGGGCAGAGGGGAAGCCTGTGGCGAGGGAAGCGATGCCCCCCCTGCCCACAGGAGCGTGGCCCAGGGCGGTGCTGTGGCGGGAGGTGGCACCGGCCACGCGTCCCTGTCCCTCTGAGGCTGTCGGAGATCCYGCTGTGGGTTAATCCCACCACTCCCAGTGCTTTTCTGCAGAGGGGTCCTATTCAAGAGCTGACCAAAGCCTTTTCCAATGTGCTGGGAGGATCAGAGCATCCTAATATTGGAGCATCTGGATGTCCCAACCCTGAACCATGCCCTGAAATCTTCCCATGGCTGAGAGGCACCAGGCACGGAGCACATCCAAGGAGGGACAACCCTCTCAGCCCGTGTTCCCTGRAGCCCCCATCCCATCTCTCCGCTCCGGACTCTCCCCAACCTCATCCTTCTTGAAGCGCGGTACCCACAACAGGGTGTGGGATTGCTTTGGCCTCACCAGGGCTGAAYCAGGCAGGGGATGAGGGTGCGTGTGTCGCAGGTGGCACAGCCCCATCCCAGATCCTGGCCTGCAGAACTGCTCTTCCACCTGGGCACCTGATTATTCCCACCTAGAAAAACTCCTGTTTCCTCTTCCTACCTATAAATAGGRCCTCACAGCTGCCTCGCTGAGTTTCCTTCCGTGGTGTCAGATGATGGCTTTGGCATGTTTGCTGTCCCCTCCATCTAACGACCCAGCAGTGTGGGGTTTTGGAGGATGGCYGAGCTGTGCCTCCGTGGGGGCCGATAGCAGGGAGCTGGGCAAGCAGGACACAACCAGCGTGCTGGTGCCRGATAAGGGGACCTGTGTCCAAACAAAGCCACGGCAGCTCCGGTTTGGGCTACAGAGCGCATACAGAACGTGGCTCCATACGATCTACGTGCCATCAATTAATGGTGGATGTAAAATCCACATGAGGAGCCCTGCACGTTGTCCAGGGGCTGCAGGCAGAGGCAGGGCTGCATGATGGGAGAGGCATTTCCCTGCTGAGCCCTGGGCCCCGCCGCCTCTGCCGTGCCRTGCAGACCTGCCCGCGTCCCATCCCGTGTTTCCCAGAGTGACTCAAATTGTGAGGTTGAGTCCAGTCCCCTCCAAAACTGTTGCTGTTGAGTGTGACGGCTCTGGATATTCCAATAGCCAATTGCTTTGCAAATCTTGCAAAATTTTAAACCTCGGCAGCTGTTTATGGCCTGATCCGGATCACCTGGAGTGAAACTGCTGCCTTATTTTCCTGTGCATTGTTGCTTATGGGGAGAATGAAAGTTTTTGACCTGTACGTTCACCATTTCTTAATTCAGAGCCTACAGTTGCATCCCTTTTGTTTCAAGCCATTACATTTCCCAGAGCCCTGCTTTGACACTCTGGGTATGAGAGATTTTTAAGTGTGGGGACCAGTATGGTGTACAGCATTAAGACAGGCTACACCATTTTTTTATATAAGGGCATCACAATGTTTTCCCCTCTTACTGTGCCCCACACTCGCACCTCGTTTCCTTTGCACCCAACTAATTTGGTAGAATAAATTATTCTGAATTCTCCGTTGACACAGTCATGCTATTAAGATATTTAAAAGATATAAGCTGCTAAAGGTGTTTATTATGTTATTATRTACAGACATTAATTTTTTTTCCTTTAAATGGACCGACCCCCTTTCTTTCCTTCCTGCAGCAGTGAATTCCCAAGGTTAATTACATGCTGCATAACAAAGGCGTTATTTCTTTTTGTGCCTTCGGTTGTGTTCCTTTTGATGGCTGGAGAAATGAGCCAGGGAATAAAGGCTTTGCACTGAAGTGCATTAAAGTCAGTGGGCTTTGGCTCATGCCCAGAAAGAAAAGCAGCACACAGTTTAATTCCAGGGCAGGCTCGAACGATGGCATTTAAGTTTTTTTCAGTGGTGATGGCGCAGCTTTTAGGTAGGATTCTCGATGTTCAGCTATCAGAGGGGAAAAGCAAATCCCCCCAGGAGCGGCACAGAGCCGTAACGTGCTGTCTCCCTATCCCCAGGTGAACGGCAGCGATGGGATGTTCAAATACGAGGAGATCGTCTTGGAAAGGGTAAGTGCTCTTTACTCATCCGCCGGCAGCCTTTGCTGCCTCTTCCCACTCGCCCTCCCACSGGCGCAGCCGGCACCCCCTGCATCCCCGCACCAGCTGATGGGGAGAGGTCGGTCTCCGCTCCCTGCTCTCTCTGGAGGCTTTTGGGGGTGTCACGCTTGCCTTCCCCGCACAGCCCCCCCGGCGCAGGGAGAGGTGGGCTTGCTGCTCCCCACCCCRCAGACCTCTCCAGAAGGGAGGGAGGAGGGCTTCTCCCTCGCCTCCCTCGTTCACACCCTCACCCCCACAAACCCGCCAGCACGGAGCCGGGGTGGGCGAGCCTCTTTGTCACTGCCTTTGCCAGAAAATGGAGGTGCAGGGAGCTCTGCAGGTGCACCCCACAGCTGGGCATGGGYGACCGATGCCTCCCCGCCACCAGACTCCCCGTCGCTCCGGGGTACACAGCCCAGGGATGCTAAGCGGCAAGGAGCGGTTTTCTAGTAAACCGGACAGCAACAGGGGGAGTTTGTGCTTGAGCCTTTTCTTGTCTGTTGGCAACGCAGAGCTGATGGCGTGCACCACRCTGGCCGTGGCTCAAACTAGCTCCCCCCACAGATGGGGCTTATCCAGGGGCRAGCTAGCACTGTGCAGGGCAGGGAGGGCTTTCCCCTGGCACCCAGGGAGCAGCAGGGAGGGAGAGGGAGCGGGAAAAGCTGGCCCGAGGTTCGCTCCAAGAGGTGGGCACAGCCCTGCCGAGCGGSGCTGGCCGGGGCGGGAGGCTGCCCGCGGCACTCCATGGCACACCTTGCCTCCTCCTCGCTGCCACGCCGGGTGGCTCGGCCTTGCCGCGTGGCCGGCGTCGCAGGGGAAGACGCATCGCTCGTTATTCTGTTCCTCTCTGCCTTTAGTCATCTCCCTCCTCCCCTTGGCTCYGCATCACAGAGGTGGGTGGACGGAAGGTTATCTGGGGCTGCCGCCTCACCCACTGCTTCCCTGGCATGCCTGACGAAACCAGCCCAGGAAATGCTTCCTTTCTGGGCTGAGCGCTTCTCGCTCCGGGCCCAATTGAGAGGTAAAAGCCTTGTTTTCAGATTCTTCAGAGCATCTCTGTCCTCATCCCACAGCAGGAGCAGCAGGGGAGCTGGCAGGGTCGCACAGAGAGGCAGCACTCGTTGCTGCCCCCATTTCAAAGCACCAGGCAAAGATTCCCTCTCCAGCAGCGAGAAACTACAAGGGAATTTCAGTGCTTAGCAGCCAGGGCCAGCGTGGACCATACCCAGGTCCTTCCCCTTCACCTGGTCCCCAGTGGGATCCCAACAGCCCCATCTTACTGCAGGAGAAGCCTGCGGGTGAGGCTGTCCCCTTGCTGGGGTGTTGGGCTCCCAGAGATGACCTCAGTGTACCCCAGAATTGCTGGTTTGTCACTGTTATTAATCCTTGTCCTTGTTGTAAAGACAAGGACAAAAGCAGCAGTGTTTTGRGGGCAATAACTGAGGAAACACTGTCCGCAGAGGGACGTGGTTTGGGGTTTACCCACCATACATGTGTCCGCAGCAGGAGCTGCCCCCGTGTCTACATCAACCCAGATGCCAGCTAAGAAACCTCTTGAACTCCATTTAAAAGTTTATCAAAATAGAAATAAACACCTCCCGGATCATTTCCAGGTTTTGTAGCTAGCATCGGAGCGCACCCTTCCATAGACAGGCACAACAAATGGCTGGAGACCATTTTGCACAGTCTCACCTGCCTTGCTGGGGCCAGGCTGGGTCTCCGGCGACCATAAGCAGCTTTTTTGAGCTGGGCACGGGGTAACCAGRATTGAGCTTAGAGGAAGGAGAGTGGCCTCAGACCTTTTACCATTGAGTGCCTCCTCGTCATGTGCCTCCCAAATCCCAGCCGGCAGGAGAGCATCTGGGAGCATTGCGTAGTGAGAGGCATCGGTGGCTCCCAGAGATGCCACGTGCTGTGTCATGAGTGGCATAAAGTCAGAGCAGAGACCTCTGCGTGGCCTCAAGAGCTGATGCTGAGCCCGGCTGCTGGCGCTAGGTGATCCCGGGGAGCCTGGCCCTCCTGGCCACAGGTCCCCCAGAAAGGCAGAGCTCCCCATYGCCTAATGCTGAGCACTGGGGCCGTGGGCAGCTGGGAGAGTGCTTGGCCCGAGCTCGTTTGTGTATAAGAGAGGCGGGCACGATAGGATGTGACTAAGTGTCAGCTCTTCTGCATGAGAAAACAAGGCAAGGAGCCATCTGATTTTCAAGGCAGAGCTGAAAAAGCAGGAATTGTCCACTTGCATCAAGCACGGAGCTGGAAGCAGTGCCTGTGAGTGTGTCACTAATGGGGATCCTGTAAGCGGGAGAGGTGGCACAGGGCCACAGCCACTCGTCCTGGGATGCTGCTGGGATGGGGCTGGAGACGTGGCACGGCCCCTGCATCCCCCCCCGGACAGACTTCAGCAAGACAAAGCTCAAGTGATGCTCCAAGCATGTCCGGGAGGAAGAGGAGGCAGAACTGGAGACCCCGCTCCATCCTGACAGCCCCCTCCACCTAATCCTGCAAATTTTGGCATCAGCACTGCTGGTCCCCGGGTTGGCTCTGTGCCGGGGCTGCATCCCAGGGTGCAGGGGGGCAGGGGTGGGATGCCGGTGACTGGCACAAGCCCCACTGCTCCGTGCGGGCTGCAGCATCGGTGTCTCCTCATGGGGAGCAGCCAGCGAGGGGAGGTTTTCTCTGCCAAGGACCACCCCCTCTTCCCGTAGCTCGCCGCCTGCCTCAGAGTCTCTCAGCGGAGACGCGGCGGCGAGGGAGGTCCTCGGCGGCTCCCACTCTCCCGCTCCATCTGTTCAGTGCTTCGTGCTGCTGCACCGAGCRCCTCGGCTGATGAGCACCGGCCTCCCCTCCGGCCACGCAGCCCTCTGCCCCCTGAGCCGGGCACCCTGGGGCGYGACAGATGCTGTAAGGGCTCCTGCACCCCGGGCAGCCGGGGGGAACCGCTTCGGGAGGGCCGGCAGCAAGCATTTGCCCACGGGGGAAAGACGCGGTGTTTGATTTCCCGCAGGGTAACTCCGGCCTCGGCTTCAGCATAGCAGGAGGAATCGACAACCCCCACATTCCAGATGACCCGGGTATCTTCATCACCAAAATCATCCCCGGGGGAGCGGCAGCCATGGATGGCCGTCTGGGGTGAGTGTACAGGGCTGGGGGAGCAGCCCCATCAGGGTGTCACCCAGGATCTTCCCAGGACCCTCTAGGCAGCTCCTGTCCCCCTGCCCCCCCCCAATCCCTTTGCCACAGCAAGGTCCCTTCAGTGCAGGGACGCCCGTGGTCCCCTGCCACCAGCCTCCCGTCTGCAGCCACCCCTCCACCCCTCCCTGCGCCAGGCTCCAGCTCCCATCCTTCCCCCTGCAGCCCGGGGCAGGATCCAGCCTTTYCCCTCCTCTCCCATCTCCACCAGGGTCACACCGTGGGGACCAGCCCCCACTGCCTCCCCCTTTGGGAGGGACCCCACTCTCACCTTGGCAGGGCAGGATTTGGCCAGCTTGAGCAGCTCTCCTTCGCATAAGGGTCTGCGCGGCCGGAGGAGGGTGGCAGAGGTGTCCAGAGGAGAGTGGCACGGGCTGGCGGTTCCCCAGGGGAGCTCAGGGCCACCCTGTGCCCGCAGGGTGAACGACTGCGTGCTGCGGGTGAACGACGTGGACGTCTCTGAGGTGGTGCACAGCAAAGCCGTGGAGGCCCTGAAGGAAGCGGGCCCCGTGGTGCGGCTCGTGGTGCGCCGCCGGCAGCCCCCGCCAGAGACCATCATGGAGGTCAACCTGATGAAGGGCCCCAAAGGTGAGCCCCTCACTCGGCTCGCAGGACTGGGGTGCCCCGCTGCCCTGTGGGACAGTGTGGGGCGATCCCTCGGTGTGGGATGCGACAGGGTGCAAGGCAGCATGACGGGGGATGTGAGATGGGAGGGAGGTGGCACCACCGCGGTGCAGGATGCCGCAGGGTGGCCCGTGGGATGCTATGGGGCACGGGGTGTGGGACAGCCCCACGGTGCAGTGCGCGGTGGCTGGGCTGTCCCCGCGCAGCAGCGGGTGGCCCATTGCTTGCTGGGTTTGGGGCAGGGTGAGAAGCCCAGTGAGGCAGAGGGGCTGTGGTGCCAGCCCAGGGCTCCATCCATCCGTCTGTCCCTCGCCCCTCATCTGCCCTCTCACTCCCCCTCAGGCCTGGGGTTCAGCATCGCAGGGGGCATYGGGAACCAGCACATCCCCGGGGACAACAGCATCTACATCACCAAGATCATCGAGGGAGGCGCTGCCCAGAAGGACGGGCGCCTGCAGATCGGGGACCGGCTGCTTGCGGTAAGCCCCATGCCCACAGCTGGCCGTGAGGCAAAGCCGGGCAGTCTCTGCCATGCCGCGGTGCCGACCCTGAAACCCAGCACCCCTCCCGCTGGCAGCCCTGCGCCCCTTCCTCCCGCAGGGCTGCATCGGCACCTGCCCCTTTGCCTGTGGCCGTGTCACCCAGCCCCTTCCCTCCGGCAGGTGAATAACACGAACCTGCAGGACGTGCGGCACGAGGAGGCGGTGGCCGCCCTGAAGAACACCTCCGACATGGTGTACCTGAAAGTGGCCAAACCCGGCAACATCCACCTCAACGACATGTACGCGCCCCCCGACTACGCCAGCAGTACGTACGCCGCCGCTCCTGGCGCGGCAGCCCGAGCACCACAGGGCTAGGGGGGACGGAGCGTGCTGGGGCGGCGGGCAACGCTGGGCTGGTCTCCACRTCTGTGTTGTGGATGGATTTTTGCTCCTGATGCCCTTCTCCTTCCCTGCAGCTTTCTCAGCCTTGGCTGACAACCACATAAGCCATAACTCCAGTTTGGGCTACCTGGGCAGCATTGAGAGCAAGCCTGCCTACCCCGTCCCTCCCCAGGTGACCCCGTCCCGGTACTCACCCATCCCTCGGCACATGATCGGGGACGAGGACTTCACCAGGTGAGTACCAGGCATGAGCATCCGTAATCCCTGCTCCTTCTCCTTCCCTCCCTTTCCCTCCCTGGCTGCTTGACCTCATCCCCGCTGCCGGTGCAGAGCCTCAGCCGAAAGCCTGTTTGTGGGTGATGGTGCAGTGAGCCCCATGCTCACCCCCCCTGGGACCAGGGAGCTGGGTCGCTCCCTGGCTCGCTGCATCCCCCCCTTCCCCGTTTCCCCTCCTGCTCATCCTCAAGCCTTACACRTCTGCATTTCAGCTTCATTCTCTTGTTTTACAATCCCTGGAATACAAGGTGTTCCCTGCCCTTACGGTGCCATCTGGTGCCATCCGGTGTCCGCTCTGGGACAGACTGCTCAGGCTCCCAGGCTGCGAGCAGGCTGTCCCGGAGYGGAGCTCTGCTGGGGGTGAGGGGCGGCGGGGGGCACAGCTCTGGGTACAGGCAGGGCTCCTCCTCCCGCGCTCCCCGAGCCTGGCATCCCAAACCACCTGCGCTTGGGTGCCATTTCACCGGCTGCCAGCCCTGGGCTYGACAGCCTCCTGCACAGCCCTGGCACGAACCCCTTTTCCCCACTAGCACCATTTATGCTGCAAGAGCAGGTGTGTTTCCTGAACCCAGGAAATAAAGAGGAGCACAACGGAGACGTTGCTCTGAGCCTAAACATGGTGTAAAACTTCTCCAAAGCCTCCTGCTGAGGATGGGAGAGCAGGACCTGGCTGGTCCTGCTCTGCTTGCCCGGGCTCACAGCTTTCCCTCTGCTTGCAACAGCCTCGGGGCCAGTGCTGAGCCTGCTCTGGGTTTGGTATCCCCGGGGCTGGGGCTGTAGGGCTCAGGCTGTATTCTTAGGACTGATGTACGGGTTAAGCTTAGGGCTGGCTCTGCGGTTAGGAGCGAGGTTGCAGGCTGGTTTTGGGGTTGCATTTGCAGTGGAAGATGCCGTAGCCTTGGCTGGGATTGTCCCGTTCTGTGGGGCGCTGGTGGATGCCRGAGTGGGATACCCTGACTTGCCATTCGGCACCAGGTCCGCTGTCCTCCCAGAGAGTGGCTGCACTCACCTTTGTCACAGGGATTTCTTGCTTCTTGGTGCTCGTCTGTGGCCAGGTACCTCTGTGTTCCTTGACCTGTGCAGCACTGGCCTCCGTCCGTGCCCCATCTCTCCCGCCTGCTCTCGGCACCAATGATGTGGTTCTACAGCCTGTTCCCGGCACTGCATCCTCGCCGGGTGTAGCAACTCCTGTGTTGTCAGGGCACTGGGGGATGATGCCACATGTAGGAGCAGTGCTTTCTGCCGTTACATTGCACCACAGAAGGTACTGAGTCCCAGCGCTCGGAAAAACGCACCATCTGTCTCTCACCAGGGACCCCGGTCCCACCAGGGTGTCCCTTCCTCCACGYGCCGACGTCCTTATTTGCAGGCCAGAGAGGGGAGAGAGCAGCCCTGCCCGGGCTGGACACGGCCCAGTGGCAATGGCACGGCAATGGCTCGGCAGTAACTCAGCGGTGGCTTGGCAGTGGCCCTGGTGCAGCACGTGCTGGTGGCCGCTAGAGGATGGTGCTGCCTTGCGGAGGGCCCCGCTGCAGACAGGCTGGCACCGCTTGSCCACTGTCCCCAGCCACAGCCCCCTGCTCCCCGCCAGATTCGAAGCCTGCGGTGGGCTCAGCACCTCCCTCATCCATCCCARGGCAGCGCTGAAAACCTCGTGTGCATCACGGACCCCCCCAGGACAGCTTCATCGCCGCGGATCTGTTGGCTCGCGCATCACCAAGATTGTGCGCTGGGACTAGTGTGGTCCAAATGCATCTTACTGGTGCGGGGAAAGGCAGTGACTCCCTTGAAAAATCAGCTRTCTCCCAGGAGGCTCCTGCCAGCCATTCCTCAGGAGAAGCAGAGGTCCTGGCCTGGATCCAATATCAAGCCTCTTCCCCTCCTGTGGGCACAAGTGCTGCTGCAGATGTGGACATGGCTCCAGTGACCCTTGTGTCCTGCAGCACCCRGGGCCATGGACCAGAGCATCTGTTTTCCAGTGAGCTCCACCACTGCAACCCAGACCCGGCACAGCCCCACAGGATCCTCGCAGTCACTCTGTGCCGAGGTCCCAGTGTTAACGCTGCAACGTCCAACRTGGGATCTGCCTGCAGGATCCATGTCCCTCCTCCCGGCATGAGGATGGAAGCGGAGAGTGCATGTCATGACTGAGACCTGAGATGTACCTATCTGGGGCTTCATTTCCTCTCCTTGGTTCCTGTAGTGGCTCTCTACCTTCCACCAAACCGTCTGGTCCTCATGGGTGCTGGAGATGCTTCCCACGGGGCTGAGTTGGGATGGTGGTTCCTGCACTCTGCTTGGGCAGCAACAAAACCCAAGGGGCAGAGCAAGTTCATCAACTGGTTGGAGGCAAGGTTTGCAGACCCAGAAATCTGACCTATTTCTTCCCCTGGGAGAGCTCCAGCCCCAGGCATAGCTTTGCTGCAGAGGGACTAATGGCTGCAGCCCTCCCTGCCCCCTCACAACAGCCCCTGAGCCGAGCACTGGTGGCATCCTAAGGACTTGGAGTTTAGCCTCTTTTGACCCCAATGGCGTTTCCATGGTGTTTCCCTGGTGTCCTCCTGGTCCCAGTAYGTCCCAGCCCCACGCTATGGTCCTCCAAGTCCTGAGCCCCACTTAGCTCAGAGCTCGAATGCACCCAAAGGCCATAAGGATAAAGCGGATATTTTCTGGAGATCACAAGGTAGATTCAGCCTCTGCCCCATCAGAAATGCGTAGCTGGAGTTACAATTCTGCCATACCTCTGCATTTGAAGGCAAGGGGCTGCGGCGATGCATGGTGTGTGTGGAGCTGCAGGCACGGGGAGCTGGGCTGCAAATTTGCCCTCGCTTGGGTGCTCCCCCCAGTCAGGGCCGTGCTGCCCGTGCCTGCAGGGGCAGGAAGGAGTTAAGTCTGTAGAGGCTAGCAGAGCGAAGGCTTCGTCCTTTCAGCGCTTCCATAAAAAACCCTGCGTGTGGGTCTGGGAAGCCGCTGGCTGTGGGGCCAGCGAGAGGCAGAGACAGGCAGCGCGGGGGGGCCGTGGCGCGGAGCATTCAGAACATTCCTGCCCCTCGCGCCTCCTGGCCGGCGCCGCCAGCAGAGCCTGCCACGCCGCAATGTTCACCGTCAATGTCTCCTCGTCCATGTCCTACAGGGGACAGCCGTCCCTGTCCCCTTCYAGGCAGCGGCGAGGCCACAGGAGCAAGTGTGACCAGAGGTAGGGGATCGGAATGCTGCTGTGCCTGGCGGGAGATGCGGGGCTGGGGAGAGGAGCGGCTGGGAGAGCCGGGAGGGTCGGGCTGTGCTGAGCCCGGGGTCTGGGCAGGGCGGGAGCCCACCAAGACCTTCCTGCAAGGCAACCTGCACTTCTGTCTCTCTACCTCCTACTCCTATTGCTCCTTATAAGGTGGTTGCCTGGAGCTAAGTGACATTCAGCCCATCAGGACTCCCCTATGGGGAAGGATAGTGGGAGACTTTTCCTGGGGTGCTGGCACATGTCCCTGAAGGTAAATCCTGCCACCTGCATCCATGAAAGCACCAAAACCTTCCCCCATCTGCCCAGGTGATGGCAGTGGTGCTCCAGCCTGGCCCAGGGGGCTGAAAAAGATGTTTTCTTGTAAGAGTGGCCTGGGAGCATGCTGCCGTGCTGCAGGGCTTCGGGCTGTCTCCTCAGCCAAACTTTATTCCCCTGCGTCCCCGCTCTGCTCGTGCCACCTGAGCCCCGCTCCTTCCCCGGCTGTCGCCAGCAGCCAGGGGGGCCGGCTGGGCCAGCCCCCGGTGCCCCAGGGTCCCCTTAGCACAAGTCTGCCAGCATTTTAGGGTCCACCATGGGTGCCCTCGGCCAGTGCTATGCTTGGGGCTCCAGCATCTCTCCTGTCGTGTCCTGGAGATCTCCCTCTGCTCCCCAGCAGGCGTGGGGTTGATCAGGCTGCTGAGCTCACTGGCAGGTCCTCGGTCCTCGCGGTATCCGCCGGAGCACCCGGGATCCAGCCGGTCACTGCAGTGGATGTGCTGATGGTCCTCAGTGTCGTGTTGGCTGACAATCACGGCCAGCCTGTGCTAATTGTCTGGTGTCATTTAGTCCTTCTTATTTTAATCCAGCGCTTGAGCTTGAAGCTGCCGTTGTTCCCATCAGACTCGGGTTTTTTTCCCAGACGAAAATTGACGCAGGATTTTTGCCATGCCAGGCAGTCTTTCTGCCTTTGCCTGCCTATTGTTTGAGCTGCAAAAGAACTAAGTCATCATTGAAAAATKTAGGACTTCGGCTGAGCCATGCAGGGCCTGTGGCGTGGGGGTGCTTGGGGTTGCAGGCGCGCTTGCCATGCTGTAGGGGTGCGGAGGGGCTTGATCCCGCTCTCCTGGCACGGCTGCGCCATCCTCGATGCCCAGGCTCGCGGCATCTGATGCCGCCTCGCAGTCTGATGTTTCTTACATGATTTCATGGCAGATGCTCTGTCTCTGTCCGTGCTCTGTCTCATGTCACGTGCAAYTGCCCACACCTCTCTCGGTTTATCAGCCTCATCGGTGCCGGGTYGCACTCAGGGTTACTCCAGCCCCGCTGGTGTGCTGGGAAACCTGGGCATGGCCGACCCTGTCATCAACTTCGCTGCTCCTCACCCTGATGTCTTCCTGTCCCATGTCTGTCCTTCCAGGGAGCCACGGAAAATCATCCTGCACAAAGGCTCCACCGGCCTGGGCTTCAACATCGTCGGGGGGGAAGATGGCGAGGGGATCTTCGTGTCCTTCATCCTGGCTGGAGGCCCTGCCGACCTCAGCGGGGAGCTGCGGAGGGGAGACCGCATCCTCTCGGTGAGTCGGCGGGGCCGCCCGCTGCCCCTCCATGGCCCCCCGCAGCCCCGGGTGGGCGCCCACATGACACCTGTCCCCTGCCACCGGGACACGGTTCGGCAGGGTCCATCCCCAGTGCCGGTGTGGACGTGGCCCCTGGGTGCATAGAATCGGAGCAGCAGCCTGCCCGGGATCTGTCCTGCGGTGGAGCAGGGGCTGGCCGGGTCCTCACCCGCCCGCCGGCGGAGGGCACCCCCGATGCCCAGGCCGGCCGGGGGCGGGTACYGGGGATGCCAGTACTAGAGATGCCGGTACAGGGGGTGGTACTGGGGGCACAGRGACTGGGTGACGCGGCACTGAGAGTGTGCGTACCACGGGTACCCGTACAGGGGCGGGGGCAGCGGTGCCGAGGGCCGGGGCGCAGGGCAGACCCGGTCGGTGCGAGCCCCGGTCGGCCCGGTCCAGCGGAGCCGCTCTGTCCCGGCAGGTGAACGGCGTGAACCTCCGMAACGCCACCCACGAGCAGGCGGCGGCGGCGCTGAAGCGGGCGGGGCAGACGGTGACCATCATCGCGCAGTACCGGCCCGAAGGTACCGCCACCGGGAACCGGGAACGGGGGCGGGGCGTCGCATGCAGATGAGGGGGGCGGGGCGG
>JASVER010000011.1:10957008-11059582 GCA_030449065.1 Oceanodroma leucorhoa
GGGGGGGGGTGTCTATTTGCCGGCGGGCGTCGCCGCGAGGCCCCTTCCGTGGGGTCCCGTGGGCCGTGCTGGGGGGCCCGGGACCGAGGGGGTGCTCCGGCGGGACTCATGGGTGCGGCAGCCGCCTCTCGTCCTGGGGGGCGGCTCCCTTCCCCCCCCAGCCCGGTGGGTGCAGGGAATCCCCCTGCGACCACCGGGCCGGTGGGGCTGGAACCGGGGCCTCGGTGCTGGGTGGGGGCTCGTCCCCGACTCTGAGCATCCCGCCTGCCGCGCTACCCCAGCGACTGCCTTTCGTTAGCGCTGGCCTTTAATTCCCTCGGCAAAGGTGGTCCCGCGTGGGGTGGCCGGGTCCTGCATGGGGCAGGCCGGTCGCTGCGGGAAGGGAGCTGGCAGCTGCCTACCGGCACCCTCCCCGGGCTGGCAGGGCTGAAGTGTCACCTGTGGGCTGAAGGGTGAGCGCTGGGGAGGGCATCCCGCCGGCGGGCGAGGGGCCGGGAGCGGCTCCCGGGGCTGCTGCCGCGSTCTTACCGTGTCCCGAGCGGCACTGTGCTAGTGCCGGTGGGGCACGGCAATTCGCGTCCCCTGGTGAAGGTGTCCCTCCTGGGCCCCGCCGGTTTTCTCCCCCAGTAGCTCTGGTCCTCTCTGCCGAGGCCAGCGTGCCACCCCTCGCCCGCTCCTTGCCTGGTGCCCTCCTGGGTGGCATCGCTGGGCAGTGCCCTGCAGGTCCCTGTCCCTGTCCTCCATCCCGTGGCAGAGGCCGTTTGGGCGCGGAGCCGTTGGTGCCGCTCAGGGGTGTGCTGTGCCTGTAGGATTTGTTTATTTTGGCTTTTTTTTTTCTTTCTTTCTTTCTTTCCAGGAAGCACTTAATGTTCTTGTATTTCTGGCTCCCTTTGCCACTTGAGATTTGGCAAAGACTCCAACCAGAGTGGTTCCTAAATGTCAAACAGGACAAAATGTTTTGAAACCCCTTTTCTTTCTTTCTTTCTTTCCAGGAAGCACTTAATGTTCTTGTATTTCTGGCTCCCTTTGCCACTTGAGATTTGGCAAAGACTCCAACCAGAGTGGTTCCTAAATGTCAAACAGGACAAAATGTTTTGAAACCCCTTTAGACCGAGGCTGAAATGTCAGTGCTTTGTAGCCGGTGGCTTTCTGGGTCCGCAATGGCTCCTGGCACATGTGGGCAGCAGCACCTGGCACACGGGCTGGAGCCATTCTGGGAGGCAGCATTCCTGCTGTGAAACACAGACAGTTGTATCTTGGGGGTTAACCTCAGTGCTCCGGAGGCTTGGAAGCCTGGGAGCCAAGGAGAAAGGTCTCCCTGGCACGAGCCCCAGGTGTGGGTGAGGCTGGGTCCCCTCGAGGGGACGTGTGCTCCCAAACATTTGCCTTTTCTATGTGCATCACGGCTGTGGAAAGAGCGGGAGAGCTGGGTCGTAGGATGCCCAAAGGAGGAGATATTGGTGGAAAGGGGCTTTGAGAAGTTCCTCCCTGCTGGCAGAGGCAGAGGATGGCACCTGTCTCTCGTACGTGAGCGCGGGTAGGGCTTGCCTGCGGGGTGCTGGATGAACACATGCRTGCTCTGCACCTGACCTCGCTGCAGCTCCGAGGGAGCAGAGAGGCTGCTTGTGCAGGTCTCGGGGGGCGAAGTACCATCCCTGTGGGGTCCTGCCAGGCACTAGGAGTGGAAAGAAGCAAAGACAAAACCAGGGAARGATAGAAAGAGGAGTTGCCATCCTGCCTTTCTTCTGAGCACCTGTGCCTGGCGCAGCGYCTCTGACCACTGCTGCATGCCATCAGAGGGAAGGAGGAGGCTGCTCCCTGTGACGGTGCCTCTGAGCTGTTTGTGAGTCCCTTCCCTTTGAGCACTTCTCCCCCTGACCTTTGCCTGCCGCTATCGCCAGCGCTCGGGTTTGGCAATTCCTCCTTCTCACGCCCCACACAACAAAGCCTTGATATTCCTTACCTGAAAATACAAAAACTCACGTGACKGCATTTCTCTGAGCTGGCCGCTCGAAGGGAAGTGCCAGGGCCGCGCGGTGGCTTTTAAAAGCGTTCAAGCTTTCCCCACGGCCGTGCTCCCCTCCACTCGCCTGGGCCTGCGGCATGTGTGCCCCGTGCAGGGAAGTGTCTGTACTTTAACCCYGCAGCTGGAAGGTGTGTGGGGTCAGGGCAATAAAATGCTGGGCTGGAGGGCAAGGATGGAGCTGGGGGTAGTTTTTGCAGGTGGCTGGGCTGGAGCCCATGGCTGAGCATCCCTGGGCTCTGCCGATGGCCCRGCAGAGCCGGCCTGGCCCTGGGCAGGTGGGTTTGCATGCCGGAGAGAGCAGGGCACACGCACGAGGCTTTACACGTGCTCGGGGGTTGCTTTGCAATGCAGTTCCCCTCTCTACCAGCACCTTCTCCCCTTGCACTGTCTCCTAGCACCCAGAAATCTCCTGTGGACCCACTGTCTTGTTGACTCCGCTGGATATATTCGCAGCTGCGCCACACGAGCGTGTGCCGGTGCTGGGGATCCTCGGTGCAGGCAGGCGATCCCTGCCTGATCTTAATGGTCTGCGACCTGCGCGCGCTCGGGCATGCAGGGCCGCATCCTGCTCCCGGTGCCGAGCTCACCCCGYGATGCAGGATCAGGCCCAGCTCCAGGGGCACCCGCACCCTGGGAAGGGAAGAGCRGCGGGAGGGTGGAGCGGTGTTTTTATTGAGTTGCTGAGTGGAAATAGCAAACGTCCTGCCCCTCCTGGCACGTGGCAYAGCGCCGCGGTGGCACTCGCAGCAAGAGGCGCCAGGTCACCTGTTGCATATTTTTCAGTCTTGATAAGCATGTCCTGAATGTGTCGAGCACCTGGGTCCCGTGGAAATGCCGGAGAGGTGGGGATCAGCCGCGGCTCACTGCGCCATGGGCAAGCTTCCCGGGCAAGTTTCGGCTGCACGGGAGATCTTCTTCCAGGATGTGGAGGCAAGGTGGCTGTGAGCCAGGGAGCAAGGCAGGAGYGCTGCTAGCTGGGGGTTATCTGCCGGTAATTGTCTCGGAGGTTGCTCCAGCGTACAGATGGGGCCGGAGGCAGCTGGAAGCATCCCGTGCTYGATCCCGGGGTAACCTTGCCTCCCCTGCGCTGGGAGGAAGGTGGCGGGTTTGCTTTTGGGGCTGGCTGCTCCTYCGCCCTGCGCCCTCCCGCAGTCGGAGCATGAACGGGTTGGTGGCTCCTTGGGAGATCCTTCCTAGGACGGGATTGCGTTTGCTCTCCAGGGGATAAAGCCAGAGCAGCCCCTGTGTCCTCTTTCAGTTTGCTGCATCCAGCCTGGCTTGTGCTTCTTGTCGTGCCAGCAGGCTTTTCCCAACCCCTCCAAGCAGCATGGCCACTCCAGCAAAACTTRGAAAGTCTCTTTCTGTGGAGTGCCCCGGCAAAGGTGGGGGTGTTTGAGAGCTCTGCCCTTGGGTTGCATGCAGGGGACGCAGTTGCTGGCAGGGCGGTGGCACCCAAAGGTTGCCCTCCTGACATCCCTGCCCTGATGCCGGTGGCGGCTAAACCTGCCTTTGCCCTTCGCTGCCTGCCCGATCCTGGGCGGCGTGTCCTCCGCGCCGGGCTTCTCRTGGAGAAGGGTGTCACGGGAGGGATGTGAGCCCATGTGGCGGGGAGCAGCGGTCCTCTCCGTGTGGGGCATGCAGAGGGTCTGTGCCCCCAGCGGGGTTTGGGATGACTTGGTGGCACCCAGCTCAGCAGCTTTCTGGGGAAAATAGCCTTTCCCTACCAAAGAGGGTTTACAGGGCATCTGTACCCACTTCTGACGGATGCTTCTCTGGGATATAAGAGCTCCGGGGCATCCTGGGGCAGAATGAGCTGTGCCACAGATGCTGTGGGGCGAGAGGTGCGGAGCGGGATGAAGCTCACCACACTCTGCCGGGAGCTCCGTAAGACCCTGGTGCATGTCAGCAAGTGCAAAAGTGCTGCTTTGGTGTCAGAATTCAGTTTTCTTATAAAATAAGCCTTGCCCACGCCTGGCTGCCTGTGTGTTTCCCTCTGCTAGCAGGAAGGCAGGCAGGGGCAGTGGGTGCCCCTTGGCGTGGGGCAGCCGGGGTCGGCGGGGGTCTGGTGACCTCTGCATTAAGTGGCTGACCTTGCCCGGCATGCGGCACCTCTTGATGTCCTGTGGCAGGGCAAGGGGCTTCATGTGGAGTTTCTGTGTGCCACTTGGTGGTTTTTGTATATCACTTTTATCAGTCTTTAAGTAAAAATGCATCTTTGGCAGGTGCGTGCAGGAGGGAGATGCCCAGGCAGGTCCAGCTGCAGAGTGAAGGGCTGGAGAGTCAGGCAATGCCGAGCTGCATAACCCCAGCCCCACGTGCGTCTGCACCGACAGTCGCCTCTCCCCTTGCACGGTGAGGGGCTGGCTCTCAAACGCAGCCCGCAGTGCATTTCATAGCGATGCGTTGGTTCCGCTACCCCTGCGCGACGCAGCTCTGCAGGCCAGGCAGCAGCCTGCGCGATCCCCTACAGCGCCCGGGCTCCGCTCTGCAGCGGGCGCTTGCCTCTGCTGCTGGGCTGCTGTGCTCCAGTTCACACAAAAAACCAAACCCAAACCACATCTAAACGCTGGGTTGTGGAGAAGGCTTTCGAGGCAAGTCTTGCAGYAGAGATGAGACTGGTTCTCCTCTCACCGGGACGCGGGGATGTAACTGCACRGTGTGCCCAGGGGACAAAATCAAGGGTACCGGGTGAGAACGGCCAGGGTGGGCTGTGGCGGTGCTGGCAGCTTCCTTGGTGCCGTGGTGCCGCYGTTGCTCGCTGCCCAGAAAACCTTCCTCGGTCGGCCGTGGGTAAGCAGGGCCGGTGCCTCCACCCTCTGCTTGCCGGCCCGACCTTTACACCCAGCTGAAGGTCGGGCTGGTGCGGCGGCAGGCGCAGGGGTGGTGGCTGCTCCCGTCCAGCCGCCCGGCAGGGAGGTGGCGGTGGTGGTGGCTTCTGGAGGGTCCCCGAGCTCCTCCTGCGGGCCTCTGCCGCTGGGATGTATGAGCGAAAGGTGAATTYCTCCTCCCTGCTCCCCTACCGCGGGCGGGGGCCGTGCTTTGCCTCCCCCTTCCCCATGCCTGCTGGGGAGAGGGGCTCTGCTGCCGGCAGAGCGGTGGGTGGGGACCCCCCGATGGCTGCAGTCGTGCCTTGTTGCCCCAGCCGGTGGGTGATGGTGTCCTGRAGGGGCTCTTCCTTGCTCTGTGCATTTTGAACTGCTCTGTAGGTCAGTGGCTTGCTGAGCCCTGCCCTGCCGTTCCCGCGCTGGGCTGCAGCTCGGTAGCGGTGGAGATCTCAGCAGCCCTTGCCCGAGCTGCCTGGGCGGGGGTTTGGGGTGGGTTTGGGAGAAGCCGGTGCCCTGCCTGGACTCGCACAGGGTGCTGCAGCCTCTTTGGCTTCGTCCTCCCTCGTGTGCAGGGACGGACGGGCTGGCGGGCAAGGTGCCCCCCAGACAGGCTGTCATTGCCTCTCTCGGCCCTTACCAGTTGCGCCCGGCTCGGTGCGGGGGAGTGGCTCGGGGGGCTCCTGCCTGCACTGACCACCTCTCTCCCCGCAGAGTACAGCCGCTTCGAGTCAAAGATCCACGACCTGAGAGAGCAGATGATGAACAGCAGCATGAGCTCTGGCTCCGGCTCGCTCCGGACAAGCGAGAAGAGATCTCTCTATGTCCGGTAAGGCTCAGCCTCCCCTCCCTGCCTGCCCCCTTGCTCCAGGCAGGCAGAGGCAGGTGGGAYGGCTGTATCCCCACGGTGCGGGATGCGGGGTGGGATGGTCCAGGGTGGGACGGTTCAGCCTGGGCCGTGCAGCACCTCTGCGGACGGGTGTTTCAGAGGCCAAGGAAGCAAGTGTGATGGATGCATCATGAAGCCCCAGCTTTTGCACTGGTTTGCCAGGGCTGGGTGCTCTGCACTCGAGTGCCTCTTCCAAGGGCTGCTTTGGAAAGCGCTGGTGTCTCTACAGAGCCCTGGGCGGCTGCTGGCCAGGCCAACCCACTGGAGACCACTGGGAAACAGGGAAATGCCAGGCATCCAGCGCYACTTCTGCCCCGGGGAGCTCGGGGCAGCGTTCAGGGCACTCTCCTTGAACCACTCCCGGCTAACAGGCTTCTCCCTGTCTCCTCCCGCCATTCCTGTGGCAGGATCTGGCTGGAGGGGAGATGAGCTCTTAGGARGATTATTGCTCTGAGCCCTCGATGCACTTTTGGTCCGGAGCCAGGCATGGGGCAGGCAGGGGTTAAGCAGCCATGCAGCTCTAACTGCTGCAAGTCCTGCGTCACCGGGGCAGTCCCTGCTCACTGCCTGCCTCCTGCCTCCTCCTGCCCGCCACAGCACGAGTAGGGTGACAGCTAATGAGTAATTTTAACTTGGTAATTAAAATAATCCTGTAAATCCTCACCCTGCACAGCCTGTTGCGGGTGGGGGCTGGCAGGAGCAGGGGATGCTTCTCCTTCCCCGTGGGAAGGATGACAAGGGCCGAGGCTGCATCAGCCTCAGCCTGCATTTCCCACTGCATGGCTGCTCCGTGCAGAGGGGCTTCGGGCTGTTGCTGGACCTGGTGCAAGCCCAGCCTGGCAGGAGGGGAGAGCTGCAGCTTGGGGTTTCTGCAATTCATGCCTTCCCGCGAGGCTCTGCGGGCATCTTGCTTGATTTAGCATCTCGGGGTTCYGTGCCGGGGCTGTGCAATGAGCCAGGCACCGTGTTGAATAAACATCAGTCCCRCCCTCGCTCCCCTGCTGTCCCATGGACACCCTCGTGGGTGGCGCAGGGTTTAGGCTGGGTCCAGCTGGAGTTTAGCCTGTGAGTCCCCTATTCCCTGCCTGGATAGGTGCTGCATGTATCGGGGCATGCCTGCGAGCCAGAGAGCTCCCCTCTGCCTCCAGACTGCATGTAGCATCTCGCATCTCTTGGTGCATCCCTCCACGYGGCTTTGGTGGCCTCCGCAGCGCTGTGTCCCCTCACATACACCCAGGTGGCTTCAGACGGGAGCTGGGCAGTGCCTTGCTGAGAGGGTGATCCCAGGGGAGAGCTTTCCCCCAGCATGGCTCCGGCGGCTGTGCACCCCGCAAATGTGCTTGCGACAGCCACCGGGCGCCCGGGCTGCCCCAGCCCTTCTGGGCGGGGTAGTTTCGAGCACGGTTTACCCGAAACCAGCTGAGCTGCTGCGCTGCGGACAGAACATCAATTACAGGACTTGCTACCCAACTCCTTGAGTCAGCCCCGTGAGGCTGCGTTGCACCCCGCGTGCTCTCGCCGGGGCCGGAGCCGGGCACCCGAGTGCCTGCCGGAGCCGATCTGGGGGTGCCGGTTCGGAGCTGCAGCTGCGCAGCACAGGCAGGGGCAAGGCAGGTTCGCGTGCCGCCTGCCTGCGTTGCCGCGGGGCAAAGTCCGCCGGCACGGTGCCGGGCGGGGATGGGGGTCAGGCGGGCATTGTGCCTGGGCACCGGGAGGAGGCTGTGCCAAGTCCCTGGCACTGCTCCCCTGCCCTCCAGCCAAACCATCTGCTCTCCTGACTGCTCCGGCCATGTGCCGGGAGCCAGCCCGGGGGCAGAGCGGAGCCACCGTGCTGCCGTCTGTCCCCGGCACCCTGTGTGCCCCAGGGAGCACCCAGCCACGGTGGGGTCCTGGGTGCCGACATGGCCAAGGGCTGGTTTCCAGGAGCATCGCACCTTGGGGAAGTAAATGCCTTGTGCCTCTGCGTCACGGRTGTCCGGCCCTCGCACAAATCTCGCTGTGTCTGCCCTGGGATGCCCGTGGCTGCTGCGGGAGGAGGCAGGGAGCCGCGGGGCCAGCGCTGCTCTCCAGGCAGGGTGTGGGGTGTGGGCAGGGCGCCCCGCAGCCCGCCTCGGTTCGGGAACCGGCCTGACCAGTTCCCCGGGGCCTTGGCTCGTGCTTTGCTCCTGACGGCGTTGGCCTCGCAGGGGCCTGCCGGCCAYGCGCAGCCTTATCTTTTGGTCAGGAGCTGCCTGCGAGGGTTGCTTGCCTCCRGCGAAAGCACCCTGTGGTGCTTTGCTGCTGGCTCCAGCGTGCCGGGGGCCGTGCTTGGATGCAGAGGGACCGAGCATGAGAGCTGCTCTAGCCCTGAGCAAGCTGGGAAAGGGGGAGCGACCTGGTGGCTGGATGTACCTGGATGCATAGGGCTACATCGGGTCTCGTCCCAAAGGGCCCTTCCTGAGCCCCTCTTCCCCTCCTCCCCATTCGAGACCAGCTGCCTTGACCCAGTCCCAAATGACCCGAAAGGTTTCATCGCCCGGTGCTCCCCGGCAGCACTASAGCAGGGGTTTGGCTGAAGAAGTGCCCTCCCAGCTCTGCTGCTCCACGGGGACCTGCTGYGTGGTCCCTTGGCCATCCCATTTGCACCGGGTGCTTTCAGACCCCCTTAGGAGTCCCCGCAGTGGAAGGGGGTAATGAGCAGGGCAGAGGGTGTCTCTCCTAGTTGAGGAAGGCTCGTTAGTGCCAGGATTAAACCAGCAGCCAGCCAGGGTTTGCAGTGCGGGGGCTCCTGTCAGCCTGGGGTGAGCAGGGCCCATGTCCCAGGAGCGAACACAGGAGTTGTGCTGCTGGCAGTGGTGCTTTTAGTGACTGTTCCCCCTAGTTTGGTTGGTTGCAAAGTAGATATATCAAAGCAGACACGGTTTGAGATCTGACATTAGTAGAATGAGTTGCACGTGAAGCCACTGAGAGCAGCTTGTGGGTAGGGGCTGCAGTGCTATGTGCAATAAAGTGTGCGCAGGAAGGGTATTAGTGCTCCTCTAGTTTAAAAAAAAAATCTTTTCTGTACCTGGTTAGTTTAATATTGAAGATAATTTTAAACTAAATAAACTGTTCTCAGGGGAAGTATTTAGGAGTCTGAAAAGGATCAGTTGTGGAAGCTGATACATATACCCTCAGGTGCATTCCTAATTCACAGGCTCTGGACTAACGTACCCCTGTACGTAAATAAAGTGCGTGCTCAAAGCGCCCCGTGGTCTCTGCCTGGGCGACCACCCACCAGCAGTGGGATCTGACGTTCCCCATCCCGCTCCTCRGCCCCGCGGCCGCCGGGGAGGGATGGTGGGTAGCAGCCCTGCAGCCCGGCTCCCCGCTGCCCTCCTGCACGCTGGTGCTTTCTTGAGGCCGCGTGAGCTTCGCCTGCTCGCTAACCACAGCCGCCTTCAATGCGTCTGTGGTTCGCGCGCCTCTCGCAGCTAAGGTCAAGAGCGAGTTGTTTTGGGCCAGCGCTGTTATTCCTGCCCRCTTCGGGGCTTGCGCTGAGCCTGCCAGCGGGAGGGGTGTGCTGGTGGCTGCGCGGTGCTGCTCACCTTGGCAGGAGGCTTCCCCAAAGTTTGGGTTTAAATCCTTTAAGGTATGAAGGTGGCAGTGCCCCGGGAGTTTGGCAGTGCTGCTGCCCTCACTGCCTGGCCGTGCTCGGGGAAGGCATCGCTCCTCTCTCTGCTCCTCCCCAGAGCCCTGTTTGACTATGACCGGACCCGGGACAGTTGCTTGCCCAGCCAGGGGCTCAGCTTCTCCTACGGGGACATCCTGCACGTCATCAATGCCTCTGAYGATGAGTGGTGGCAAGCCAGGCTTGTCACGCCCCACGGCGAGAGYGAGCAGATCGGGGTCATCCCCAGCAAGAAAAGGTGAGTGTCCGTCAGCAGGAGCTGTCGCAYGTGGTGCCTCCTGGAGCTCCCCAGCCTCCGTGAGCCCTGCAGCCCTCGGGGGTCTGCTCAGGGTGGGATCTCCTTGTGGTCCCAGCCCACCTGCCCCTCCATGGCTGTGCAGCGTGAAGGGGACCCTGGCTGCACGCTGGGGCTGCGTGCAGATCTCCCTGGGGAGATCTTCTCCAAAGCTGGGTGAGACTCCAGGTGAGGAGGGGAGCACTCAGCCCCCTCTGTGGTCCCTGTGGGGATGGAGAGCTGCTGTTAGCCAGTCTGGGGCTCCAAGTGAGAGCGGAGTCACAGCAGTGACTGCGGGCTACTCCTTGTCGCCTTGTGTCCTCTGACAACCTGCCCAGCTCTGCGAGCCAGGTCCCATGAGATGGGAAGTTGCAGGGAGCAGAGGAGCTGGCTGCCGCTGCCGTCTGCAGAGCCAGCMCCATCTCTGTCCTCCATCCCTCCCCTCCCGGGAAGACTGGCTTGTCCCCTCTCCTGCTCCTGCAGATGCTGGCCTTGGCCAGACCCCGGGCAGGTGGCTCCACCTCCATCCCTCTCTGGGAAGGAGCTGCCCTTCGCCAACGGGGCCACCACCCGAGGGTGCACGGAGCCGCCTGGGGAGCCAAGTGGGTGGCTTGAAGGGTGCATGCATGGGACTAGCGGCTCTTTCTCCCCTTTTACTTCGATCAGGGTGGAAAAGAAGGAGAGAGCGCGGTTGAAAACAGTGAAATTCCACGCCAGGACTGGCATGATTGAGTCCAACAGGGTAAGTGCCGAGCTGGGGCTCAGTGAGGCGCCCGGAGCCGGTAGCTAGYGGGGGCAGGATGAGTCCCAGCAGCCAGAGCTCCCGGTGGGGCGGCTGGAGCAATCCCAAAGCAAAGAGCAGCGTGACTGGACCTGCCCCAGGCCCGCATCTGCTCGGCACAAATCCTCCATGACTGTGCAGGGGGTGAGCAGAGGAGCCCGGGATGGTGCGAAAGCGCTGGGGAAGGACCCCTGCTTGGAGWGGTGGGGGAGCAGAGCCCGTCCCGCTGCGGCCCCTGGCTGGGAGCTGACTGCAGGCAGCTCGTGCAGGTGAAGGCAGCTGCCCTCACCCCTCACACGGAGCGCTTAACGAGCAGACAAGGAAGGGAGAACGGCCTGGCTACCCGTGCAGAGCTGCTGATTGCCCCGTCAGCTTCCTAGCATCCCTACCACGTGTTTTTTTCCATGCTTAATTTTTTTCCTGCGTTACAGTTTTCATGTAATCTCCATGACTTCATTTGAGGGTAACTGCCCTGACACAGCTCCTCATTGTCTCTTCATTTTAATTTTTCCCACATGCGTTAAACGCCATTATTTTTTCTGTCCTCCCTTCCATCTCCATGTTCTTCAGTCGATCAAAACGAAACGTAAAAAGAGTTTCCGCCTCTCTCGAAAGTTTCCATTTTACAAGAGCAAAGAGAACCTGGCCCAGGAGAGCAGCGGACAGGAACGTAAGTAGCAGCTGGCCAGAGAGGGCAAGTGTGCGACCCTCAGGTCCCCTGCCTTGCGGGGAGAGATTCGGCATGTTTCCGTAGCCAGGSGTCCTGGCATCTGCCCGTGTTCGGGTCTGTGCTCCACAGTCGTGCCAGCAGCTAGGGAGAAACCRGAGCTTGAAACAAAAGCAACGGCTGCGGGCTGGTGCTCTCTTTCTCTCTCTCATGTTCAATGTCTTCATCCTTTCATCCAACTTTACACCCGCCTGACCCCCTGCTCTGCYTCCCCCTGCTCTCCCCCCTCTGCTGCGGGCTCTGCTCCCTCCCTCCGCCTGCTGAGGGCTGCTCCCCTCCAAGCGAGGGGCTGACCACCTCCTGCAGAGCTTYTCCTGTCCCCGTCAGGGCTGAGGGGCTGGGGAGGTCCTGGCTGCGCTCCTCATCTCCCCTAGAAGTGACTCGCAGCTACRTATTCCCGTCTGAGAGCCCCTCCCGTGGGTTAAACCCCGTGGGCATGGGGGAGCCATGCCCTCGCTGGTGGAGGAGCCACCCACRCGCGACTGAGGCACATCTTTGGTAGCTGGCTGTTGGGGGGGTCCCCAGCTCTCACCTGGCAGCACCCTGGGGCTCCCAGCGAAGGCAGGGCATTCAGCGTGTTGCCCCAAATCCTGACGTGGGCAGCACTGGAGCTGCTYGCCAAACCCAGCCCCTCCTCCTTCCAGATGCTAAACTGCATCCACTGCTTCGGCAAGCGTCCAGCCAGAGCTGCAGTCCTCACACCTCGGGGAAGAGGAGGTGGGCGAGGCAGAGCAGCGTCTCTGCCCGGGTGCCAGCGCATTGAGCTTGTCCCCTCACCTCCAGTGGCTCTCCTGGGCGCGATGCAGAGGCAGGAGGTTGATGCTGGAGCGCTCCGGGGGCTGCCCGCATCCCTCTGCTGCCTGTGCCAGGCTGGCRCCAGCTTCCAGGGAGCTTAGCAGCCAGCGTGAGCCTCTGGCCTGCGGTGAAGCTTAAGCCTGTGTGTCTGGGTCTCTCTCGTAGTGCCTGGATGTGGCTTGGCTCCAGTCAGCTCTGTGCTGGAGCTGGGGACTCGCTGGGGCRCTGCTCTCGGCCAGCCCTGCAGTGCAGTGACGTTGGGCACGGGGAGGGGGCAGGCAACGCTCTTCGCCAGCCCATGCCCCAGAGCAGCAGCCAGCTCCCTCCCCGTGCTCCACCACTGTCCATCCCAGCTTGCAGTGGGGGGTCCTTCCCCCGTGTTTCCACAGCCCACGCAAGCACTGGGGCATGGGCAGCTAACACACACAGGTGGGGACAAACGTGCCCCCCTGCCACGTGTTAGAGGACCGGCTGTGCTGTTCCAGGGGAGCGCAGGGCTGCTGCGCCCTGCCAGCACACCCCGTGAGGCATCACAGAGAAGCACCTCGGCCCTGCTTGCCAGCAGCTCGGGGCTGCAGCAGCTGGGTGCCAGCAGCAGCTGGGTGCCAGCAGATGCTGCCGCGGCCGCCCTGCCCTCCCCAGACCCAGGGTGACCCTTGGGGGTTCTTTGGCAGAGAGGAGGAGCTCGGTGGGGGGGTCCAGCCGCACAAAGCGAGACATTGGGAGCGGGCTGATGGCGTCAGCTCTGAAAACATTTAACCTCACTTGCAGTTGCAGCTCTGGGCCGTTCTGCACTCTTGTCACTAATGCCGGTCTGGCTCTGTCTCCCCCATCCCTCTGACTGCCCTCTCCYGCGCTCTCTTCTCTCCCCCTCTCCCCCCCTCTCGCTGTCTGTGAAATCAGGACTTCCCTGGGTTAAGTGACGATTATTATGGAGCAAAGAACCTGAGTAAGTTGAATTTCAATGCGCATCGTTCAGTTTCCGTCGCTGGCATGCCTGGTGGTGCCTGGGGAAGAGCTGGGCTCCGGCCGGGGCAGTTGCGCTTCTCTGGGTGCGGGGAAGGAGGAGCCCCGCGGGCGCTGCTCCTCTGCCGGGGAACGCCGCGGCTGCCGGCGGAGGCTGCTGGGCTTGAGGAGGTGCTGCTGCTGCACGYGGGAGGGGACGGGGGAGTTTGCTTGGGGATGTTGGCCGTGCCCTAAGCGTGCCCAGCTGAGGGCTGCCTGCCGCGCCTGGGGTGAGCTGTACCTCCTCATCCTCCTCTTCCTCCTGCTCCTAGCTGGGCTGGCTGCTGGTTTAGCGCTCGGAGACTCTGAGCCAGTGCGGGTGGGAGGTGGCCATGACCACGCCGGGTCCCCTCTGAGTGGGGTGGGTGACAGCGTTTTGAAGTGTTGCCACCTTCCTCTGGGGCACCACGTACCCAGAGCTGCAAAACRACAATGGCAGGAGCCCCTTGGCCCTCCCAGCTGGGCATGAGTCCCCCCGCCGAGCTCCGCGCCCACCCTGACCGGTGCAGAGCCCAACTCKGGGCAGGCAGTGGCCAGCAAGCCTCTGTGGGGCAGTCACAGCACTGGGATCAGCCTGAGCAAGCAAAGCCCCAAACTCTGTCCCATCCTGTCACTGTCTTGTCTCTGTGAGTCCCAGCCCCGTCCCCAGAGGTAGGCTCGCCCGCCCCTGTGCTGGCGTGGAGCCGTGCCCTCCCCTGCCCCCCGTGTGCATGCTGCACCCGCTCCCCCTGCCAGCACCCTCCTCCCCATGCACTCCACCTTCCTTCCTTCGGCCTGGGAAGCCCAGTGCCTGCCCACGCCTGCCCGGCAGCCCCCTCCCGGCATCCCTTCCCTCTCCCGGCGTAGCCAAGCGTCCCCCTGCACGTCCCCAGTTTCCCAGCAAAGGGCGAGAGATGCCGCCCTGCCTGTGCAGCGCAGGCTCGTCCCAGCGGGTGCTGCGGCACGGGTTTTTTGGAAGGCCGGTGCTGCCCTGCCCTGGGTCAGCAGTGCTGGGTGACAGCCGGGGTGCCCCCGTGCCCTCCRCCCGCGCTCCTTCTGAAGGGGGTCTCTCTGGTTGCTTTGCAGAGGGCGTGACGTCAAACACCAGTGACAGCGAAAGCAGTTCCAGTAAGTGTGCGTCTCGCCTGCTCTCCCGCCCTTGTGCACGTGTGTATGCGTGTGCATGTTTTGGCACTTCCATCTTGTCCGGGTGGTGGTTCTGTTTGGAGGCTGGTCCTTCCTGCTGGTGACACCGAGATGCTGCGGCCAGCTCCCTCCTCGGGGCCGGGGGGAGCAGGGGCTGGGGGGCAGGAGCGAGCCTGCCTGCTTCCCTGCTCTCTCCTGGCTGCAGGATTCTGCAGGATTCTGGGTGGTGGGTTCCCAGTCCATGGTGGTCCCCCATCCTCGGTGCTGGCTGCAGGAAGCAATGGCCAGAGGCCAGGTCTGTAGCGTAGGTGGCTCCTGGAGCCCAAACCTGTACAAGAGCATGGGGGTCCAGCAGCAGCAAATGCTCCCTTTATCCCTGGTGGGTCCTCTAAATATCTGCAGCACATCCGCCGTCCACCCCACAGGGAGGACGGTGCGTCCCAACGGGCCCCGAGCCCACAGCGGCGGGGAGGGAGAGAGGAGGCTTGACCCAGAGCCGGGATGTGAATAATTAACGCGGATCAAGGGCTGGTAATGGCATGCTCGTCACGCTCCACATCAGCTGGCGGCGTGACGGGGGCAGCCTGGAGGTGTCCCCAGGGCTGCAGGAGGCCGGTGGGGGCAGGAGCCAGCTCCTCGCGGGTGCGGAGGGGCTGGAAAGCTGCTGCGAGTGCTCACCTGCCCCTCCCTGGCTCTGTTGCAGAAGGACAAGAGGACACCATCCTGTCGTACGAGCCAGTGACGCGGCAAGAAAGTAAGTCCTGGCGCTGAGCTGCCCTGTGCTCGCTCCGCCTTGGGCAGCTGCGTCCCCAGCACAGCCAGGGCCACCGGCGCGACCTCCTCCCCTCCGCTGTACCAGCACAACGCCGGGTGAACACCCGTGGAGTTTCTTGTCTGTTGTGTGCAGCAGGGGAGCCAGGCGTGCGCRCCGCCTCGCGGGGCTTCCCCTGGCCTTCATCGCCCCTATTTTAATTAACAGAAAAGACTTGTGACCTGGTCTGCAAGACCAAGGGAGAGATCCAGAGCTAAAACTGGGCTTTAGGGCCCCACTGAGAACGGGATTATCCCTCCCTGCCTCGGGCCAGGTCCCTGCTGCAGAACAACCCCCCCCCACCCCCCCCCCTGCAGCCCTCAGCGTTTAACCCTGCTCGATGCTCAATCCCTGCAGACCCTTTTGCAGGCTGAATAGTCCCAGCCTCMGTGGTCTCTCCTTGCCAGAAACTGGATCAGACTCTTAGGCTCCCGTCACTCCCCCAGCTGTGGCATCCTCGCCCAGCTGTCCCGGTTGTCGGGCTCCTGCCCYGAGCGAAGGAGCAGCTTTGCTGATCCGCGACCCCGGAGACCCGCAGCACCTTCCCCAGGGCCGTGCAGATGGTTTGGGTCAGATGGGAAGCTGACTGTGACCAGGAGGAGATAAGCTCGCACGGAGGAGGTACCTTTGGGTGCCCAAGTGAGCAGAAGCACCCACTGCCAGCAGGGAGGGGGCAGGCTGATGCCAAAAGTGGCAGTAGGTCAGCAGCTCGCAGCGCAGACGGGGTCTCAGGTTGTGGCTCTTGTTCGCAGTTCACTATGCGAGGCCGGTGATCATCCTGGGGCCGACAAAGGACCGAATTAACGACGACCTCATCTCCGAATTCCCACACAAGTTTGGTTCCTGCGTGCCACGTAAGTCCCAGCTGGCGCTCGGTGTCCTTGCTGGAGGGAGGGGAGAGGGGTGGCTCTGCTACTCGCAGGGTCTAGCCCGTGGCGTGGGGAGGGGGCCGGGAGCACGGGTGGGTTTTCTCTCTCCCAGGAGGTTTGGCGTGCATCACTCCGGGTTCGCTCATGATGCCCGCTCTCCTCCAGACACTACCAGGCCTCGGCGTGAGAACGAGGTGGACGGACAAGACTACCACTTTGTCGTATCCCGCGAACAGATGGAGAAAGACATTCAGGACAACAAGTTCATAGAGGCTGGGCAGTTCAATGACAACCTCTATGGGACCAGCATCCAGTCAGTGCGGGCAGTGGCGGAGAGGGTGAGTGTTGGGTGGCATTCCTGGGACCGGGACGCATCCAGCCCAAACCCAGATGCGTTCAGCAGTTCCCCTCCTCTCCCCATGTTGTTAACGAAGGGCTGTAACCACATTAAGCAAGCGTGGCATGAGCCTCTCCTCCCTGCGGAGTCCTGCCAAGCCATGTGGCTGCTTTTCTCAGCCGYGTTACTCCACCTCGGTGTCATACCTCTGTCATCCAAACTCCAGCCGAAAGCCCRGCACCGCCGGCACCAGCCTCATGCTCGGGAGCTCGCAGGGCAAAGGTGCCCAGCTGCCCTCCTCGAAGCAGCAGCACTTTCTCCACAGAGTACTGAAGTGTACCGATGGCTTGTAAATTGTTTCACGTGTTCAGAGAAAGATTCAGTCCCTTTGCAGTGCTGCTGYCCTGCCTTAAGCAGGTGGGAACGTAAGGGCACTGGGAGTTGGCTTGTGTCTCGGAACTGGTGTTTCATCTCTGTGGCTCCTCTCTTTTGTAAGCACATCTGTATGAGCAAGCTGTTTTCTGCACAGAGTAGACTGTGTGGGTAGGTCTGATCCCGATCGTCTCCTTTCCAGGGGAAACACTGCATCCTGGATGTGTCTGGCAATGCTATCAAGAGGTTGCAACAAGCACAACTTTATCCCATTGCCATTTTCATCAAACCAAAATCGATTGAAGCTCTCATGTAAGTGCAATGCCATGTTCTGTGCCTCTCCAGGGTGAGCAGCTCTGGCATGTCGGGGGTTTGTATGTCTGCTGCCTCTGCTTTTTAGAAAGCAGCRGAGGTTGCTGCTGGTGCTGAACTCGTCCCTTGTTAAGAGGAGCTGGGCCCAGTGCTGTCTCTGGGGTGTCCCTCCACATCTAAAGCCATGGTGCATCTAGGCTCCATGGATTGCTCCGGCTTAAAGCCCTTCATTCGCCCCAAAGAGGATTATCCACGGGAAATCTAAAAATGCTCCCAAATGTGCCTGATGTAACCTGCTCACCTGGGCCCTGAGTCCAGCCAGGAGAGCTGCTGACAGCCTGGAGTGGTGGATCACAGCTGGATGGTGGCTGAGCCAGGACAACCCTGGGGAGCAGAGAGGAGACGTTGCCTGTGTGCCTAAGGGGGACCTTCTGCTTGTCCTGCTGCTCCTGGCCCTGGGGAGYGCAGGCTGGAAAGGACATAAGAGCYGAGCTTGCAACTCTTCTGAGCAGCAGCAGAGAATATTACCTGTGAGGAGATTCAGTAGCTAGAGGTGGACTCTGAGATCAGAAGAGACTCTGCTGGCACTGAGGGGACTGGGAAAACCCCTTCTCAAGCCAGAAGGGGTCAAATTGCTTATTYGGGTGTTGTATGAAGGTGAGAGAACCTAGGCAAGGAGGGTGGTRACAGGCTCTGGAAAAGCAGGGAGACTTCTGCAGTGGTCTTGCAAATTCAGAGGATTGTCTGGATTTGAGTCCATTTCTGTGCTATGGTGAAAGAGGGGGGTGGTGGTGATGGGAAGGACTGTTGGAAGTTGAGATGAAGTGCCAAGGCAGCAAAGAGTRTGTGGGGAAGGGTCCTGCATTTGAGAGCTGGGTCCTGCACAGCTTCCATTCCTGGTGTGCAGAGGCTTTCCAGGCACCCCGGCTCYGTGGGCTGTTTTTGCTTCTGTTCATTGCTAAGAAAAAGAACTAAGTTTCTATTTTTTGTACATGGCAGGGAGATGAACCGGAGACAGACGTACGAACAGGCCAACAAGGTCTTTGACAAAGCCATGAAACTCGAGCAAGAGTTTGGAGAGTATTTTACAGGTGAGTGTCCTGAGCAGGCTTGTACCTGATTTATTTATTTTTTCCGGCTGGCAGCTGTGACCTCTCTACCAGCACTGTCTTACTTCAGGGTCATGGGACAATGTCCAGCTTCATCAAAGCAAAAAAGAAATGGCACTTTGCCAGCAGGCCTCTGCAAAGGGACTGCTCCAAGATCAGTAGATAAGAGTAAACCAGCTCTAGAGAAGGAGACAAGCTGTCAGGCAGGATTTTCTGAGTTTGTGAAAGCTTATCGCCAACTTTAATAGTAATAAAAAAAAAAAGAAAAAATCCCCAGACAGGGGAAGCACAGCATAGCTTCACAGTGCTACAGGAAATAAAACTCCCTGCACGGGGGGAAGGGGAGCATTTTCAAAAAGAGAAGAGAGTCATTTTAAAGAGGAAAGATAAAAAATTAGTGACCTAAATGGTGGAGACTGTCCTGAGTTATTACAAAACATCTCCCAAAAAAAGACTGGAAGTTTGGCTGGCTTCCTAAGTCGTCTTTGCTGAAGAACCAGTCAGGGRCTGCCTAGCACTCTGTGCCTGCAGAGATGAGCTGCTCATGACACAAGCATCCTTGTGYATTAAGGAACTAATGTTTGTAACGTGATTAATTCTGGACGATCATGCAGGCGAAGAGGCAGAGAAACTGGTCTTCCATCTTTCCTCCAGTGCAGTAACTGTTTCTTCTAAAGTTGAGGAGTGATAATCCTGCCAAACCCTGTATTACCCACCTAACAGCTACTGGGAAAAATCCAAAGCAGAAAATTTTCCAAAAATGGATCTCAGCTGAGCAAATGTATGGGTACAAACAGGGTAAAAGCTTTCCCCAGACCTCCTGTCCCGGGCAGCAGTTCCAGAGCTGCTGGCCGTTCTTCCAGGAAAAGCGCAAAGGAAGCGCGTGCTGCAGTTTTGCCAGACCCTCGGCATGCCATTGTGTGCTTGGACGGAGAGTTTGAAGTTGACCTGGGGAAGGAACGCTCTTGGCTGAAACCCGTTGTTGAAAGAAGTGGGTAATGGGCAGAGAGATGGTCGCTGTCGTGAGTTCTGTGCCAGGAACTTACAATGAGGGAACAGAGACGATGGAGGATGGTCCTGGCTGGGCTACAGAGGCAGGCTGAATTACCAGAAAGCTCTGGCCCTCCATGTGCATCTTCCTCCTCTGATGTAGGAAGCACAGTGAAGTGCTTCGTGTTGTGTCTGTACTGAGCAGCGAGGCTGTCGCTGGTCTTTAGGCGAGAGTTACTGCTGGGAGYGACAGCCATAAGCTGGCCTTTTCCAGCCTGACAGTGCTGCGGTTCCCACCCCGCAGCAGAGGAAGCCACAAACACAAGGAGCCCTCAGAAGCCAACGAGAGGGGATGGACAAATCCAGCACCTCGGGGTACGCGCTGGGCGCACGCCAGCTAATCCGCGCTCGGCCCTCCCCTTCACCGCGGCGGGGTAGCTGCGGCGCYGGGGCAAGCTGCCCGCAGCCTCGGCGCGGTGGTGTGACACAGTTTGCAAAGCTGATTAGCAGCCCGTTGTGGAGAACCCAGCCGGCACTTCACACAAGCAAGGAGCTCTGCCAGAGCGGGATCAGCTCTCGCTAATCCCCTTGGACACGCTGGGTTAACCAGTGGGTCATCGTGCGCCTGGTACAGCTCCTTTGACACGGGTTGTCTCGTTCATTAATTGTTGGCCGCACCACGCCGGCCCCTTTGGTGCAGAGTGAAGGCCTTTCCCGTAGCTCGTGGTGGGGAAGGCGCAGCGCTGCCTGATGCTCAAGGTCTTGCTTGTTCTCTCCTCTTCCAGCCATCGTACAAGGAGACTCTCTTGAAGAGATTTACAGCAAAATCAAACAGATCATTGAGGACCAGTCCGGGCACTACATCTGGGTTCCGTCCCCAGAGAAACTCTGAAGATGTCCCCCACCTGCTTCCCTGTGAGCAGAAGATCTCCGAAGTCCCACCCCACCCAAGCCCTCTGCACCAAGGGAGGGGGATATGAAAACTATTCCTGCCCCCTTTTTTAGATCGTCGCAAAATTGAGTTTTCTAGTCCTGTTTCTTTTGTTGGGATGAACTCATTCATCACGTGACTGTTCCCACCGTTCCTGCATGGACCTTCCCACTGCTCCATTAGAGACAGATGAGAACCCATTCAAGGTCATTTTTTATTATTATTATTATTATTAACTAAACCAAGAATCAAGATGGGAGGAGGCGGCTAAGGACTAACGTACGAAACAAGTGAAACAATGGACTCTGAGCACATGAGCTAGTATCAGAGCTCCAGGGGCATTTTTCCAAGTGTGACTGTCTAGTAGCTCTGAACAGTGCAACAGAAAGGCAGCAGAAAGCATTTTATTTATCTGTATATGTAATTTATATATAATATATAGAGAGATATTATATATATATTATATATATATATGTATGTGGACTAGGAAACCTGAGGGACCTCTCTTAAAAGCTATTGTATTATTGCAAGGATCTTTCAGTTTCTCTGTCCCAACCGCTGGGCGTAGGGAGTCCACTTGGGCAGGAAGAGCTCAAAACGGTACCAGGTGCTTCGGAAGCGTCTCCCGTCGGGGCCAGCCTCCTGCCAGCGCCCCGGGTCTGTGAGGCAGAGCAGAGACTGGTATGCTGCCCGTGCAGAAGGGACCGGGGGCCCAGAGTAACACAGCAAGGAGCAGCAGCCGATCCGAGTGAGGCTGGGAGACAGAGACTGAGCAGGAGGCTGCAGAGCAAGAGAATGGATGATACTACATATTAAATTGCACATTGTTTTACACACCACCTTATGTGTTTGCATGAGAGGTTTCCTTTTGGTTCTATTTTTTTAAGCTGATTTTAAACCAAAACCATATTGTGTTGCTGTGTTGGCTTTTTTTTTTTTTTTTTTCATTATTCCATTTTTCTCTTGTTAATAATGAACTGAATGGGTATAAAATCCAGTTTTTTAACTTATTTTTTAAGCTGGCTCTATTGTAAATAGAATCTAGATCTGTGGTGTTTAGTTAGGAAATACTCTACCAGCCACATGGAACAAATGTACTCGCTGTCCTGTGTTGCTGTGGAAAACCTGGGATGTTGGGCTGGCCCTGTACCTGTGGGCGCAGGTGAAATGACCCATTCTACCTTGTGGCAGCACACTGCTGTTCCCTTCTGCATTAGCCACTGGCAGGAAAAGATCCCAGCTGTGCCTTGGATGGATGTTCATACTTTTCCAAATCAGTAACAGAATTGACAAACTCCCTCCCTCTCTTCCCTGCTCCATGCCAAATTCCCAGCTCTGCTGCATGCAGGTGGTGGTGGCCTTCCCCGTGGAAGCGCCATCCTTTCCAGCACAGCAGGGACCTTGCCTGCTGCTCTGGGAGCTGGGGCTTGGCAGGTGAACATGTGGCTGCCTTGCCTGGTTCTGTCTGACATCTCTGCATAAATCCTCCTTCTGAAATTGGGCTCTGCTCCCTCTCAAGGTCACCTTAGAAAACCAAACTTGAGTGCCYTGTGCTCGCAGGTCTGTGGGGCAGGGGGATGCAGAGCTGCACCCATCTGCTGTGCACTGGGATTTTTCCAGTGAGGCGACCGTTAGCGCTGAGACAGTTGGCCCTAAGCTGAGAAATGTCTGTCTTTGAGGACACTGTGGCTTCCACGCTTCAGTGGGGCTCCATCATGGGAACAGAGCCTTGTGTGAAGCCGGGGCAACACTCGCATGCCTTTGAGAAGGAGCTATGCTGCTGGGTACTCATAGTACAGGGAGAAGAGCACTCCCACCTTACAAAGAACTGGCAAATGCTGTTTCTCAGACACAGTGCCAAGCACCAGAACAACGGAGGTCACCATACGAGCAYGAGCAGGTAAGTCTTGGCCTATTCTCCCTCCCCCTATTTTATAGGGATAAGCGAACACGCGGGGTGCTGGTCCCCTTTCCTGAAGGTAACGGCTATGTGTGTGTCCGTCGGTGCATAGCGCACACAGGCCACGGTTTTCAGTGTGAACAGAAGTGCTGTAAGACTGTACATGAACCGTCTGGTGAGAAGTTGTCTTTACTCGTCCTGCATCGCAAGGAGCCCTGCAGGGACCGAGCAGCTTCCCGGGACAGAAAGCAGTGCTGCAGAAGAGATGCGGCCACTAGCGTGGTGGAGGGCAGGAAGGATTCTGCTGTCAGTGGGACCGACCCTAAAGGAGCGAACTTTGGCAATGGATTCCTGTTCAGCATCTTGCCCCCTGCCCCGCTGGTCCTGCTCCAGATGCTATAAACATCAGTCCCTGGAGGAGTGGAGTAAGTGAAACAAAAGCCCTTAAGATGCTAGTCACACCATTCCTGTTTCTTCTTTTTCTTTTTTTTTTYCCCCTAATAGCCTGTCTCCCTCTCATCAAGTCACATGGAGAAAAAGATGATGTACTCCATGGCATAGCTGACGGTATCGAATCGATCATGACAACACTAGTTGGTTACCAGTGTTTCTTCCAAGGAGACTTATATTTTTAATAAACAGAGAGTTGCAAAGAACTCTGTCTTTGAGACCTCCTTGTAGAGTCCTTCATTGTGTGCCAGATCTGGTTTTTTGGCGCTGATCTTAGCAGCTACTGAGATGGTCTCTCCATGGCAAAATTAAGCRTTGACAGTGGTTAAAAATAAAAAAAATTGCCTTTTTTTAAGTATAAGGTGGTCACTGAGAACTTGCCTACAAGAAAAAGGAAATTAAAAAAAAAAAAAAAGGAAGTGGGCTTATTTACAGCCGTAACGAGGCACTGAAAAGCTCTTTTGGTTGGGTTGTAACACAGGTTGACTCTRGTCTGATGACTTGACACCATAAACATTTTGGGTCATGGCTTGAATTGTGAGGAGTTTGCTTTACAAATGCAGATCAAATAATAGGGTTTATATGCTGCTACATAATTGTTCCTGTATGGGATATAAAGACAGCAAAGTAAATATATAGTCCAGCTAATACAGAGCATCTTTTTACAGTTTAACATGCTGTTTAGACATCAGAGAGAAGAAGAAAGAAGTGGTAAAGGCAACTAGTATCTTTTTCTAGTACCTTTAAGTGCAGAGAACAGGAGAGTTCACTGGAAGACAAATGTGGTTAATGGGGTATCATTATACATTCCTGCCTGAATCTGCTTTGTCATTTAGCTGAGCTAATTGAAAGGTGAGAGGGTTTTGTTTTTTAAATCTTGAATGTTTTTTTTTCCTTTCAAACTGCACAAGAGAAGTAAAGTGAGATTTCAGGGGAACAGGGGTGTTGTACTGAGCATGGACATACAGTTTGCAGACGGTTCACAGTTTATGAAGCTCATTGAACAAATAAAACAAAGGAGTTTAGAAACTCCTTTAACTGATCAGATCAACAGTCTTGTGGTGGTGGTTGTCCATAAAACACTGGAATAGTAAACATTTGCTAAGCAGATCTAATGCTGGCACTACCACTCCCAAAAATCAAACTGTTTCCTTACATAGTGATGGATTTGGAAGGATGAAGTTGTTGATATAAAGCATCATAGGAACATTGTCCATTAGCGGCTGCCACAGTAGCTGCCAGGCTTCTGCAAAGTTAGTTCCAGTAACTCTGAGTTGCAGGATGTGGATCTGCAGACACTCCCCCATAGACAGTCCATGATGTGTCCTGAGCTGATGTGTCAGCTCCGATCTGCTCCAACAGTGAAGCGTTAAGGTTCCAGTGGGGAGAGGAATGTGGGGTTATGTTCTCAGATAAATCATGCCACTCCTGTAAGGGGGAGACAACCACTGGAAGAGTAACCCGCATGCTAAGAGAATGAGGGTGGCATGAAGGGAAAGAAGACCGTGCTCTTTTGAAGCTTTTTAACGAGCTATTTTTCTGGCTAAGGACAAATTGCTCTGCCAACCAGGACCTTAGCAAAGTCCTTCTGGACCATACAATAGCAGAGCATTGTCCCGTTAATGGTCCCGTCTCATTGTGAAATGTAGGGGGGTTGTTCTTTTCCCTCCCAAGAGGTCCTGCTACAGGCATGAAACTAATCTGCCCTAAGACACTTCTAGAAAATTAGACCGTAAGCTGCTTGTGCTACAGAGAAACACGTCTATGCTTCTGTCTGCAGCTCTGGTTAATTAACTGTCTTGGCCCTTGTAAAGCAGAGGAGCACAGGACCTGTGAGGCTACTGAGTTTTAAAGGAATTTAATAATAGTTTTCTCAAATTTTCTCCCCRTTGGTGCCTGAGATGCAGGCACCTGGACAGCTGTCTTAGATACGTCTTTTCTTGCTAATGATGCCTGGCAGAATAACCTTCAWGGACTGCTATTCTCTGCTTTCTGCAAGCTGTCACAGCAGGATTCATGGCACTAAAGCATCTGTTGTGAAGCAGGTAAAGTTATCATCATGTTAAAGGTGTCTCTTCCCTTGAAGAATCCTTAGGTACCCCCTGACCTTCAGTGTTTATTTATATCCCTTGCCTACAAAATGAGGATCATGTTGTTGGACTTTAGTTKTTTTTAACCCTAAGGAGTTTTTCCAGTTGTTGGGGTCAGTCAGCGCAGCATCTGTTAATGGTGCAAGCACACAGGAGCACTGTGGGACTAGCAATACCTTGTTGGGGCCACACTTGGCTCATCACAGGGGTGATGGTGGTATTTCCTCCCTTAGTTCCAGTGCAGTACTTGACAGAAGCTTCTGCCCAATCATCTAATGAGCTTCAGCCCTCTTCCAATTACCTTAATTTCTGATTACTATGATCACTTCAGTTCTAAGTGCTAGTGGCCAGACAAGCCCCTCTTCCTTCCTGCTTCTCCAGAATGCTTAATGCAGCCACATTAACAACAGCGAAGTTCTTCTCAAACTGTGTGGTGGGAGGTAGCCCGAGGTGCACCCCAAGTAGAAAGCTGCTGGAGAGCCAGTGCTCCTACTGCAGGCACCTCTGGGTGAGAGGTGGCAGAAGGGGCTCCAGGGCTCAGCAGCTATGGCTCTATCTTCTCTGCCCTGCCTCACTCYCAGGCTCTTTTTTCTTTTATTTCCTGGGCAGGTTCCCTGCAGCCACATTCCTAGTAGCTCGGTGGTAAAAATACCCTCTCCCTGGACCCATTCTCCAAGTCACACTGAATTTCCCTTGTGCTTCTAGACTGCTGCTGCTGCTGCTCCCCGAACAGTTAAGAAATTAGCAGATTAGGAAAAAAGACATAAAATACAGGCTGGGGAAAGGGAGGGGAAATTTGTGACCTACTGCCCTAGAGGATACATTTGTGTTCTCAGAAGCAAGGAGGAACTGCGCARTTACAGAGCAAGTGTCCAGCACATGCTGTAGCTTCCACAATGTGTAAATCGGAAACTACTGCTGCAATGCCACCCTCTGGAGCAATCTGTTAACATCTCGGGATGAGCACCCAGACTCTTTAAGCTGAAACGATGCTGCAACAAACCAGTGATCAAGAAGAAGAGAAGACGGGGAGGAATGAGCAGAACTGATTTTTTTTTTTCCCCAGGTCAGCTGTTGCTGGCTTAAAAAGATTTATATCCCACAGTCATCCTAGCTGGGCTACTGAACTATAAAGCAACATTTAGCCTAGTAAAATAAACACTGGAGCAGCCTGCATCTACACTAGCAAACTCCTGGAAAGCAGAGTGCGTGCATGCAAACTGGGAATGGTGACTGGAAATCCAGCTAATTAAGGTCTGATTCAACTAGGAGAGGAATTCTTGCCCTACTTAAAACCTATGCTAAATACTACACCTGGAATAAAATGTACAATGCAAAAGTGTGCAGAGAAGAGGTGAGAAGTACTATCAGCAGTCTGTAACTGATCTGATCTGGACTCCTTAGTAAAGTCTGTACCATAAAAGAAATCAAACTGAGCATCTCCAAGGAAAAAATTCAAACAATTCTGGCTGTAGGCAAACACACATTTAATACTTGCTGCCTTCTATGGCAGTATGTAATTACCTGCTACACTTACTGGGCAAACATGACCTTCTCATCTGGTACAGTGATACCTTTACCTGTTTATGTGTTTGTGCAAGTCAGAACTGAGAACAATAATTTAAGCAAGCTGGCCTGGCAGGCACCAAGGAGATACTACAGGCCTCAGTGGATACCTCTGACTGTATGGCATCATCTACAGTCCCTGCATTAATGTGATGCATCAAACATCTTCAAAACTGTGATGCCAAAAGAATTTTCTGTGGCATCTGAAGCCTGGCTTTTTATGAGTTCAAAGGTGKTTCTTAGTTAAACAGACAGCACATTGTGCATTAAAGATCTGAAAGCAGCAGCTCCCAGAGATCTGAATTAGACCTGGTGAACTGAGCACACTAGGTAGAGAATTTACTCCAAACAGATCTATCCTGCTATGTGTGTCTCACAGGAGCCATCTGCATCAGGCAGCCTCGGTGATTTGTCTGGGTACCATAAATGAAATGCCACTAAAGTTCAGTGGAAGTGGCTTCCACCGCTTATACTACTTCAGCCTGAAGAATAAAGGCCCTGTGGTAGACCTCAGGAATAAGAACACGTACATAACCTCCAGTTGAACATAATTATTTTTGCTTTCATCTTTGCATCCTGCTCGACAATTTCTACAAAGGTACCTTCCTGTTCCTACCAATATGTAATTCTATCTAGCTGAGCCTCAAGAGCAACAAGACACTTTACAACAAACTCTCTAGCAGGGGCACAGCTCAGGCAGCACCAGTCTCAGCTATAGCATCCAGTATCTTGCTATCACAGGCACCAGATCCTATGAACTTCCCAACACTTCCCTGGTTGCCACCTTCAATGTAATTCACTCCTTTAGGAAGTCCCATTCTTGCACTAGTATCCAGAAGCTGATACTAACCTGTGCAGTACTGCAAAGCATCTAGTACAGCATGTTCCTACTTAATGTTGCTGTAAATGCCACACTGACTTACGTGTCTGCATGTACCTGCCTTCGGGAAATGACCCTGTACCCAACTGCACAACAGACGTGAGGATGTGGCAGCTATGCTAATGGCTGGTTTCTAGCTTCAGCCCTAGGACACAAAGTGGTGCCTGGTGCATACAAAAAGCAGAAATCACTAATATTTGGTTTACTCAGATTGTGAAAAGAAGACAGACATGCAGCATTGATAGAGACTGCAATGCAGCTGACTTTTTWAATTTCTTCTTGGCCCTGACGACTGCACTAAGCACATTACTAAGCTCTTCTTCCAGAGCACGTCAGGCTTTCAGAATGGACTATGACTAATGCAATGTCTTCTTTACCATAGCTACCATCCTGCTGTTAGTGGCCCTGTCTGAATAGGCTTTAATAATCTAGTTCTAAGTAAAATATGTCTTGAAATTTTAAAAACAAAATTAAGTAAGTCTTAATCTCGAACCAGATGATCTTATAGCTGAGAGATACTGCTGTCCATCAGCCCTGCCTTCTGTGTAATGTTTGTAAAGAATAAGCAGAAGGCACTTTTAGCTCTCTAGTAAGCAAACCAGAGGACCTGAAATGACTGTTAAGTGTTCCTCAGGGTCCTTGAATATCCTCTTAAAGAAACAGCAAAAGAATCCACTTACAGGATGTATGCCCAGTTATAGATCATGCAAATGTATATGTGGTCTATCATACAAAAGACACAATATACCATCTKTACTTTGACCTGCCTTGTACCTGCTTACTAGAGTGCATGAGCCCTAACTGAAAAGCAATCAGTATACATCTACCAGCTATGATACCTACCTCATCTTCTAAGCAGGCAACTGATAGCCTGAATCTGTGCTTTTTGCTCAAGCACCCTATCAGCCTTTTTTTAAAAAGAAAAAAAAAAAAAAAAAGAAAAATTCCTATACTAAGTATATCTAGGCTCTGCTAGAACCCACAGTACTGGTCCCCAAGCACTCAAAGGGCTTTACTGGAGTGCACTGCTGCTCTCTCCCACCCCAGTCACCTTTATTTCCTTCCAGAGAAGGGCTGGGCACATTGGAAGATGCATGGCCTTGTGCTCATATCCGGGTTGAATGCAACCACAATTTGTCCCCCTGGAGTTAGGACGCCAAGAGGTGTCATGGAGCACAGATGTGCTCCAGTACAGAAGACAACACTTAGGCCATGTTTTTTTCCGAGTTCTGAACCTGCCAGTGAAACAGCAACAGYTGTATAGAACTAATTATGTTTCTTAACCCCACTCCACCTCTCCACACTCCTCACTATCCACACTGAATTTCAGGTGGGAGGTATCTCTTCAATCCAGCTGCAGTAAGATCCATCCATTTACCAGCCCGTGTTTTTATGTGGATTTGGGGGGATTTCATGCTGAACTGTGACTGGTGTGTTACAGTTAGTAGTTGTCACAGGAGAARTCAGAGATCACTCAGACAGATCTGATATAGTAGTTAGTTTACTGAGTTCTAATCAGTAAATTTAGGTATGTAAATGTTTAATAAGTACAGATGGATTGGCGGTCAATACTATTTACTACACTTGAAGTTAGTATGGGATAAAAAGATTATCACTTAAGCTTACTATACATATGTTAAATGTTACATACATGCAAAAAATGTCACTTACCAACCCATCGATGTCTGGTGTCAGGTGAGGGATCTCTCAGCCTCGAGCGGTAACCTTGAGAGGTGTCCCTGCTCAAGGGGAGATCGCTGCGCAGCCAGCTGCTATGGAAGGAGAGCTCAACGGACCCTGATGGCTGCAGATATTTATAGCATGAAGTGGTTGATTTGTAGTCAGATTTTCTGCTGTGTTAATGCAGTTTCGGCCTGCTTATCAACCCAGTCTCCAGCCAAACTGGKTTTTTTTKGGGTTTGGTGCTGAGTTCTCACTGATAGCCTTACAYAATAGGATTAACTTTGATTAGGCCTACTTGCTGAGCATCCGCCTGGACCAAAGTTCAGTTAGTTCCAACAGGAGGAGTGCATCCATCACAGTAGTCTATAAACAGCAGTACCTAGTCAGAGCTTTAGCTTTTTCTGTGAGCTAAATAGTACCTGCTCTTTTTTATTCTAACTAAATTGTGAAACTGGCAAACAGCTCAGAATTCTTGTCCATACTGAAATGGACTGAAAACTAAACAATCTGATAAATATTTATGTAGCAAGGCAGCTATGACATCCAGAGGAGATGCCTGGTCTTGGAATACTTTTATTGTTATCATTGCCGCTTACAACTAAAATCAGGTATTTAAACTAACCCGTTACACAATAGCAGACACATCTCATGAAAAAATTAAGTATTTATTTCTAACTCTTATATAGCTCCAGAGAATTAAAATTATTCCCTAGAGGAAAACAATTACATTTATTCAATAAACACTTCCTAAAACGTACATAACTTAACTGCCAACAAGAAGAAGATGATAGTTTCTTTTCCACTGCTCCCATGACCCCATGCCCTCGCAGAGCTACCCGCCTCTTTCATTCAGCAGAACATTTTCAAGAGAGACTGCTGTCCTCCTTTTTTGCAGTTGTGGCTGTCATTATTCTTCTTCGTTTGGAAGAAACCCTTTTGCTCTGTCCAATTTGTCCAGAACCTCACTATAAAGACCAATCATCTGGAGAATATAAGCACCATAGTTGTCAACAAGAATGGATAAAGTTGTATCATTCAACTAGATAATAAACAAAGTGACAGGGAACAGAAGCAAGGGAATAGGTGAGAGACTACCACCAGCTTCTAAACCTAAAATTTCAGATTGCTGTAAAGATTTTGGCACAGATTTAAATACAGTGGTTTAAGAAAAAAATAGTTAAATCAGTGCAACCTAACAAAGGTGGTTTTTTTTATACTGACATAAAGCATAGTTTATAGCTGAGTCTTACATCAGTGAATAAACCTATTCACAGATCACAGAATGTCTGAGGTTGGAAAGGATTGATCTCAATTCTTATAATCTTAACTGATGTACTGAAAATGGTATAAAAGTTGCAACCAGCTCTTGATTGCCCATCTCGTTCATAAAAGAATGAATGATGACTGCATACACCAGCCAGGCTACACTTGTTGCAATCAAGGTAGGAGCACCAGGCAAAAAACGTAGAGAGAAGCTTACTTGTGACAGAGTAAGAAAAAGCATCATTGCTTTCTACAGAGGTACTAACCCTGAAATTTCTCCCTCAGAAGAAGTGGCTAAGCTACGCCTGAGAAGATGAGCTTTGATGATTTTATTCACGTCTTAAACCCTATTTATAAGACATTAGATTAAACTAGAAACAAAGCTTGAAAGTATTCATACAACAGCTGATTTAAGTGAACTGGTACAGCACCTTGACTTTAGTGAAAGCAGGCAAGGTACAAGGGTTCTCCTATGGCCACAAATAGTCAGAAGTTTATTTCCAGTCAGCCATTTACATGATCCTTCCAGTAAAAGGACACTACATTACTCTTTCTATTGCCTATCAAAACTTTCCTGGCCTCACTTTGAAAAAATCTTTTAGCATCAAGCTCCCCCAAAATATTTAGGTACCATGCTTCTCCTGAAACTCTTTAAAGATCATCCGTAGTGGTTTCTTCACCCTGATCCATATCTCAAATTCATGCCAGACACCCAATCCCACATGCTCAAATCTATTTGCTTACACTTACATGGCTTTCATAGCTTTTCTTCAGAGATCCTAAGTGATTGAGGAAACGCATTCCTAATCCACACCACTGCTCAGCTTCCTTATATTTACCAATGGTATACTGAAATATTCCTGTATTCCAGGCTCTTGTCATCAACCAAAGGATCTCCATCTCTGGGTAAGCATCCTGGAGTAGCAAACAAGAAGCAGCAGCTCATCAGAAAATAGACTCTTCCCTTTAAACCAAACAAGTCAAGAGTGCATTAGAGTTTAGTTTTAGAGTGGGAAAACAGTTGGGTTTGGTTTTTTTCCCCCTAAGCAAACAGCAATTCCTTCAGAGCCATCCTGTACTTCACAGTTCATCTGCACTACTGTCAAACAGCTTGTTTCCAACATGGGTAAGTCATGTTGCAATTACCTATTGGTAGGTCAGAAAATACAATTCTGTGGGACTGGGCATGACGCTAGAATGGAATTATGCTTTCCAACAGCCTACATGCAGACAGGCTGAACTTGCTGCCGCAGTACTTTCCAGTTTATCCAAACAGTACTGAATAGCAGGACGTAGTTGCTCACTACAGATTAGAAGCAGCAGTTCTTATGTCTTCAGAATTTCTCTATGCACTGTTGCAATGGCTTGCCAGAGTGAAAGCTGCTCTTATAGCTGCAGAACAGAAACCAGAGTACCCAACAATACTTTGAACCTGGTCAAGAAGGGAAGGACAAGCAATTATTTATTTGCCATGCAAATCCTTAAGGGGAGGGCTGGAAGGACTTCTTTTCCCTCTTTGATAGATACTTCTCATCCTAAGTAAGAGGGCCCAGAGTGTATTTCTGAGCTGCAGCATCCATTTCTGAATAGAAGGTATAAATCATGAGTGGTGTACCAGCTTTCTAACTGATAATGTACTGATGTGCTGCCCCAGTGTCCTTCTCTTAGCATGGTACCATTAGTACCTGCTGCCATGAGCCAGACTGCAAAAGAAGCCCTTCTAGTACTGTGAAATTTTGCTGTTATGAGTATCAGTCGAGATATTAACATTTCATTCGTATCTCTCAACAAGAACATTATCAAAGTTACAGTTGAGAACTTCAGTGAAAGGCACGAATGCGGACACATCCTTTTTTTGGGAAGTCAGGAACAGCGTATCTTTATACCACTTTTATAAAAGAAGAGACATTCAAACCTGACTAAAGAAACAGCCATGCAATGGAATGAAGCTATGAAACATAGTACTGGTTTCATTAGTCCTGAACAGGAATACTCCTTAACTGATTTTTACCTATGCAATTCTAAGTAGAAATGTCTAACTTCCTCAGTACAACTGTCTTCACTGTACAGGATTATGCGTCAGGCCCGAAAGGAGCAGCAGAAATGCCTACTGAAAGAAAGATTTTACTCTCCATATACCTGTCTTCACAGAAATGAGGCACATGGTGCCATAAGTACTGACAGCACAGGAATCTAGTTCTAGGTCATTTGGAAAAAATAGTAACGTAGTAAGTTCCCAAATACATTTAACAAAACAGATGAGAAAAAAGCAAGACTGGTATCCAAATTTTAGCTGGCTTTAAACTGATCTGGAAAAGTAATCTGCATTTAAAAAAAACATATTCAGCATAAGAATGTAGAAAGCACGAGGAGGAAAGATGGATGTTCTAGCTCAGGATGTTTCTAAAATAGGCACTGAAAATTTGGCCTTAAATGTCCTAAAAAAGCCCTTACAAAATCCAGGGAAATTCACAATTCAGTCATAAATATCCAAAAGGCATTTCTTTTGAGGTAATTTCAGTGTACCTTTTACTGAAGTAGTCTTAGCTGCTCCACATATAACGTTATATAATGTTCAGTCTACTAATTATTCTCAGTCTGATGAGAATTTTTTTTAAATGTGCTCAGGATCATCTCCCAGTCTCTTGTTTTCCTGTTCAACTTACTGTGCTGCTGACTACGCTCAGAGCATCTTCAAAGTAGTCCCACACCTCCTGCAGTACACAGGCATCCAAGTCTGTTAATCCAGTCGGCAAAGAAAGATTAATCAAACTATGTAAGCATTTGCTGAGAATTGAAACAGAGCAAAAGAGGGAACATTAAATACCATGTGCACAAACAGCTACTTTTTAGTATCAGCAGCACACTAACTTATGTCTCTATGATTGTCAGACAGACATGTCCACCTCGGTGCATACTACACTCACATTCTTACAGCAGAAACATACATTTTCATAGTATCAGATCTCCTTCATACACACTATGCAAAAAGAGAGCCAAGTGCAGCCAGTACTTCATTATTTTCATTGCTGGGCTCTAAAGTAACACGGACAGTAGGAAAGACGTAATATTTTCTAGGGTGCTACACATGATGGCAAAGACAAAGAACCTTTTCTAACTTCACCAACAAGAACTAAGTAGTCAGCATCCTCAGAAAATCAGTAACAAATACATGGTTTCTGAAAACAGGTCTTTTTTTCTCATTGTGAAGTGAGAAAGGCAATATTAACAGTTGCCTTTGCCCAGTGGTTACCGCAAGGAACCCGGAAAGGAGGAAAAAAAATCCTTTATGGGATACAAGTGAGAGAAGGACACACACAAGGTTGTTTTTCAGATTTCATAAGGTAATAGTTGTTAGAGAGCCAGTTACCCACCAAAATAAGTCACGTATGTACTATGGCATCATATCACTAACTTACAACTCATGGCTTTCTTAGCCCTTAATTTCTCTTCACTTCATTGTCTTTGAAATACCTAGTTCACTACCGCAGGGTAACATTTGAAATGAACACCTTTCTTATAAGAAACAGCCAGAGACCTCTTCTGGATCAAATTTTCATTTTCCTTCCTCTATAGATTCATTTATTGGAAATACGACTGTTTTAGAAAATATGCCAAGTAAACAAATTGCAGTTAACACATCTATTAGACAGTCATACTTGAGAGGTACATTGGCTGGCCAGCAAGAAATGGAACCTTGCACATAAGCTAAAATCCACTTTTTTCAAATTGCAGGCTTTATTCACTGTCAGCATTTCCAGTCACAGGCTTGTGGCAAAGCTATACGATAACACTAACCTAAATTTCACAGCATCAATGACAGTCTGCTTTCTGTGAAGGTTTAGTGCACTCTTGAGAGCTTTCTTACACAGCATAGGATACCGAGCCGGAGATTCCATTGCTAATGCTTAAAAGCAAAAGAAAATAGAGAAGAAGAATAAAGTCTGGCTTCAGTCATTTCTTTCTTCTCATTGGTCACTAAAATAAACTACAGCATGTTGCCAGATCCCTTGTGATAAACAACTGAAAAGAGATTTGCTTAATGCCTGGGCTGGTCACAAGCCAGTGCGTCTCTACTACTTTCTTACTGTGCACATCATCAGCGAGGACTACAAGGCAGAAGCACAGTAGATTTTATAATTTACAAATGCTCTCACTGCTGTTTACTTCTGGTGCAGTAACCCAAAAATATGGAGGGGAGAGGGGGATCTAAAGTAAAGAGTATTGTTATATTTGCCTCCTTGAAAATGAAAATCTGGATGGAAAAATTAAGCAGGAACGGGATGTCAGTATGGTGTTTCCAAGCCCAGGTGTGTACTCCCTCAAGACAAAGGAGATAAGTAGGTGTTCATGCAATCCTACAGAATCCCCTCCAAACACTTGCTATGGTAGTTCTAAATTTTATTCATCTTCCTTGGATGCTACYCTAGATTCTCAAGGAGGCATGACTAGAACTTTGTGATGAAAGTGTGGTACGGTGTAGAGAGGTGCTATTTACAAAGTAACTACACTAACTTTAAGTTGAAACTGCGTATCTTTCCAAAGTCCACATTCTAAAACTTCCGTATTCGGGCATGAATCAGGTAGGGTCATTCTCCGGCCTTTGACAGCTTGGAGCTTGTAAAAGTTTACCTGAATAATCTTTTCCAGACTCACAACTTATACAAACGTCACACGGTCTAAATGGAAGGATGTTGCAAATTTCTCGTTCATCATCCATGTAATGCAGTATTGCAAAATACAGATCTCCTAAGGTTGCTGAGATCTAAGCATCTTTGCTTCAGGACAAAATATATGTGGTTAGACCCATTTTCTGCATGCTGCACAATACATAATCCTGGTCACCCCAAATGAACAGGAAAGAGCAAAAAAAGCTGTTTTTCATGACTTGAAGAACTATGAAAGTACAAATGCAGTCCTTACATGCAATGATTTCTAGCGTCTTGACCTCTATTTGTGGCTGCTCCCATACTGACTCCATAAGGTTGTGGAGTGTTGGATCATTCAGTTTGGATCTTGCTTCAAATTCATAAAGCAGCAACAATGTGTCTGTTGGGTCTTTAGCAAAATCTCCTACAGAAAAGACGGAATTGCCTGTATGTAATGATTCATTTTCTTAAAGCCACATGGTGTATCATAAGGTATAAATTTTGCTTTCATCAGGCAAGAAAACCATTAAGGTACTCAGATTTAACAGTAGAGCAAGTGGAACTCCGAAGCAGTCTTGGACAGAAACCTCAAATGTCCAAAGCACAATCCCACCAATCACCATGCCTCCCCCCGCAAAAAAAAATATCTGGATTGTCTGTAACTGGCTACATTCATGCAACCCTCCTAGGCAAGGTAATAGGTACTGAGGAAGCCATTTTCTTAGACAGGTAAAAGAGATAACAGAAGGCCACCCACTCAGAAGGTCAGCTTATAAAAGAAGTTATCATCAGCTTCAAATTTTTCTGTAGGACTTGTCCCCTTTCTGGTAGAAAAGCCCTCAGGAAATCCTTAAACACAGAAGTGTGGGAGAACAGTAGAACTGCTAGGAAGGTGTAAACCTGATACAGATGCCAAACAATCCTTTACTGAACTATCACAAAGAGCTTTGGTTTTACATCTAAAAGACATTCTCAGCTTCCTCCAGGGCAACAGACTTGTCCACACGTTGGCCAAGGTCTAGTGAAGAAGTGAAGGAAGCACCAGGCTACCATTCCACAAACCTCTGCAGGAGAAACTCCAATATGTCCCTGTCCTGAGATAATCAACCCCTTGGGATTTTAAGGATGGAAAATTAAAAGGGAAGAAGTCTTCCTGAGTCATCTTGCCTTCAGTGCAAAAGGGCAATGTGAATCCCAAATCCAGGCCATATAATGAACCTTTCATTCTGAAATTTTAAGGAGAAAAAAAACCAGCAAGTAAATTCCTGGACAAAAGTTAAATACTAATGCATCTTACAATGCAAACTCCACAGTGTTCCAAACCTATAACTGAAAAGAAACCAGACCACAGGCCAGACAAGGAATGCCTAATGGAATTTTTCTACCAATACACTACCAAAAAAGTGAAGCATGCATCCTCTAGGCTAACAGTCACTCAGCATCTCAGCTGTCAGCTGAAAGCATGCCAGTCTCCAGTAATATCTGATCTAAATTGACGTGGAATAGTCAGGGAACAGAGGATGGGTTTTGGCACTTCGAAGTACGGTAGCAGGACTTTCTGTGTTCTGAAACACCTTACATGGGAAGAGGCTAGTAAAACTATTAAAACAGTGCAAGAGCGACTCCACTCTAGAGCAAAAAGCTTGGAGTTTCTTAACATTTAAGACAGAAGTCAACCCAACTTCACTCTGAGATTGTTCCATACTTCACAGCACCTATACAATAAAAAGCCTGCAATGACATACAAAAAACAGTAGTTGGCTTTGCCAATTCTTTTATCATATTGCCATATATCTGCTTCAACACTCTTCAGCTGAGACAGCAATTCCATTCCATTTTTCATGAATACAGTGACTAAGTCTAAGAGCTACATGTGCTGAACAGACACGCTTTGTAGCTTACCTGTTAATTTCAGAATTTTCCATATCTCCTTGCATGCCTGGAGATGTTGAAGGGCCTGAGTGAAAAGCTCCATCTATTTTACAAAATTTAAGAAGTTATTTTTGTCATAGTTTTAAAAGCAAAAAGAATACACGTCATAAATAACACGATCTTCATACCTAACTATAAAATAAATTAAGAATCAGCCTGATTAGTACATCATCTACACCAGTTACTGTTTTTTGGGGTGCAGTTTCTCTCTCTTTTTCAAAGACCTCCACATCTCAGACAAAGCCTCTTCACACTGAATGTTCCATTGATCCAGAAAGGGACATCATTTATTTTAGCTTCCAAGCACAAAATAATGCTATTGAGACTGACAAACCACTAAATCCCACAACACAAATTGCTGTGCATTGCTCTCCACAAAAGTAACTTTCTACAACAATCACTGTAGAGCAGACTTCCGTACTTCCTTCATAACCACCATACATTTTCCTTAATCTTCTTACCGCAGTAAGTACAATACCCCCAAAAAAGGATGCATGCATAAAAAACAAAAAAAAAGTGAGCTTTATCACAACCATACTGGTAACTACTTTCAGGAACGGCATAATCCTAAAGATGCAGTAATTATCTGCCTGACCAACCGATGTTTAGCAGCAGACTCCTTACATAATATATAAGGTAGACTGAAATTGCTCTAAGAGAAGGCACTGCCATGACCCTTTGCTGATATAAATCTGTTCAAATCCACTGAAGTCAACAGAACTAGTTTACAGAAATCCAACATTTACAACTGTCTGGAAAACACTAGGTGTATTGATTCGAATTAACTATGAAAGGTTCCCATGCTTACATTCTCAATATCCTGTTCTGAGTGAAACAACTAAGACTTCAAAATCAAAAGAAAAAAAATGCTACACTGATACATACAGAATCAGTTAACAGAGCAATGCCCTACCTGTGTAGAAGGTGTTACTTGTTGTCTCCCCATTTCCAGATCAATTGCAGCTGCCATTAACAGGCATGTCTTCTGAGCAATTAGAACAGCTTTGTCAGAAGGACAAAACTGGGACAACTGACACCAAAAATAGGAAAAGGTAATGAGAATTTTGCCCATATAAAGCAATTTGCTCGCAAACAGATGATTGCTGAGTCTCCTCTGTGACACTTCTAGTAATCAGTCATGCATAGTATACATTCATATTGCAATTTTACTTGTACAATTACACAAGAAGATTACTTAAGTGTAAAAGCAGTGTTGGAGCTCCCTCTCTACAAACACATACAAAACTGACAGTGTTGGTACAAGTTCTGTATGGAGATTAGGACTCCAGTACTTGTTTGTTGATGATAGTTTGCAAACATCAGAATCCATTTATTTTAGAAAGTTCTCATTGAAGTCTAAGTTTCTTATGACATTTTTAAGCAACAGAATGTAAAGTATGACAATAATGCTTACATTTTGTATTACAAGTCAATCTCCTTCTGAGAAAAGTGCTCCATCTTCAGAGCATACAAGCATGTCTCCAAGGAGATACCTGATACATGGATGTAACCTCTAACAGAACTAGACAGATGACAATATTCCTCAATCAGAGATACTATTAGCAAGAGTACGTACCTTGAAAGACAGTAGGAAAAAATCCCTCATCTTTTCAGGGCAGCCCCTGAACTGTACAGCTAAGTTCCAAGCTAACAAAGCCATAAAAAAATGGAGACTAGAATAAAAATCTTCAACATTACAGGTATGCCCATCTAATCTCTAGTAATAAGCAGTTCACATTCTACAATTCAATTTCTTAATCAAAATATCATCAACAGCTCATTTAACAACAGCCAGAAATACYGTTATTAGTGATTTGTTAAAATAGCTTATTCATGCTTTCAAACTTTGCCTTAATAATTTCATCATAACCAAGTACCCATTCTACCACATACCCTACCCACAAGAGCATGAATTGGAAGAAGCATTTTCTTATGTTAGTAAACAAAACTAGTATCTGAATAAAAGTGTTGAACAATATCCCCAAGACAAATTAGGAAAAAAAAAAAAAACAAGGTCTTGAAACATTCTCCATTTTACTCCAGCAGGGTCAAATACATGGCAATCAAACACACAATTCGGATTAGTAAATGAATGAGCCATCTAAAGACAATCAAATTATTTATGTATGAGAATCTGACCCAATTAAATGTTTAGATTCTACAGTGACTTTGCAGATTCTAACTTTCATGTTAATTTATACCCTAGGACGTGTTTTTGTAGTCTCTGAATTGTTTATTCTGTRAGTAAGAATGCTGCCTTGGAAAGGTCATGGTCACCACAGATTCCATTCACACTTGCGTTACTGTATTTGACCTCTGCTGCTTCCCTCCCTCCTTTGCTACTCTTTATTGGAGCATGGCTACATTGTGAGGATGTGTGCAAAAGCTCATCATGGCAGATGTCTTCTGTTATTAATTTCAACTATTTTCTTGCCTGCATGCTCTGGCAGAAGCAAGAATCTGAAAAACTGCTTCAACCCATTACCCTACGCTTATAATTTTATTTATAGAAAGGAGATGCACTGACTCCTTTACCAAAACAGTGTAACAAAGACTACTAAATGACGATCCAGAGAGACGCTACAGATAGTGCTTAGGACAGCTCCATGGGAGCTGCGTTTCCCACTAGGAAACACTTTATCTATGATAATGTTTGCTGTTTAGATTTCATATACTATAGTTCAAGGCAAACTCCAGGACTGCTGATTTAAGCGACTAATGAAGACAGTCTATCTGGGTGACAGAGTAAGCTCATCCTGCACCAATCACATCAGTACACTCATCTGAACTTCCTAATTCTTATTTTGCCTACATGAGAATATGCGTACTCAGGATCGGCAGTAAGGTTTTTTTATTGCTCTTAGCAGCATTTTTTTTCAGACATTGAAGAAAACCATTATTCTTTCTATTTGCTTCATCTTATATTTTACTTCTGTAACAGAGTCTTGGTAGTGAAGGGCTTACTAAGAGAAAAATGGTGAACTCTGAAGAGTTGTATCACGGACACATACAACAATTCCTGTCGTGAAGGGAATAATGTATCAGCTATCTCATCAGTCAAATAGACCTTGTGTGAGTATTTGTCTTGATAACTGACTTAAAACATGAGCCATATCAGGTAGTTTCAGAAGACAGAAAATGCAGCAGGAGAACTTTAAGACTAGTTAAGGCAGCAACTGCCGAAAGTCACAAGTTGTATACATCTACTACATCTTTAAACACCTGTTTCTTCCTTAAGGTCTGGCTACATGGAGGTGGAGGGGATTCAGTTTAGATTTTGAGAGTGCAACYTACCAACTTTTCTAAACCAGTGAGCTTCAAGGATCTTCATGTCCCCTGTAAATTTCTCTTCTGTGAAAGACTCAGCAAGTCTCTTGTGAGCTGCAGAAAATGTGTTGTTCAATATGTAAGTAACACTTTCTGAGCAGAATAAAAACATTTCCAAGTCTAATAACTACACTACAAAACAGAGGTTTCCAAAACTCCCATATAATTCCTGATGAAGAGTTATTCTCACAACTTAAATCTAATAYGCTTGACCAGAGAGGCTTATAAAAAACATCAAAAGGTGCCTCAAACAGCATTTTAGATAAGATATATAAGGCTGCCAACGAGTACTGCCTCTTCAAAGTTTACTGACACTGAAGTCTAACGCAGAGGAGTTTTACTTAATTTCACAAAAAGTTGAGGGTTTTTAAATTTAATAACAGGTTTGAGGCCTTTCTTCGATGAACCTTTAATTAATTTAATTCTAGTCTTCATTCTCTCCTCCTAGYTGCAGTAAGAATGGCTAGTGTAGAAGTCCTACAATCTCGTTAACTTTCTTGCCCAAGATAGGAAGAGAGGGGTAAAAAAGATTTAGTGAAAATGAGTATTTCTTCTGATGGAGAAAAGTCCTCTGTAAAACTCCTGTACCTTTTCCAATGCAAACAAGACAATTCTTTTTCAAAGGACAGCACGACTTAAAAGTGGGAACCAATTTTGACAAGCCTCTCCCATCTTTCAGCAATTTGCTATTACTCCTTGCAGTCTTCTAAGCTTTCCAGGGAAAAAAAAAAATAACATTAACTTAATTAATGCTCCTTTTTAAACAGCTAGAACAGCAAAGACCACCATTGACATTTAATTAATGCCAGTAGAAAGTTAACGCTGTTAATTCAGTTTGCAAAACCAGACTTCTTCCTTTTGTGGTAACCCTGCTACTAAAGATACTAACTTTGTTCCTGCCAATGCAGAGTAGGAGACTGTCACTTGAGGCCACCCAGGCTGTGGCTTGTACCCAAGTATCTGTTGTTTGCATGCATGGCCTTATGAAGGATTAAAGGAAAACTGCCTAGAAGAAACTGCCCCTTTGTCTGAGAGAAGATCCCAAGTACAGGCTTTACTAGAAACAGTYCTTCCAACACTAGCCTGCAAGCTTTCCATAGCAAAAACCTGTAGCACTGAGATCCAACTTCAYAACGCTGCTGAATCTCCAGTTTTAATTTTCACTGATTTCAGTGGGAAGTTGGGAACCTAGACTGAAATAAGGAGTCTAAACATTTGGTTGGTATGGACCTAATCCTGTAATAAAATATTCACAGATGGAAGAACTACAGAAAATGTAAATAAAACAAAAGCATACCCAAGGTCAAGTAAGTCAGCATTGAGTTGATATCTTCATCTCTAGAATGAAGGAAAAATTAAGTTTTAGAAAATGTTTGATTAACTTTCTTACAACAGAACATACTATTTATGTCGGAATACAACATCTCCATAATTATGGATATAATCATTCTTCCCCTGTCAAATATCTCAGGCATTAGAAACTTCTAGCATTTGAAGATGCAGAAGAAGTATTAAAGGCCTGCAGAAAGTTTTATTGATCTGSAGCAGTGAAGGTCCTTGTAGAAGTGCAGCAGGAGATTTTCTCAGTTGTGRGGGCTGTAGGTTAAACTTCAAACCCCACTGACACTACACTGTTTTCTTGACAGTCAAAATCCAGCAGTACAGTACTCCTACTTCTAAGCCAACATGCCACTTGTGAAGTGGCTAGTCTTCAGCAAGGGAGGTTCCACTCTGAAGTTCTCACTCAGAACTTCTGAAAGATACCACATCCTACTGTCAAAGTTAAAGAGGTTGCTTAGCTCACATTCCCCATCAAAAATACCTGACAGTCTTACGCATTAATAAAAGAGGAAGGCAAARAGGAAATATTTAAAGGAAAGGTTATACAAGTAGAAAAGATGACCTAGTGACATCATGTAGGAAAAAGTGGAAAGTCATCTGGGTGGACTTTTTACTAGCATAAAAACTAATCTCTTGATCACTTTGCAAGAAATAAGCCCAGCAAGAAAATATTATACCAGCTGTACAACACATCCACCATAAGAAAATGGTTTTGCAAATGGACTCACCTTTTCTCTTCATTTTCTGCCATTACCTTCGACAACGTAAGACGAACCAAACATCTAAATATGAGAAAAACAAGCAATGAAGAAACAAGAAATTTTTGTCCAACAGTGTACTTTGTACTAATTTTCCAGAAAGGATCCCACTTTTCTTCCTTATGCTATCAGACCGTGGAACTCACTGAAGAATTCAAAATGTCAAACTGAGAATAAGATTATACTATTTCCCACCCTATTGCCTTATTTTGTATATCACTTTGTTAAATCATGTAATAGTAAGTAAATAAATGTACTTTAACAAAGGCTTTGAGCAAATATTGGAATAAATACATCTGTCTCACAATATTTGYTTTTATAAACATGATGGAATATTTCAATAAGAAGATACCGCTCCATCAGAGGATACAAACGAAGTGATATTTTCACCAAATATRCTGTTACAATCTCATTAGAGTCGCTGTTGGTCATCTGTTCAAATCACAATGTAATCATAAAATTCAGACCAACTAATAATATTTGCTTGGGAGAGACCTGGAACATCTGTAGATATTGAGAGTTCTGAGGCTTGAGGTAGATCTGCAGCACCAAAAAGACCGCTAACTAATCTTTCATCTACTCTGTTTTCCACCTTCCTCAATATAATGAATTCTTTTTGAAAAAGAAAATAGAAATATTTCTCTTTCCTTGTAAATATATTGAATTCTCACTTTAAAGCTGCAAATAATTGTCGGCAGTCTTGTAAATGTTCAGACAAATACTCCAAAGCTTTGATAGCCACAACTTGTTGTTCATTCTGAAATGAAATTAAAACATGTTTTGTATAAACTGCACTACCTCAGTTACCACCAAAAAAAAAAMCACCACAGCAGCATATTCCAAAAGTCTGTGCAGTCTGCTAGCAGGAAAAAGAACAAAGGACTCTGCACAGAAGAGCCTCAGAGTCAAGAGAAAACCGTAAGGAGAGATCATACGATTCCATGCGCAAAGAGGCAAGAACAGGATCAGTACATGTTGGCAAGGATTTCGTGCCTTACAGTGCTATGAACAAAGCCCTAAACAGCAACCAAAAGCCTCTTCTAATTGTRCCAGTGTAATCAGCCAGTTCCGACATCACTCAGGTCACCAACCAAGAGGCAAATAGGAGGGACAAGTGACTTTTCAGTCTTTCATCGTTGACTTAGGTGTATTTTGTACACAGGTTCCCCTTAGCACATCAAAGATCAAATCCCAGAGGCAGAAAAAGACATAACATTTTGCTAAGGAGAATTTTACAGAAATACACCATGTCATTTCCAGATACCAACATTTATAACTCAGAATCCTTTATCTTGCTGAAGAAATATTAAAAAATACAATTCCTTTATATGTGAAATCAATTTCTACTTTGCATTACACAACACATTTGAATAAGACCTTGGTCACGGAAGCATGAAATACTTAGAAATGCATGAAATACATAGAAATATTAAAAGCAGGCCAGGTTACAGAGGTTACAGATGTCTTACTTATATCAATAAAGCAAAGTAAAGACAATGTTATCTGCTCTACCTCTAAAGCAATTTGGGCAGCTAAACTCAGTAAGTTAGTGCCTGTATTTTCATCCACTCTCAGCTTGTCTTCATGTTGAGATGGCTTTTCTGCTAGCTTCCCCATTTCAATAACTGCTTCCACAGCTGAAATATACATAGGGAAAAATTAATTTTTTTTTATAGAAGCAATTGGAAGGTGGAAAGTTCTACTGTTTTAATAAGGCTTTAGAAACGACTTATGAAAGGCTATAATTTTTTTTTAATATGAAAAAAAAAGACAAGAAAACCTGACCATACCAGCCCTTCTCCACAATTATGCATTTCCTCCTAAAGAGGTGCCAAAAGGCTTTCCAAGCTACTAATCTAAGGAAACAAGGATGCCATACAAATGAAACACTATCTCACATCCTTAATTTTGTTCTGCTAAATAACTGTTTGTCACTGAAGACAGAAGACTTTCTCTAATACGTTGTCTGGGCGTGATTCCAAGCTCCCACATCTTGGCTTATGCTAAGGGTGCTGCTGCTTTTATGTTCACACTGTGCTGTGGTTCCCACTCTATATTATGCGAACAAATTAYGCTGTCATTAAAAAGATGTATAGAGAACAATTAATTGGCACAGAACTCATCAGAAAATAAGCTCTGCATGTTACTCTGTATTCTAAGTAAGTATAGACTGTATTTCTCCATTTTTATGACTTGAGCCAAGATTCTCATTAAAATATGAAATGGCAGAACTCATTATAAAGACGAAAGAGTCTACAGAGATACATCATTCTGTAAGTCATCTTAGTAATTCATGTATTTGCTGGTAACTTCAGGCTCTACTTGTCTAGAGAAATTAAGAGCAGCAATAACAGTTCCGTTAAGGTTCATTTAGCTCAGTATCCCTTTTTTATATTGTATATGCATACAAAAGAATATTAGAACAGTAAGTATACAAYGATTCTCACCCTGGGATGCTACTATAGCTTCTGCCCAAGAAAAGATTAGACTCCCTAGCCAGAGGCTCCATCCAGACAATACCAGATATGGCAAYGGACTCCACATCTTATGTATTGTGTGCAAAAAGCACCCCACTCTGACAGTTTAAATCTACAGCCTGACAGTTTCAATGACTTTACAGACCCTTCTTCTAGCTCCCCTCCATTGTGTCTTTCTCAAGATGAAGAGTTCAAATCTGCTTAGTATTTTCTAATATATTCAACACTTCTGCTCCTTGTAGTGGACCCTTTATCTTTCAAGTTCTACCTTTATCTGTATCTTTCTCCATCACTGCAATCTTATAGACACTGAATTTAGTAAAGATGCTGTTTGGATCACACCTTTCTGCTTCTTTAACTGCCTCTTTAGCCTATTCACAGAAGAGATTAAAGGAAGTCAGTACAATGACATCTTGAAATCAGTAATATAATTTGCAATAGAAGAGAGCTAAAAAGATACACAAAATGTTAATGGTTACATTGTTGATATTTATGTAATTACTCAAGAAGTTTGGTCTGGCAACATCTTCCCTGGAAAGAAAAGTAAAGCGACAAGAGAAGAAGATGGCACCAAAGGTGGACAATGACCAGACTGAGGAAAAAGCCAATTCCTCAAAATTAGAGCTACAGAATCAGAAAACAAGAGAAGCCCTGAGAATGCTGAAAAATTAAACTCCCTTCTGTCACTTTGAACTGTGAAGTTTAACACCCCCAAACCTAGATAGGTAAAGCAGGTGCACTTCTCTGCAGAGGTGAGAGCTAACACACTGTTCTGGGAAGTTCTAGTGAGATATGTCAAACATTTTTCCTGCCAGGGCTCATCTGTCTTGAAGAGAGGAGGACCTCTGAGAGGAAAGCTGACATACTGAGGCATGGTCACACAACTTGTGGACTGTCTCCCCCATTAGAATGACAGGTGATACGACAGGCCCCCATAACAGCTAAGATGATGAACAACATCTCTCTGCTGGATGACGCCACAGCAGCTAAGATGATGAACAACATCTCTCTGCTGGATGATGCAAATAGGCCAAGACAGTTCCCTCTCTCAAAGCAAAAGGGGTACAGTAACAAAGATGTAAATTAAGTCCCAATGACACAGCTACAAAAATAAAACCATGCAAATAAATAAATAAATATGTATACATATATATTACATATACCTTGTCAACTTGTTTCAGATGAAGATAGCAAGAAGCCATATTCCTCTGCAGCTTAGCCAAGTTCTGATCTATCTGCCCAGGTGTGTAGAAGCTGACAGAATAATTGTACCAGTGAAGAGCTTCAGAATAGCTTTTTTCCTAGGAAATTTAAAAAAAACACACACACAAAAAAACAAAAAATGAAACACACCCTTATTTGGGTGATTAAACTGCTTATGTTTTCCCAAATTAAAAAAAAAAAAAAAGTCATACGAAATGAAAGATTTAGATACTCAAGTATATTCTAGTTTAACCTTTCCCCCAGAAGAGCGATCACTGGTCCCACAACACAGATAATACTTATTAGGAGAACTGATGCTTTACCTATTCCTACTCCTCCCTTATTCTTACGGCCATTATCAAAGTCCATTGTCTAGTCCAGGACGCTGGACCAGATGGGTCATTCCTCTGACCCAGAAACGACATTCTTATGACTAAATACAAAACACAAATATTATTTCAAAAAACCTCTCTCATCATGATACAAAGCAATGGAAACTAAGAGAAAAAGACAAAAGTGTTTATCCCATTTAGACTGTGAACCTTGATGATACTATGCTGAAGATGGTACTCCCAACTATAGTTCCAATTTGGACAGAGAATTTATTTTAAAATGAGGGGAAGGAAGCTGTGTCATTAGCAAAATTCATTCTTGACTACACAGATGAGAGGTAATAAAATGGCACATGTGTTTTTCTTTATATATTCAAGAAATGAGCGTATGACAGAAATACAGGAGTAGAACATCAGCTCATTTTCTCCAAATACTGAAAGAATAAGAAGGTGTCTGGTTTTGAATAATAGAACTTATATATACTCACAGTATKAATGTATATGAACTAAGATACAATGTAAGCATACAAAGCTACTTTATATAGGCTAAAAAGAAAAATCAATGTACAAATGATAATACTTCATGCTCCTTAAAGCAACAACTGACTGTCAGAGGGTAGGAATTAAAATAAACAGCTCAGTGTAAAGAATATTTTCAGTTTTTTGTACCCTTCCCAGGACAGAACCAGAATGATGGGCTGCACATGTTCCTTGGCTAATCAGTTCTGGCCATAAGTGTTCCCATGTACAAACCTTGAGATGAGGCTACCTGAAACTTGATGTTGTAATGGAAAACAGCACCCAGCTGGATGAAAATAAAACTAGTGCCAACTGGAACAGGGATCTTAGTAACAGGTTGCACTCTAACCAAAAATAGACATACCAAAGAGGTCAGAAAAAGCAGACCTTCATTTTCACTGATACAAACAATAACACTGCTGTTTGGTCCCAAACCTCATAATGTTTGGCAGCTCTGTCCCACAAGATGATGTGCAGCCGGTTCAAGGCTTCAGGCAACAGCTGCTTCCCAGTATAATGACCTGAAAAGATACTGCAAATCATCACTTTACAAGAACTTTAAGAAGCACACTAAGAAGCACCTAAGAACTATTTGAGAAAGACTGTCCCATAGCCTACAACAAAAAACACTGACACAGCAATAGTTTCAGCCAGGACCCAGTGTTTCATATCCTGCTTCTGAAAAAAAAAAGAAACAAAAAAAACCCCAAACAAACAAAATCCCCMAAAAACAGTGGGTAGGAGAATAAATATTTTCATGCTTGCACAATGTACACATGGCTCTTGCGCCTAGCTCGATGCTACATAAAATACGGTCTGATTTCCAGCAGATCTGACAGTCAAAAAATACTACAGTGCTACAGGTGCAACAGACCTGAAAATGAAACTGTTATTCAGCTGCTCAAACAAGGATATGCAACCTGTTTTAATACTGACAAACAAAAACACAYTGGGCTGGAAGGACAAAGTGTTAACATTACACAGAACTTCTGATAAATGTTTCCAATCCCACATGTATCAGTCACACGCAGTCTACACTGAGAAGRAGGAATTGTGAATTTATCCCTGAGCTTTATCATGACTGTCATCCATTATGGAAGTTGAGAGTTGCCATGCAAAAGAAACACAAGGGAAAACAGACACAAATTGAAAGAAAGATGAGAATAAGCAAAAAAGTTAAAATCAGAATTCAAGACTTTAGCCAACTAAATCCAGCTTTCAGTAAACAGCAGCAAAAGATGGATACAGACCTATAATAATTTCTTCAACCTTTTGCTTAGCAAGCAGCTCCCTCTTACTCTGCAACAGGAACTCGATGTGAAGCAGGGTAATTTTTCCAAGGTCAGGTGAAGATTCAAATCGTTCAGGAACAGATTTCAGAAAATCAAAACCAACTGATTCCCTATTCACACAGATGCATTTTTAAGAGGCTGTACAAGAAGAGCTGTTAATTTTCCATTCTAAAGAATAACATATTCACACCATACAACATGTTTCTCATTAATACTACTGGCACRCAATCACGCTGACAGAGTGAGTCAAGGTATGAATTTACTGCAGTTCATCTATTCAGTACTAACTTCCTATTAGCACATGCTTGTTCCACAGTATTCAGAGAGTTTACTCCTCACAATGAAAGAGTAAGAATTTACTGCAAAATAGAAGCATATACATAGGTAATCATGATGGAGCATTCAACAGTGTGAAATTTCATGCCTCAATTTATTTTGCAGTAACTTGTTCATCCTTATACTGTTTTTCACAAGAATGATTCTAGAACTCCAGACTCTTTCATTCTGAGGGTTGGTTAGTTAATATGGAAGAAAAATAGTCAGAAGTCAGATAATCCCAGACATATATATATATTATTCCAGATACATTATTCCAGATATATATTAAAACTACATAGGGAGAATCTTAATCATTCCAAAGTAAGGCTACAGCATTGCAAATTGCCACCCAACATTATTTCACACCCTGTTCTGCTGCTGCCATAATCTGTATCACCTTGCTATAGAAAAGACAGGCTTCCTCTCAAGACTGTTTACCTACCTCTGTGAGTTTTTATTTAAAATAAAGCATCATTGTATAACAGATGTTCTTTGCTTATAAAAGAACACCTACAAAGCCCAAATATTGTGTTCACCCCACTTAGTGATGCTTTCATACCTTCCATGCTCCAGCAGCAGTTTGGCAGTATTCAAATAAAAGTCTAAAGACATCTCATGGTGCAGGAATTCTGCAACAGCTAGACAGAACACAAAGCAGTTGAGATTATTTAATCAACTTAGACACTTAACTGCTCAATTTACCACTTAACTCTTACAGCTTCTTTGGAAAAAAAAACACAAAGAAAAAAACATATAATAGTTCTAAAACAAAAGGAAGAATAAAACATGTCTATTATGCTTTGACTTTCCTTTCGCTGTACAATTGATGTAGTACTACAGAAAGATGACAGAGTGATAGCCCTGGAATTCTAGCCCTCTGCCTCTTTAAACAGCAACAGCATAGGCATTAGTAGCACAAACTTTTGCCTCAAGCTGCTCTCCATCAAAATGTCTCATCCTTATCCTGCAGGAACCACTTAAGACTGAGGTCAGTGCTCAGGCTGTGCGGTGGTATCACATTGCAATGGGAACCACTTAAGTCTAATGCCTTTAGCATCAGCTGTTGAATTCACTGGTGCTGGTAAGTAGGTATCAGTTTTAGACCACTCAGATAAAGTTTAAAAATTGCTAGACTGTGCTGGATGGTTAATTACAAGATTTACACATTTGTAGCTTGGATGAGACCAGAGAAGGAACACATAGGGACATGACTGCAACAGTTGTTAAAGAAAGCATTTCTAAGGCACCTGTGCACAAGTGCACATTACAAGATTTTAGTCAAATGCCTAAAACTTAGCAGGAACCTTCACTCAAAAGAAAGAGAAGTTGCAGTGCATGGACACAACACTCTCTTCTGCCAGCCATACAAGAAAAGACAGACATCCACTCGTTAATAAACTTGCTTGAAAAACTGACTGGAGTCTTAGTGCTACTAACTATAAGCAGAGTGTGTTTTTGTAGGCAACACTGTGGCTTCACAATTCAAACTGCAGAACAGAAGCCAACTATTGCAATGGCAAGTTTTGAATAACTGTCCACTTGAAAGATGGCTGAAATTCCCCAGGAGCAATCTCAAGTGGGAGTTTCCATTCCTGCTAGTCTGGCAGCATTCAAACCATTCAGCTCTCTGCAAGAAATTCCTCATCTCATCCTACATTTATTTCTCAGAGCATTCATTACACATCTGATGCTTTCCAACCATGAAGAGTACAAAGGCTCTCTTCCTTAAGATTTCATTATTTATGGAAATAAATTTCTCCTGATACATTATCCTTCTTATATTAAACCCCCCCCAAAACTTTCTTCTCCTCTCATGCCAATAGAAAAATCAGTTCTCTTCAAATGACAAGTTTGAGGAATAAAGAGAAAAGAGTTTATATGCCCTAGATAACCTAAATAGACTCTGGGAACACAGGTTTATAACAACACACTGATCAGCACTTGATGCTTCTTGGACAAAAACTGCAAAATCACACACAGAGAATAGCAATGTTTCACAACCCTTTCTTCTATGCTGACTGCATAAGAGACAATCCACCCTTTTTGAGTAACCTTAGGCATATGTCTAAAATAAATCATACCTTTACATTGCTATATTTTCACTGTCTTCATTCTAACAGGCTTCAGAGTCTTCCCCCTTCCCTATTTCCAGCAAGTCTATTTACATTCTCAACAAAAATAAAATCATGCTTAATTCAAACTTACATTAGCACCTGGATAACTCCTCTGTGAACACTGACTACTACGCCTCACACTCTAAAACCAGAACAACATTTAGCTAATGAAGATTCCTCTAAGACACAAGAGAAAGAAAAGAAAAAAAATAAATCCCTAACTACAACTCAGGCCGTCTTCCTGGATATGGAGTAGTATGACCTTACTAAGAAACCTATAGAGAGCTATGATACCTGAGTTGATATCTTCATCTGATGCTCCACTTCTTAGAAGAATTTTAACTTTCAAAAAAATCCCTGCTGGATGCAAATTCTCCTGCACAATGAAAAACAATACACTACTTGGACAGCTGTTTGTAGAATACAGATCTCGTGAGAGTCCAGCACATTCATAACACAGACAAGTATCAGGAAATCACACACACTCCACTGTATTCTTCAGTTCCATTTTAATGACTGAAGCAATAGATAGGCAACTGTAGTATTTTCTTCTTAAATGCACTGTGCATCTTTATTATTTATTCTTATACTGCCAAAAGACCATGAGGGCAATGAAAGCAAGAGATACATGATTCTCATTTCGCTGTGGCCCATTTCCGATACTTTTAAATAGAAGCTGAACAATACTGAATGATAGAAACATTTCCTGCTTTTCTATGTGTGAATTGGCTGGATTAGTCCAGAATTAATATGAGCAGAATTCAAAGTAGCTTATAATAATACAAAATTTAGGAAAGAACAACAATGGGAGCAAATAGAAATAATGAAGACTGTATACTAGAGCTCCCACTAAAACACCGCACATTTCAGACTCTAGAATAAAAATTTTCTTCTAGTTTTCCATACCCTCATACAATATCAAAACATACATTATCAAAAATTATGATAAAAACACTTTCCACCTCAAAAGGTTTTACGAAAGTAAATACAATAAAAACTGCAAAGAGCTTAGATGCTGGAGTAGCATGTTACTTGAATGATTAAAATACACTGTCTTTTTTCCTGATCTCAAGAGCACGTACATCATCATCTGTCTGAAAGTTTTAACAGCATGTAGAAAATTGAATTTGAGCTTTCATTTAAAACAGGATTTTATACTTAAAATTTGTTTTGTATGAAACAGATAATGGAAATTTAAAAATGGTCAACCAAAGACAAATATAGATTTTTCAAATTTAAGTTACTCTAACTAACCTGAAAAGATAGAAGCACAAAATTAATTCAAGTCTTTATATGGGAAACGGAATTTGTATAAGAGCAAGAGACCTCACTACAGTGACTGCTTAGAGATATATGAACTTTCTTCTTAGCTGGTATGTTTATACAGCTCATTTTTTCGGTTCCAGAAGAAATACAGTTATATTAGTAAAGTKCAACAGCTAAATTAATCATTTGAAATAAGACTGACGTAGCATGGCTACACAGCTTTCAAAATTGAACTCTGTTTGGCACTTGCTCAAATATTTGTACAGATAATGAGATGGGAACTCAAAATGTAGTATGGACATATCCATTATAACCAAAGCAAGACAAAAGGTCTGGTTCATAAAAAGCCAGCTGCTATAAATCTCAGGTGGACCACACTGTAGTTTATTCTGTTTGTATAATTTTCATGAATACGTGCCAGAGAAATTTTAGTCATATCATTATCAAAGGACCTCATTATTAATAGATACGAGGCAGCAAGACAGCTCTACATCTACATGCAAAGAAGTATTTCTCTATAAAAAAGCTGGGAACACCAAAACATACTTATACACCATAAATACAGTAACACATTACTACCTGATTTGCCAAGCTTATAGCTTTCAATGCCTTGTCAAGATACAGATTGCAATCCCACTCAAAATAGGCTGTAGCTAACAACCGCAGCACTTTAGCCTGGAAAGAAAAACAAACTGGAAGTTTAAATGCCATCTGAAGAGCAGAAAAAAAAAATAGCCACACATGAACATACATGGGAATACAAAAGACTTAAAATTTAAGGTCATGAAAAATAAAAGCTCTTTGAGTCAAAAGAATGCCTGCCCAATATCAGACATATAAAGTGATTCCTCAGTTCTGAAGTATACCCAGTCTTCCGCACTGCAATTCACACAGGACATGAATCAACTAGAGTTCAGAGGAGAACAGAAGGGTAGCAAGGAAAATCAGAGATCTGGGAAAAACAGAATGAAAGAAGAAATTGAAGGAACAGGATGTACAAACTTCACTGAGAGAAAAAAAAACAATGCAAAGACATACATGATAATGGCCTTCAAATATATAAATTATTTCTATAAAGAAGAAGAGATTAAAATCTTCTCCATATCCACTGTGGGTAGTAAAAGGAGTAACAGGCTTATGAATGAGACAGACGAACATCTACCAGAAATTACACAGATGTAAATGATGATGCCTTGAAAGAAAAGGGGGAAGGGAAGAGATGGCCTTTCAGGGTCTACTTCAGCCTTACTTTCTACAATTTAATTTCTGTGAAATAGTAGATTCAAATGTGATTTAATGTGACCAAACTCTCAAACTGACACTCATAGCAACTGAAATTGCACATTTGCCAAACTTCATAGCAGACAGTCCTAAAGAGAAGGCCAAAGACTCACTTAGTCAGGTTTGGCACAGCAGAGGCAGATGATACAGTGGAGCCAGGTTAACAAAATCCTCCTATTTGTAAACAGCAATTTCTCTATTTCTTACCTGCATTTCTTTGCCAACAGAATATTTCGTGTCCATCTTCCCAATGTCATAACTCTGGCTATCAATGATAAGTGAAAGTTAAAATTAAATGAGATGACAGAGATAAATTCAGCCAGTCTTCTGATACGTGCAACATTCCTACCCTTTCCCACTTCTTAACCAGTTAGAAACCACATAAACCACACAAACTAATCTCAGTATTCACTCAAGAACAGAAAATTTTGTTTTCTTTCTAAATCCTCACATTAAAAATTGTACTCAATCACTTTCTTCAACCTGTTGCACCACCTTCTGTAACATCTTCTATTCAAACATTTCAGTAGCCTTTATCTGTTTTAACCACAGGGTTTTGAAAAAGCAAGTGTGCTCATTCTCACCTGACATATAATGCAGTCATACACAAAAGTTACACATGACCTGGTCTCAAGTTCACAGCAAATCAATAGCAGAAACAGAATCTGGGAGTCATGACTCCCCATTCTTCTTCTAAAAGTTAAATGACAACACAAAGGACCACCCAGGAGAAAACGCAGTGGTAATTCCACAAAACCAGATTCAATTGCAAATGCATTTGTTTCCTAATCTAATATAGTCTCAGTACAAGGAAATCTTAACCCACTAGATGGAGCTACACCTCTTTCTCCAAATAATTATTTGCACTTTAAAAGGTTTATTTCCTCCTCAAATTTTGTCATCACGACTCAGTAATTTTCCACAAGAATAAAATATAAAATAATCTCCAAAGCACCAGCTGTAATTAATTCTAAGCATTTCTACAAATCCTCTTTGACAACATATGTGACCATAACTATTTTGAATTTGATATGTTGCCATTCATCTTATTCTGACTACTTAAAAGAAGAAGAACAAGAAGAAATAAAAACAAATTCTCTGAGCTGAGGCTGTGACTTTGGCATGAGGATACTCTTCCCAATAGCCTACATTTTTTCTTCCTTGGCAGTACCACATTACTTATTTGGATCCTACCCAAACCATCTCTAACTATTCCTTTTTCACCTTGATGTTTGTGCCTTTCATCTGTCAAGGACTTGCTTGCAAGGAAGCACCTCCTTCATGAGAAATTCAAATACTGTTTAAAACAAATCCATTTAAAACCGGTCAGAAGAATTCGTCTACTCTTTTCCAAAGTTTCAAATCCCTTCACTATCATTTATGAATGGCACAAGAACTGGGAACAGCCTCTTCATAAAAATAATCTCTTTGGAAGAAGTGTTAGGGAGAGAATTGACGAGAACCATGGAAAGAAGACTTTCATTCTAATGACATGAAAATCAATGTGGAAAGCAGACATAAATGTTAGGCGACAGAGTAAGACAGTCACTAAGTATCTGCTCAGCTAACTTGGTTCAGCTTGTATTCTCACATTTTTAATTAAACTTCTACTTTCCCTTGCCCCCCCCCCTTCCTTCACACATATTTTACAACTCAAAAGTAGGATTTTATTTTGTTTGCCTTTGCACATTACCTGAGCCAGAAGGAGCTCTGTTCATACCTCTTCCACTCATAGGTTTCCACTCCAAAATTGTAACAGAGGATTGACAGGTAACAGGTCTGCAATAAAAGACTGCTGCTTCTGTAATGTTCTTGTAGAAACATCATTAGATCTATGGGGTTCCAGTCTCAGATTCTTTAAAATGCATTTTACTTTAAAGATATATCCACTGGTATCACTTCTGACCTTATACAAGGGGATATTGAACATGACTAAAATGGAATCATAATTGTGTGGGAAAGTGAAGCATCATTAACCAATCCAAGACACGCAAAACAGCAGGATTCTTGAAATACATGAGGTAGAATAGTTCCTCAAGAAATCACGCTGAAAGCACTAGAACTGTGTAAAGTAAACAATGGAAATTAAAACTTGAGGGGAAAAACTGGAATATTACAACTTCATTTTTAAAAATGACAAAAAAGTTTCACATAGTTAAGCGAAGAGGACTCTACCTCTTCCGTGGTAGGCTTCTTTCCAGCATGTCTCTTTGGGGTTAAAAAAGGATCATCCACATGACAAATTTTAGGAGAAAACCATTTTTGAATGCTCGGTTATTCAGAGCACTGTTGCTTTCCGCTTTGTCAGTCAGCCCTAACTATGTCTGTTCATAACAACTTGTCTTTCCTTTGAAATGATTTGCAGCTGTCATATGTCATCCAAAGAAGAGACAGAAAAGCCATTTATATGCTAACAGGCTGCCAATATTTACATCCATTTTGCCTCTGCAGTAACTTTCTTTTCCAAGTATAAATGATGTTTCTTGCAAGTGACTACAGATTTCAAATCCTCAGGCAAGAATGAGAGAGGTAGCACAACATCTTGCTTCAAATTTATTATCTCATTGCAATCCAGAGACAAAAACACAGATTCAGTATGCATGAACAAAAAAAAAAAAATATCACGCTCAGATGTGAAACCCTTATTTTTCATAAGTTGATCTGTGAACGTTTTCTTTCCAGAACATAAAGTTTACTGTATTGAGAGGGTTTCATGAAAAGTAGGCACACTGTGGCATACCCCAGTCATTTACTTGCATACTTGGAAAAGACGTATTTCAAGGGATAATTAAAATAGTATTTCAGTGAATGACTATGTTCCAGGCATCAAGCATAACACTAAACATCCCCATAAACCTGGCACCTCTCTGAACAACAAATATTTGGAACAATTTTGGCATTTCACCCTGTAGGGAAAGAGTTTCCAGTTATGGTTCATAGACCACTGATGATCCACAAGCTGCAAATCCTCTCCAGCTGATCATGCTACCATACATTACCGTAACGCAACAATCTCCTTGTGATGCTCTGCAAGAGCTCTCTGGTACAATGGGAGCCTGGAAGAGTTAAGGACTGACCTAGTGGTCCAAAAGTTTTGAAGTCACTCAGAAATCACTAGCTCTTTCCTTTTTTCTCATTGTTTAAATAACACTCTTTAAACCAGAAGTAAATTGTATCTCTCATGATCAGAAACCTTCTCCTTGTCTGCGTCAGTGCTCCTGGTTTGGGAAGGGCATTCATCATGAGAAGTTTAATATTATTTAATGGAGGAGTTTAAGCAGAAAGCATGAAAGTAATTTAAAATGAAATGAAGAACAGTAATGCAAATATCCCAGTGAGCATTTTCAACAATTCACAGCGAGAAGCTCTGCTCTTATGATTCAAATCAAAGCTAGACCCTTGCAACTGACTTAGTCACTCCGATGCGCTGAACAAGGCCTGCAGATCACAAAAACCAATTTAAAATTGGCTGGAGTTTAATTGGTTAAAAACCCAATTAAACTCCAACCATATTTCTCTTTCAGAATACACATCTACCCCTTTGAATTTTATTACCTGTACCACAGAGACAGGAACAAAATGCTTCCTAAATATTGGGAAAACATTAAAGTAAGCAAATGAAAATAAATGTGGGGAAGTTTATTCTGATATGAACATATTAGACTTTTATCTTTGCAAACAAAGAACTAGTCTGCATATGCTAGAGTGTGTTTTCTTTGGACATTGTTCTGACACAAGAACTACAAAAAACAGTTTAGTGCAATGGGAAGCTTCCATTCATAGCTCTACAGCTTCATGAAGATGAAGATTAGTACTGAGGGTAGTGATAGACTTGCGTATCAAAAACTTAGTAACTCAGCTCTTCTCTTGCCCCATCTGTCTCCAGACAAGAGTTCACATGGTTACAAGTGAAGAAGCAATATACAAGATCAAGATGTAAAATGCAGCTGGTTCTGTAGAAGAGTAGGTGGCATATTCAATTTAGAAATCTTTTTGCCTTGCTTGCCGATTTGTCTCCTCTCATTCTTTAGGAAGAGTTTATCATTCTATTTCAAATGATAAACTATGAGAAACAAGAAAAAAATGAACTTTGAAAAAAAAAAACCCCGCTGTTTTCATGCAAAATTTATAGTAAGAAAATCTCAAAGAAGCAACCAACAACAGGAGAGATACACAGTTCAGAGCACTTTTCAAAATGTTGCACGGCATATGTGATTCTTTAACATATAGAGAGGAAAGCAGATTTTCAAAGTTTGGAATGATAAAGAAGGGATGATTTCACTTACCTCTTTTGGCAGTTTCATCAACATATCTTTGCAGCGCTGCACRCACATCACTGCTTTCTGAAAATCCCCTTGAGCAACTGCCTAAGAAAGCAGTAGAGCATGCCAACAAACTGTTAGTGAGCAACTTGCCTTTAAAATTCATTAAAAGACCGATTCTCTAAAATAGGACTTGGGTTTTTCACATTCAGTAAAGCTAGGTTTGGGATTAGATGTCTATCCTTACAGCGCTATAATAATTCTGTATATTTCTATATATTGCCAGATGATAAAGACATCCAGAAAAACACTGCAGGCCTTAGGTAGTGTGAAAAGGCCAGATACATGGGACAAGTTCATTCAGATGTTAAGATGATACAACAGTTCAGCAAATCTTAATAATAATTTAAGGTCCTCTTTTGTCTCCATGATCAAATTAAAAATGTTGGCCACTGCTTTGGYCTGTTTAGGGAAGCTCTTGAGAATTTTGGAGGTAGTACTCCCCTTCTAGATACTGAGGTCAGTGGTGTTATCAACAAATGCAGGCAACTACATTTTCTCATATTTACACTCATATATCTGTAATCAATAAAGTACTCAGAAACTTCTGTCAGGCACAACAATGCCTCACAAAACTTAGAATTTCTAAACTACATACTTTGAATTATTGTAATTTGTGTTGTTGATCCCCTAGAAAACCTTTAGCACTTTTTCAGACTTCTCTCATATTGCACTAGGCTTTTTTTTTTTTTATAATTATCACCATGATTCTTACCTCATTTGTATCATGCCAGAGGTTGAGACTTTAAAGAAAATATAAAATGTCATGGAACTCACTATTTCCAGATCTTGTAATTTTATACTGATTCYCCCACGGTTTAAAGCCTTTATATGTGGAAAGCAGCATGTATGAGGTCATGGAAGAGAGGGTATTCGTGTATAGAAAGATCTCTGTCTGATGGCATATAATATTAATAGCTTTGATGATGTTCATGAGTTTGCAGTCATGAAAGTTGTAAGTTACAGAAGACTTCGCACATGTGGCTTATAATATCTACTTGTTAGATACGAACCTTGGCTATCTGCAGCCATGATGAATACCACCTTCATATACTTTCAATCAGCCTAGCTGCAAATACTAGCGCAGTATGATGAGTGTTCCAAAGTGACTAGTCTTGTTGTGTATATGTTTCACGAATGCAGTTTGGGGGACCCAGGCTCTACACCAGTCCTATCCCCCTTCTTCAGCCAAGCACAGGACACCTTTGTCCAACACAGGACACATTTATGATTCAGAAAGGCAGCTGTTTGTTTTAGAAACAGCCATGCTAGCCAAATCATAGAGCAACAAATCTGAACTAGAAGATACAAACACTACAGCAGAAATGACTGTGATAAATTACGCAAATTAAAAATCATTAAATGATTKCAACACTGAATGCAAACACGAGAGCTGCTATCTCACATCTAAGTGAAGGAAATATATCCYTCAGCAAGTCTTCAATGCCAAGCATTCATACATCTAATAACCGGGTCAGAGTTTCCCTGTATACCCCTAGTGACTTATAAGGAAAACTGGGAAGAACACATACTGATTCAGCCTGATAAGAGAGTACTTTGAAGAGGTGCTTCTCCACATCAGCTTTGTGCACATGAATATCTGCTTCACCATCGCTCCCCTTAAGCAACTTCGCATACAGTTTTTCTATACTCTGGAAAACAAAGTGTAGGCATCACCCATGGAACTTACAAATAGGTGTGTTTATAAGAAATTAAAACTGGAAAAGAACTTACACTCACGGCAATCTCTAGAAATCCATCTGCAAGGTCAGCTTTTCCAATATCTATCCATCCTTTCCCAGTTTTCATAGACATCTGAAGGAGAAAATGGTAAGTGCTTTGTGAGAATATAGTCACTTTCAAAAAAGGAATGTTAGATCTCATCTCGTTGATGCACGTATCTAACGTAGGAGAGGGATATTTCAGCTCTTCGATTTCTGACAAGCACCTCTCAGGTCTGAATGAAGTCCTTAACACTTAGAGGCAGCATAAGACTTATGGTGCCCTACTAGACAATATTGTAAGATACTGAAATAAATGAGTATGCTACTCATATAACATTTTACCGTATGACAAAGATGTGACGCTAACCGCACTGTCCAGAAATTCCTAACTGCACTGGCTCAGCAAGGTATCCCTGTGATAATACAGGTCCCCCTTCAGCATGTATATTCCCCAAAACTATAGGTATATTTCATTCCCTTTCCAAAGCAACCATAACAGGGTTTGAAGGTTTCCCTTGATGATCAACTGTACYTCATTGCTCACCCATCATTAGCCTTACCAAAATCTGTCTTCGAATAGTTCCCTCTGGAGGATCACTGCCTTCACAAAGGCACACCAGTCTGCAAGCAACAAACCGTACTGCAAGAAAACAGTGCAGWCATCCGTAAGTTCCCTTTTCTCTTTTTTTTTTCTTTTTGAAAGGCAGGCCCTGCAATATCTGAAAGGCTGCTTGCCATTTTAAATTACAAGAGAGAAAAATCTGAAAGCTTCAGGAGTCAAAGCAGTCTGAATTTTAGCCAAGCTGCTTAAAACTGCTTTTTAGGCAGTAAGGAAAAAAAAAATATATATTCTCATCAAAATACCTATTAAACACTTTAGAGAGAGTTTAAGTTAAATACATGGTATTCAAAGACTTAATTATATTGCAGGTGCTTACAGTAACATGTCTTCAGAGCCTCAAAATAGCCTTCAGCAAAATAGGGAAATTAAGTTTAATAACCTTTACATTTTCAAAGTAAAAAGCAAAAATATTTTCAGGCCTTCCTTATACATCAGGGATGGAAAAGACACCACTTAATGTATTTAAAATAGCCTCTCCCTGGCCCTTCAGCTGTGATACAAGATCTGAGAACATTACCCTCTACAATTACTACTTATTTTGTGTAAACTTACCCTTTTCCCTTTACCTGATATAATTTATATGATGCAGATTATACATAATTTTGACTATAATCCCTCAAGTCAAAAATGTGGGCCAGATATTGCAATCCTGCAGAACCACATAAAGAACAGGTTGAGGGAAAAGAYCAAAAGCTCACTTCTGCTTTCCCCAGCCCTGCTCCTGGCTCCAAGCAAACCCACCAGCTGTGTACCTGGCTAAAGCAGGGAAGTGAAAAGACGATTTAGTTTTTTCTGTATGTAAACACTGATGACATCGTTTCTTGATATTCACTGAGGCGATTGTAACTATCTCACTCGATATAAATTAAGTGACCCACAGTCTAAAATCTATGTTATTTCCATACATTTTTAGGTTACAAACATAGCATTAGAAGGCAAATTACAGCTTCCTTTGGTCACATCACCTCCTTACTGATGCTCTGGCACGGAAAGGGGGAGTGATAAGAATGCCGACTCTGATTCTGTGTCACAAAGAGATCGCTATTACACCAGGATGCTCCTTCCTGAACTGTTTATACAAGCCTAGCTGTGTATTTTCCTGTCTACACCCTGTCTGCAAAGATCCAAACAAACTACAGCACTATGTATATGCCTGTCAGCAGAGAGCTTTTCCTTTTTGTGCTACAGCACACAAAACACATTTAGGAAGATATAGAACACATACGTACGTTTAGCTCTTTGCTCATCATTGACAACAGAACCCACATGTTTGGTCACAGCCCAGTTCCACAGGCTTATCGCGCTCTCTTCAACCTGAGTAGGAGAATTCCATTAGATTTAATTTTGTCCTGGATTTGGGTCACATTGAAATTTACTACTGGAAAAGGAACCATCTTGCATGTGTAACACAGTAATGACCTGTCCTCTTTGTGGAACTTCCTTTTATGTTGGAGTCAAAGGTGTGAGTTTTCCACGAAACTGTTACATGATCCCAAAGGGAGATATGGAATAGTGACCTGAAAACAGGCATGCTGAATGGACCACATAGCATTCCTTCAGCTAAAAGTATGGATCATTCTTTTCTATAGATCCATCATTTCAGAAGAATTATAAGCAGCTGGCAGGAAGCACATGCTCATTTCATAATAAATATTCAGTCTTATAAAAAACTATTTCCCATTTTCTAAAAGCATGAGAGCACTTCTAAGATGAAGCAAGGTAAGAAAGAACGTGACTCTGTAAATCCAAGGCTGACAAGACCTGAAACTAAAAAGAACTAATTAATCATATGACCAATAGCACATGTATGTCACAWCATCCATCAGTGCCTTCAGCTCCAACTTGAAAGTATGCATAATAGTGAATTCTGTAAGTGAAGTGGTGGACTTCAGAAACATTCAAATATGTTCCTAAACAAATCCCATTAATCTGTCATACTACTGAAAGATCCTAACCTATGTTTCTATCAAGTCCGTTTCCAAACTTAGCAAAACATGACCTCACTTAACTTCATCCCAGATGGATAGGGTTTCTCACAAACACTCATAGACACAAAATTTGTGCAATAGCACATCATCATGTCCAAAATACAACTGATTCACTGGCAGCTTTCAGAATACATTATGTACATTTTAAACAGATGTTGAAAAATTTGAAGGGATTGGACAAGAGCTTTAAGAATCGTATCAGGTTTGAAAACATATCCACAGTAAGGCTACACCTCTTTTGCCTATCAAAAAGAAAACTAAGAAGTTCAATTRTTTTAAATAACTACATTGGGAAACTTCTGATATTAGCAAACAAAGGCTACTGGCTATATACTCGTTAAAAAGATGATGCAGTCCTACATAAAGGCAATAAGCTCATTTAACAACCCACCTTGAAGGGTTGCACTTTCCATCACTTCAAATCCTAGTTTCTATGGCAGATCTTGCCTACAAATACGCTCTTGCCTACCTAGGAGACATTTTATGACCCCTTTTATTGAAGCACTCAGAATACAAATTAATGATTTCTCCTTTCTTTAAAAATAATTTAGCCCAACCGATTCAGGAAGCACTGAAGGACACCAGTTTTATGCTCCTGTATTTCTTCATAGACTGCACTAAGCATACTTTCTGTTGTGACACTTGCTAACCTATCTTGCTCCTTGTCACAAATTTAGGACTTTCAAAATCAGTCTGTCTTAGATGATAATCGCTGAGTTAAGTCTCCCTTCAAAATATAATTTTGGAGGAAAAGGTTGGACAATATCTGAGCTGGTCTTGTTTTTATTCCAGATTCATGTATTTTATTCCAGATTCATCAGACTTCTTTTTGAAAAAGACCTTTTAAAATAGACGCTTACTACTTTATAAGTACTCCACTAGAAGCAATATACAGAGGAAAAAAAAACAAAACTAAAATTAAAAACATTATAAACAACAACCTAATTCACTTTTGTAATGTATGAAAATGAGTACTTCCCACTCTAATATCATGTACTGGGTTTACCAGGCAGTTAAAATGACATGCTTGCTTGTTTTCATCTTCCTCAAGTATCGGAATCCATAAACAGGATGAGGACCTCTCCTCTCACCCAGTACCAAACTCTTAACACATCAGTGCTCTGTGCTTGCATTTTTACTTGAAATTACAATTAGATACTACTAGACAACTGAAATAACAAAAACCTTAACATCACTAAGATACCTGTAACTCTTCCCATCATGATGCACACTTTTACATTTAGGATCAACATTTTGCATTAACTTTTTCACTGTAACATTTTCCACTTTATTTTGGACTTTCACGCTATAAAAGATGAAAAAATAAACTGTTTTGTTCACATTCCAACAGCACTAGAGTTAAACTCGCAGCTTCACCGCCGAAGAGGRCAAACAAGAGCACGTGCTCGCAGAGCTGCGGGAACCGCAGCCACCGACCTGGGCGAGCGCTGCTGCCTGGTGTGAAGCACGTGAAACCCCCATTTCTTCAGGCGGGCTGGAGAGGGGCACCGGGCCGGGAGGCTGGGGCTCTACCTCAGCCGCGCTCCCATCCTCCTCAGAGAGGCTCCCCGCCGCCTGGAAGAGCTCCTCGGTGAGGGCGGCGATGCGGGACGGGGCCTCCTCCCTCAGCAGCTCTCGCACCAGCCCTGTAAGACAGGACGAGAGGGGGGCGTGAGATACAGCCCAACAACGGGCGGCGGCTTCCAGGCGCCTATCGGAAGGGGGCCCTCGCCCCGCGGCAGACGACACCTTCCACCGCCGCCAGCCGCGCTCCCGCCATGGCCGCGGCCGCTCCACAGCGCCGCCCGCGCGCTGCGATGAGGCCGCCCGCGAGGGAAAGACGCCGCTYGCGCATGCGCACCGCCCGCACAGCGCGCGCGCCGCCCGCGGAGCATGCCGGGCCCGGCGCCACTGCCGCGCCCAACCCAGCGCTCCCGGTAGCTGCGCGCGCCGATTGGATGTCCCGCGCTACCGCCCCGCCTCCCCGCCTCGAGCGACAGGCGCCGGGACCAATCGGACGGCGCGGCGGACCGGCTCTCCCGCTTGCCGTCCGGTAGGCGCCGCGGCGGTTCTGGAAGGATCACGGGAGCGGGGCCCGGCGGGGCGCAGGCGAGATGTCGGGGCTGCTCCACACCACGCTGAGCGGGCTCAACAGCGACTCCTACTGCGAGATCAGCCAGTATCGCGACCAGCACTTCCGGGTGCGCCCGGCGGCCGGGGCTGAGGCGCGGGGTGGGGGCGGCGGCGGCTGAGGGGGAGGGCTGTTGCCGGGGCAAGGCCGTGAGAGGAGCCGGCGAACGGGAGGGCACCGCACCTCCGAGGCGGCGGGAGGTGCCCGCCGGGGCCTGGCGCCGGGAGCGGGGCGGCAGGCGTGTTCACCCCACTGCGTGCTCCCCTCTGCCCTCAGGGTAGCAGGCAGCTGCAGGAGAAATCCCTGAAAATTTCCTCTACGCTGTATGTTGGCAACCTGTCCTTCTACACCACCGAGGAGCAGATCCAGGAGCTCTTCTCCAAGTGCGGAGACGTCAAGAGGATTGTCATGGGGCTGGACAAGATCAAGAAAACCCCCTGTGGTTTCTGCTTTGTCGAGTATCCTTTCCGGTTCCCTGCTACTGCCAGCCCGTGTATGGTTGCCACCTTTAGTTCCTCTCTGCCCAGCGAGTTTAGCTGTAGTGCTGTGGAAAACCTGAAAAGGAGTGATAAGCGTTTTCTACCAGGCACTTCCCTTCCAACCTTGCTACTTCCCCACCACCACCACCTTAATTGAGAGACAGACTGTACAGCAGTGCTGTAGGTGAAAAGTGCTACTGTCGCTGTACTTTCTGGAGGTGGCAGAGAGCTCCTTTAATTTTTTAATTTTTTAAATTACTTTAGGACCAAAATGAGAACTGTTACAATCATCAGTCTGAGCTCTTGCGTGGCCAGAGCACGTGTTCACTTTCTCACCTTAACTTTACACCTGAATGAAGTAGCAGAATAAGCCATGGCGGTATTCCCAAGATCRGGGTACACGCTTGTACAAGTTGTACTGTGAATTGTCTTTGCAAAGCTCTCCCTGTGAGGCCTGCCCCTCTTGTTCAAATTCAGTCAAGTTTCACGTAGTATAAAAAGGCATATTACAGATTTCTTGCCTTTAGCAAGGCTTTAACATGTTTGTTTCATCTAATTCTGAAATAAGTGATCCAAAGCTACTTCTTGTCTGTGCAGGTACTAACATTAAAGTTCAGAATCCTTTCTGAAGGAAAGTTTTTAGCTTGGATTTATATGAGCGCAGTTTTTGATCCCATAGAGAAGAGCAGGAAGAGTAGAAAAGGCTGGAAGGCAGGGTTTTTGTGCTTCTCAAATACAATAGTTCTCTTTATTTTCCCTATACCCAACAAAATAGCGTGCTTTGTTCTCCTTATAGTATGCTTCAGATACTACACAAGAGCAGACGCTGAACATGCAATGCGATTTATCAACGGCACGCGACTAGACGACCGCATCATTCGAACTGACTGGGATGCAGGGTTTAAGGAGGGGCGACAATATGGAAGAGGAAAGACTGGAGGACAGGTAAAGGCAATACCAGTTCATATCTTGAATTTGATCCCCCTAAGACKGTACTGCTTTGCTAGTTTTGTCTCATGCAGAATAATGATGTGTAGACTGTAAAGACCTGATAGTGAACTGTAGCCACTCCCAAGTTGTTTTGGTAACTGATGCCTGGTGTTAAAAGCTAGAAATAGAACTTAAGGCCATTTCTGTCTAGGACTCCAGACTTCCTGCAATGCAAGCAGAATGTTCCCTAATCCAAGCTAGTACTCTTAAAATGATGCAGAATTTGAATGGAGGGGGACAGCGTAGCTGCTAGGCCAATCTCATAACGTAGCAGTTTGCCCCAGTGCGAAGGTGAGGTTCTTTTGCAGATTTCCAGGGTGGAGGGGAGAAAATGTTCTGGAGGCCAAGCCTGGCAATTCAGAAAGCTGGACTGCAGAGCTGAGTGAAATATTTTGGGGTCGTCTTTGCTTCTTGTCTAAAGAGACCTCAGCCATCAGATACATTCTCATTTGTCATTTTCAGCACCATTACCACCTTTTTGGTGGATTATTTGAAGAGATTTCAAACGAGTCAAAGTACTTCTAACCTGAACTTCAGTTCCCCACCAGCCATCCCCACCAAGGAGAGGATGATGATTCTGAAGTCTAGCAGGAGACAGGCAGTGCAGGGTACTAATATCTGTGTTACTGCTTTGCTCCAGGTGCGAGATGAGTACCGGACAGACTACGATGTGGGAAGAGGTGGCTTTGGCAAGATCATTCAGATGCAGAAGGCAAATCATCAGCCTGCGATCTATTAATTGCCTYGTGGGTCCTAGCTCGTAGAGGGCTCTGTCCTTCCAGAGCTAGCCCTGTTCTCGCATTTTGGATTGGGGTAGGGAGTGAGATCCAAGTTCCAGCAAAAGGTGACCCTCCTTAGACTGTGGATATACATGTATTCATTCCCCCTTCCTTCTGGGCTAGAAAGGATGTTCTGTACTGATACAGGGCAACAAGGGAAAAAAAAAAAAATGGACAGCTCTGCAGGATTCTGGGTAAGAAGAAATGCAGCATGTCACACACATCTTGTGCTATGACATACTCTTCACGTTGCAGCTAAGCAGGTGGTGTCCTCCAAGCTGCAACTGCAGCCGTGGTTGCTCTCGAATGGAACTTCTTAAAAGCTTACCACCATCAGAGCCATCCAGGTGCCTGGGCACCTTTTGGGGATGCACAAGACATTCAGGTTTCTAATTTACAACCTCATCTGCTTGCAAAGCAGTATTGCTGTTTGGATGAGAGAAGTGGAACAAGGTCTTATCATCCACTTGGAGGTGCTTGTCTGCACATCTAGCCCTTGGGTTGGTCAGGGCCTGCAGAGCATTTCTCTTTATGATGCCCCCAGTGCTGCCTGGCTTTTCAGATCCTCACTGTTCGGCGTGATTTTGTTAAAAGTTTCTTTTAATTTTTTAAATAAACAGTTGTATTGGGTCTGGCTGAGATGGACTTAATTTTCCCCCTAGCAGCCCTCATAGTGCTGTGCTTTGTATTGGTAGCTAGAAGGGTGTTGGTAATACACCAGTGTTTTGGCTACTACTGAGCAGTGCTCCCACAGCATCAAGGCTGTCTCTCCAGCATTCCATCCCCTCACCCAGTAGGCTGGGGATGGGCAAGATTTTGGGAGGGGACAGATCCAGGATAGCTGATCTAAACTGACCAAAGGGATATTCCATACCAGATGATGTCTGCTCAGCAATAAAAGCTAAGAGAAAGGGGAGGGGGGGGGGGGGGTTTGTTATTACGACATTTGTCTTCTGGAGCAACCGCTACTGAAGCCCTACTTCCCGGGAAGTGGCTGGACATCGCCTGCTGATGGGAAGTAGAGAATAAATCTTTTGTTTTCCTTTGCTTCCACGCACAGCCTTGCTTTTGCTTTATTAAACTGGCTTTATCTTGACCCATGAGTTCTTTTCCATCTTATTTTCTCCTCCCCTGTCCTGCTGAGGAGGGGAGTGATAGAGCGGCTTGGTGGGCACCTGGCATCCAGCCAAGGTTAACCCACTACCGTCCTTTTTGGTGCCCAATGTGGGGCACGAGACAACAGCAGTTTTGTATTAAGTGTGCTATARCTACAGTAAAGTGGCAAGCTTCTGTGCGGGTCACGGAGTTTGTTGGCTGCACTGCTTATCTCTTTATTTTGCTGAGCTTGGGAACATGTTAATGCAAACAATGGCTGTSTGCTTTGCCYTGGCATTGGTGGCCTTGCTGTGCTGGGGGAGCTGTCTTGTGGAGAGGATGCAGGAATACATCTCCCTCTTCCTAGCCGGGATTGATGTGGGTGGTTTTACTAAGCAGGCTCCCGAGGTCCTTGTTCACCCTTACGTGAGCTGTTTATTACTGTTRGCATATTATGGGGTTTGTGGAATCTGGTGGTGTCCTGGTATAAGAGAAGACAACTTTGGGGTGAGGCGATACTGAAATGTGCCCCGAGGTGGCTGGTCCCTGGGTGGCAGGGTGTGTGGAAGGATTTGGGCAGGTGCCTGGGGCGGTTATCACCTCCCATAACCTGGGACTTTACACCTGAACAGGCAAGAAACCCTGGCAAACTGACGTGCCACCTGATAGAAGGGTGCCTTGCCTACCCCAATGAAAACCAGCAGCTTCTAGCACTATACTGGGGCTTGGCCTGTGCCTACTGAGCCACAGTTCAGTACTACCAGAGGACTGTGGTTAAGGCAGGGACCCAAACCACCTCTGAGAATACCTTGACTGAGACCAGGGTGCAAACTACATCTGAGGACGTGATAGTAGAGATAGGGACCCAAACTGCATCTGAGGGCACCGTGGTTGAGATAGGGACCCAAACAACAACTACAGTAATTGTCCCAGTAGTGGAAAAGAAACAGCGGACAAGGTCAACGGGTCCATATCATTGATTAGTAAGGCAGGAGGAAGAAGAGGAAGGGTTTGATCAAGAAGCTGGTCCTTTGGCAAAGAAATTGGAGGAAGGAGTGAGGGAATTCAGACAAGAAGCGGGAACTACCCGGTCTCTGACCTCATCAGAACTTCGAGACATGCGGAAAGATGACAGCCGCCAGCCAGGTGAGTGGATTGCTGCCTGGCTGCTCCAATGCTGTGTTAATGGGGCRGACAGTCAGCAATTGGAAGGTAGGGAAGCCCAACAGCTGGGATCCCTTGCTAGAAACCRGGGAATTGGGAGAGGAATTGGAAAAGAGGCAGCAATTTGCAGTCTCTGGAGATACCTCCTCTCAAGTGTGAGGGCAAGATATCCGTTCAAGGAAGATCTTGTGAACTCCCCAGGAAAGTGGATTATTACAGATGAAGGCATCCAGTACCTGAGAGAATTAGTGGTGCTGGAAGTCATCCACAGTGATGTAGACAATGATGAGGTCTCCAAAGATCCAGAGGATGTCCTGTGCATACRGGCCATGTGGAGGAAGGTGATTCAAAGTGCCCCASCATCATATTCTARCAGSTTGGCAACGATGTTTTGCCCRGGTATGGATACACCAACTGTGGAGAGAGTGTCTTCTTGGCTCCAAAACTTTGAAGAAAATCTCTGTCCCTCCTCATCCCTACGGGCCAGTGCCTTGGCTGTCAGGGRCACCCCAAGAAGTCAGTCCCCCCCTGCCCTGGTCAGAGAGAAAGGGAGCCCCAGGCGCATGCCGTGTGGCACACTCTGGTTCTCCCTGTGGGACCAGGGGGAGGACGTGAAGAAGTGGGATGGTGAACCCACCTTTAAGCTGGAAGCCCGTGTATGCAAACTGAGAGGGAAGACAGCTGTTAAGAAGGAGCCACCCAAGAAGGCTGTGAGCTTTTTGCTGTAGAGACACAAGAAGGCGATCTCTCAGACATAGAAAGACTGAGATCACCTCCCTTGATCCTGGTGAGGGGACTTCTGGTCTGGCACTGAAAGGGTCAGACAGTGAATACTCTGCCCAGGAACGTGAATAGAGGGTCCCTGCCTTCGGCCAGGAGGAGGAAAAGGATGACCGGGTGTCATGGTTTAACCCCAGCCAGCCACTAAGCACCACGCAGCTGCTCATTYCCTCCCCCCTGTGGGATGGGGGAGAGAGTTGGAAGGGTAAAAGTTAGAAAACTCGTGGGTTGAGATAAAGACAGTTTAATAGGTAAAGCAAAAGCTGTGTGCGCAAGCAAAGCAAAACAAGGAATTCATTCACTCCTTCCCATCGGCAGGCAGGTGTTCAGCCATCTCCAGGAAYGCAGGGCTCCATCACGCGTAACGGTGACTTGGGAAGACAAAACACCATAACTCTGAAYGTCCCCACCTTCCTCCTTCTTCTCTCAGTGTCTTGGTTTCGGCTGGGATAGAGTTAWTTTTTTCCATAGTGCTATGTTTTACATTTAGTATGAGAAGAATGTTAGCAACACACTGATGTTTCTAGTTGTTGCTAGGTAATCTACTAGTCAAGGACTTTTCAGCTTCCCRTGCTCTGCCAGGTGCACAAGAGGCTGGGAGGGAGCATAGCTGGGACAGCTAGCCCAGCTGGCCAACGGGGTATTCCATACCATGTGACGTCATGCTCAGTATATAAATAGGGGGCGTGGTCCAGGAAGTAGCGATCGCGGCTCATTATCAGTCAGCGGGTGGTGAGCAATTGCATTGTGCATCACTCATTTTGTATATTCTACTACTACTACTATTATTATTATTATTATTATCATTTCCTTTTCTGTTCTATTAAACTGTCTTTATCTCAATCCATGAATTTTACTTTTTTTTTCAATTCTCTCCTCCACCCCACTGCGGGGGGCCGGGGGAGTGAGCGAGCGGCTGTGTGGTGTTTGGCTGCCTGCTGGGTTAAACCACAACACCCAGCTTTATACGCTGAGCATGACATCACATGGTATGGAACATCCCTTTGGTCAGTTGGGGTCAGCTGTCCCGGCTGTGTCCCCTCCCAACTTCTTGTGCACCCCCAGCCTACTGGCTGGTGGGGTGGGGTGAGAAGGAGAAAAGGCCTTGGCTCTGTATAAGCACTGCTCAGCAGTAACAAAAACATCTCTGTATTATTAACACTCTTTTCAGCACAAATCCAAAACATAGCCCCATACTAGCTACTATGAAGAAAATTAACTCTGTCCTAGCCAAAACCAGCACATCCYCCACCCCTTATTCCATACCATTTACATTATGCTCAGGTCCCACCCTATCCAATACATCCTCATTAACCACCACCCCCCTTCCCATCCTTTGATATAAGACACAGATATCATTCCCTTAGTCTATGGACCATCCCTGTGAAATGTCTGTAAAATGTCCACAARTGTCCACAAAATGTTCACCGAGTTCATTTAGTCCATGACTTTGGGCTCCATCTGTTACGGTGGTCACTCAGGACAGGAGAGGTGGTGTGTTGCATGGAGATACTGGGCACCAAAGCCAGCTCAGGTCGGGTCACTGCTGCACTTGCACTGCTTCTTGTAAGGCTTCTCCTCCRTTGGCTTGGGTGGTTCCTGCTATAGTAATTCCTATAACATGCAACTCAAATCATGGGTTACAACAATTTAAAGGTATATCCATTACAATCTCCACCCCTGGTCCCTTTGGACAAGACCRTTGGGTTTAACATTGCAATGAACTCCTCCCCTTGCCCCTGCTCTGGCTTGGACTTATCCACAGGCTGCAGTCCCTTAGGGGAGTACCTGCTCCAAGTGGAGCCTTATCTATGAGCCACAGTCTCTCCAGAGGTGTACCTGCTGCAGCATAGACTTATCCACAGCCACAGTCGCTTTGAGGTGCACCTGTTCCAGTRTGGCCTTATCCATGGGCCACAATGCCTTCAGAGATATACCTGCCCCAGTGGCCTTACCCACAGCCACGGTCCCTTCAGAAGTAAACCTGCTCCAACATGGCCTTACCCATGGCTGCAGTCCCTCCAGGGGTGTACCTACTCTGTCATGGGCTTATCCATGGCTACACGCTTTGAGGTGCTCCAGCATGACCTCATGCGCAGCCACTGATGCTTCAAGGTGTACCTGCTGCAGCATGGACTTACCTTTGGGCCACAATCCCTTCAGAGGTATACGTGCTGTGGCACAGACATAACCATAGCCACAGACACTTTGAGATGAACCTGCTCTGGCATGGGTTTATCCACGGCCAYAGACACTTCGGGGTGTCCTGCTCCCACGTGGACTCATCCACAGGTCACAGTCCCTTCGACTCGAGTTCACACTGGAGTTCCAGCCTGTCCAGTACAGCAGCACAGAAACAGCAGCGATGCCCTGGCCATCTGCCAGCCCAGGCACATCGCCACTGCAGTTATCAGAATGTTCCCAGGCACAGTAGAGTAAGATGACAAACAGTACAGCAAGCAGCGAAAGCAAAAAGCAGCCACTAACAAGGCCTRGACTCGACTATTGTAGCTACTATTGGTAGCTCAATGGGCCCATGAAACATCAGGACATCTAGGGAGAGATGCAACATACAGATGGGCTTGTGATCAAGGGGTGGACCTGACCRTGGAGGCCATCACGGAGGTCACTCATGAATGTGAAACATGTGCCGCAATCAAGTGAGCCACATGAGTAAAGTGTCCCCGGAACAGAGTGCAGTGACTGGGTTTTCAGTATGGCGAGGCGTGGCAAATTGACTATATTAGACCACTGCCATGAACGCGCCAAGGCAAGCGCACATACTCACCGTGGTGGAAGCAACTACTGGCTGGCTAGAAACATATCCTGTAAACCATGCCACTGCCTGAAACACCATCTTAGGCCTTGAAAGGCAAATTTGGTGGTGACGTGGTACCCCAGAAAGAATTGAATCAGACAATGGGACTCATTTCCGAAATAACCTCATAAACTCTTGGGCCGAGAAACGTGGCATTGAGTGGGTGTATCACACCCCCTATCACCCACAAGCCTCTGGAAAGATTGAGAGATATAATGGACTGTTAAAGACTATGTTGAACCGTTGGGCAATGGGGCGTGGAAGCACTGGGATATAAATTTAGCAGAAGCCACTTGGCTGGTTAACACCAGAGGATCTTCTGACTGTCCTGGTCCTGCCCAAACAAAACCCCTACATACTGTGGGGGGAGATAAGGTCCCCATAGTGCACATCATAGGGAAGTGGCTGCGGAAGGCAGTATGGATTGCTCCTCCCATGGGAAAAGGCAAACCCATTCATGGGATTGTTTTCGCACAAGGACCTGGGTGTACGTGGTGGGTAATGTGGAAGGATGGGGAGACCCGGTGTGTGCCTCAAGGAGATTTAACCTTGGGGGAAAAATAACCTGTGATGTGAGTTGTATATTGCAGGAAGTGATGTAGCAGGAACAACCTGAACCAACAAAGAGCGAGTTTTGCAAGGAACTGGACGAGTGCAGTGATGACCCAGACCAAACCGGTGTCGGTGCCCAACAATTGAACCTACTGCTTCTCCTGTCCCGAGCACCCATCTTGACAGATGGGGCCCAAGTCATAGCCTGTTCTTATGAACATTTGGAGGAGTGGAGGAAGCCCATGAAATGGGAGAATAATATCTATCTGTTAAAGGACAGGGGATAGTAGTTAATGCGAATGTATAAATCTGTATGTTGGGTATAAAGATGGTTTAAGTATGTAGTATAAGTTGTAAGTGTTGGTAAGAAGGGATTTCAGTAATAAGAATTAAATACAATGGGATGGTTAGAAGATATATATATGTATTAAATTATGTGGAACCTGACCATGACATAAATAGTATGGAATAGGTTGTCTCTCCAACGTTTCCCCCACTCACCCAGTAGGCTGGGGGTGGGCAAGATCTTGGGAGGGGACAGAGCCAGGACAGCTGACCTAAACTGACCAAAGGGATATTCCATACCAGATGATGTCTGCTCAGCAATAAAAGCTAAGAGAAAGGAGGGGGGCAGGGGAGTATTTGTTATTACAACGTTTGTCTTCTGGAAGTGGCTGGACATCGCCTTCTGATGGGAAGTAGAGAATAAATCTTTTGTTTTCCTTTGTTTCCGCACACAGCCTTGCTTTTGCTTTATTAAACTGCCTTTATCTTGACCCATGAGTTCTTTTCCATCTTATTTTCTCTCCCCCTGTCCTGCTGAGGAGGGCAGTGATAGAGCGGCTTGGTGGGCACCTGGCATCCAGCCAAGGTCAACCCACTACAACAGCGAGTCCTGTGCCTGTTGTAGTTTGTGCGTCAAAACCACTCGCTCTATGACATGAACCGGAGGGGAACATCTCCTGTTGGTGTCTTAAAGCTGCTGTCACTTGCAAACACAAAGACGGACACTAAAAGGGCGCCCAAGTCTCGCCGTGTTTCTCTTGGCTTCCATCTTGGTGCTGGTTTTTCCTCCTCTTCTGTTTTGCAATGGCTGATGACTGATGTCAGAAGGAAGTTGCTTATAAAGTGTACGGCTGCTCTGAATGAGACAAGTCCTTATGTTTCACTTCAGCAGGTTCTAGGAGAACTTCCCCTATCCTGTCACCTGTTCCACAATCAGAGGAACATATAAAGCAAAACAAAGGCCCAGTGTGCATTTCAGGGAGGAAGGAACCAGGAACTCCCTTCCCTGTCTTTATGACAGGCTTTCTTCCCATTTTAAGAAGAGCATGGCTGACGCTTTCTAACCTGTTCTTAGGGTCTGAACAAGGGACCAGAGGAGATGAAAACCCTTTCTGATCTGTCCCCAAGAACCTCTCAGCTAGGGCAGGTAATTCCATTGAACAAGTTAAATTCTGCCTGTAAATTGGGTTTGTATTATGTAAATAATAGCAGCTGCTCCCTGCCCAGTAATGTGTAATCATGATTTTTCATGCATTATCTCATCCAAGATAATAGAAACTGTTGCACACCCATCTGCAGACCAGGCATACAATTTAAATTAGTTTAACACTCACATTACCCCGAAGTCTTGTTAACTGCGCGGGAGAGGGTGTTACATTTAGTTTGTTGAAATGTCTCCTACCTGTTTGTTTTGCAAGTCAGGTTGCTGTGCCCGTACAACTGTCACAGGTCATGAAGGAACTGCATGTTTAGTCTTCAGCAGGTTTAAGCAATGACAGCATTGGGAAGCCTGTGATGCGGGCTGCCCCTGAGATGCAGTGAAAAGGCGCAGGACATTGACTTAAGAGAGAAAAATACAAGCAGTCATCTGTCCAGCTTGACAAAGCAGCATCAGCATGAGGTCCCTTGTGGAGAATATGAATTACAGAGGGAATAATTGCCTGGGCAAACACAGCAAGGAMATGAGAAAACTTAATGAAAATGGGGAGAGGTATCAGCTATGAAACTCTAGGATTAGCAAAGGAATCTCTTGTGTATGAGGTAGGGAAACATAAGACAAGCTTTCAGTTTGCTCCTGGAAGAGCCTGGTGTGTCCTGTTGAACACATCAGTCCTATATATGTGACAGAACATGCAGAAATCTGTCCAGTCAGGTGCCTGGGCTGTTTTATGACTGCAGAAGGCATCAGTCCCTGGTTTTGCAAGATACCGTGATTTCGGCTCTATACAGATCTCCCTGTCCCACTCCAATCTGGTGGAAGAGTGTCTCCTTCAGCAAGTCCCAAACCAGGGCTAGCAATCTATGCACTGTTCCTCTTTCAACATGACCTTTGCAAAGAGATTTGTGCTGACTTTTGTTCAAATACATGTATTTGCCTAAAAGAATCCACTTCAAATACGACAGCTGCAGTAAATGTCAGGATCCCTTACTTCTACAGCAATCCCAGACAGAACCGGAGAGAGATGAGAAAGTGTACAAGTCAGCAGGTGCTCCCAGCTCTCGGCCCGTGCTGCCACGTGTAGGTACCCATGTGGCACCATGCTGCATCAGCAGAAGAGGTGTCCTTGCCAAGAGTGTTCCCAAGCATGGTGGCTGTCAGGGTCCTGGAGCAGCCCCTCCTGCCCTGGCCGGGCTCCTGGCCGTGGCACGCTCTGTGCCCAGAAGACTCAGGCTCCAGGGCTGCCATTCAGACACCTCTTATCAGCAGACAAAGGTCCTATCAGGAGAGAAAACCCTTTGTCCTCACATTGCTGGGGTGGTGCCAAGCTGGGCAGTGCAGCCAACAAACCGAGAGACCTGATGAGACCCAAGAGAAACTGAGTAGAGCTTAGCAGCAAGCATGTGGCTGCCTCTCCAAGTTGTGAGCAGATAACGTGCTGGAAGCAGAGGCCGCTTTCCCTGGCCAACAGCCAAGCTCTTTCTGTAAAGAACCCTGATGCTGAGTTCATGCCAGCACCAACCAAAGGAGCTTAAACCACCCTCCAGGCTTCCTGGGGAATCAGGACTTGGACTCCAGTGAGTTTCTGCTGGATCCCTTGCGATCTGTCGAGACCCTCTTCCTCCATGATAGAGAACAGAATAAAGTAGAGCAGTTTTGCCAGGAAACGCTGCTCCTCCTCAGGCTCCTCAGCCGTGCTCTCGCTCAGGACCACCACACTTAAAGCCATCTGCACTGGGGAGGGGAAGAGGCAGGCTGCGGTTCTCATTCAGTGTGGCAACTTTTAGAGTCCCCTTTAATCCAGTAACAACTCTGAGCAAACTTCAGAGCGGTCAGGCGAACGGCAACATTATAGTCGTGATGCTCCCCAGCCACTTCCAGCCACTGGTGTCCTGAGAAGACCCTGATCACCTTCCTCTCCCATTTGTGTCATATGGTGTCCCACACTTTGCCATAGACCCCAGAGCCGGATGCACCAGGCCTGGCATCACAGCGCTGGTAGATGAGGTGGACAGTCTTGTCCTCCACCCCACAGAAGTGGCAGACCAGCTCACCCAGCTGGTCACTATCAAACCCCAAGAAATGAATCCTCTTCCCAGCCATCTCCTCCGCTGCCGGAGCTGCCATCAGCTTCATGTGTGGGTGGCAGCGTGGCCTGCGCAGCTCCAAAAGGGCACAGTCGTAGTCCACGCTGACCGAGTTGGGGCCACGGATCCAGCCCATGGGCACCTGCCTGCGTTGCATCCGAGCCCAGCACATCGCCAGTGTCCCCGACCCCATCCCGTTGCCAGCTCCCTGCGCTGGCGTCAGAAAACCCACCTTGATCTTCTTGGCCCCCTTCATGTAGTCTTTGCTGTTGTGAATGCAGCGGGCAGCGGTGAGGACGTGCCATTCAGACACCAGCACGCCCGTGCAGCCCGTGGGGATCTTGACGCTGGCAGAGAAGGGGTAAGTTCATCAGGAAGCGGTTCCCGCTGATGGAAAACCGCCTGTCTGCGCCATAAATCTGCTGCTTGCGTCACACATGCTGCCTCCGCCGTCTCCTCTCTGTGCCACTCGCCCGGGGACTCACTTCCACTGTGGTGAGGGTGCGGGTGCCGTTGGGATACACTGTCTCGTAAGAGAGATACTCCTGGAAGTCCTGAGGGACCAGGGCAGCTTCCCGCCGGATGCAGGCATCCTCGCAGCGTGTTGTCAGCTCTGGGACGGGCTGTGACAAGAACCGCCCTTTGGCTAGTTGCAGTGTGGACCGGGGAACAAGAGCAGGAACCAGGTCACCAGCTGCAGCACTGAGAAGAAAGGAGCGCAAGAGAAGAGCAACCACCTGGCAGCAAGTCATCGTGCCAGACTTGCAAAGGCAAAGCAAGGAGAGCATTAAGCCTGCACGATTAGAGAGCCGGCCACCTGCCGCGGCTCAGGRCCGGGAGGATTATTGGATACGCACAGCCTCGTGCCAGCTACTGGGTCGTGCATGCTTAAGCTGTTACCACAGAAAGCAGAAGGGTTGGGACCTGCCTGGAGCYGGGTGAGTAGGGAGCGATAGGAATCTCACCTGGCACCGGCTTTGATCTCCTGGAGCTCTTCTGGATGGTGGGGCCCGGCAGYGCAACCCAGCGTTGCTGCAGAAATATCACGAGCTGATGAGTTTGCTCTGTTGCGCCAGTAACCCCGTCTGCCTCGGGGTGGATTTCCCGATGCCAGGGCTCACGCCCTGCTGATGGATGCRTCCCACCCGGCAGCCATCGCAGCTCTGCTCCATCAGCTGGTCACCTGCGGGGAGGAGGATCTGACGGTACCTGCTCGCTGGTCCTACAGGGAAGAAGAAGGCACATTAACTTCTCAGRTTGAAGTATTTGGTGTCACAGAGCAGTGCAGACCAGCCAGCCTATTTTAACTCCCAAATGGATCATTGTACCCAATTTAAAATTTAATCTGCTGCTACATCTCCACGTGCCAGGGCCAYCCCTGTTCTGGCAGGGGAGCAGTGCAGGGGGCAGGCTCTGCAGTGCCAGCTCTCCCTCCAACGGCTCAGCGGCACAGCCCTCCGTCTCCATCCTGCCCCGAGCCTCAGTACCCACATGGGCTCCTCTCGGCACCCCCCCGGAGGCTCTTCCTCCGCAAGCAGCTGGTGTGCAGAGAGAGCTGCCCCAACGCCTCCGCCGGGAAAGCCCCATGACACCCAAAGGCAGCCGGGGTCTGTGCCGAACATGTGGCAGTGCATGTGGTTATGAAAGCCGCAGGGGATGGGGTGGACCCAGGCGGGGAGGGAGGCTGAGAACCACCAGCTCCGACCCGCCAGTGCTGCATCCCCGGCACGGCCCACGGCCACAGCATGTCGCCGTCAGCCGGTGGCCGCAGCCAGGCCTCCGCTGCAATGTTGCCCCARCTGCCTGCCCCCTCAGCATGGCTTGGGCCAAACGCAGCCGGAGCCAACAACCCTCCAGCCCCGCTTTAAATCCRGGGGGGGGGATGGCAACAGGGAGATCACAAACCAAGCCCTGGCTGTAGTTTCCAGGGGGGGCCTGCCTGAGTGCCCCCCCCAGCACTACAGCCAGCAAGAGAGCACTRAAACAGGAGCCAGCCCTGACTCCCCTGCCCGTGCTCCTGCCCACGCTTGTGCCTGCCCTGCCCGGCACCCGTGCAGCGGCAGAGGCGCAGGCAGCGGAGCAGCTTCAGGCTTGTTTGGTTCCCTCCAGGGCTCTGCCAGCCGCTCTGCCGGGGCTGGAGCCGCCCCGGGGAGGCCCACGGCCGGATGGCAGGCAGGAACACAGCCTGTGGCGCGAATCTGGGTGGAAACTCCCCGGCTGACGGGGCAAACCACAGGCAGCTGCGTGCAGGGCTGGGGACCAGACCTCTCAGCGGCAAAGCCAGGCTCTGCTTTTTGCTGCGTTTTCTCAAACCAGAAAATGGCCCTTCCAGACTGGCACAGGAGGGAAAAGCCCACCYTGCAGCCCCCAACACCTGACAGCCTTCACCCAGGAACATGCTTCCCCCCCAGCCCCTCTCTGCACAATGGAGCCCCGGGTTGCTATCAGAGTACTCAGCAGGCCACACGCAGGCTGGCACGGCAGCGGTTAAAGTGTTGTCTTGTGCCAACAACATGCTGGGGCTCCGGCTGGGTGTTATTCACCCACCAACTGATGCGCCGAGATGTGTCAGCAGAGCCCAGGAAAGGCAGAGGTGCTGCCCGGCGGAGGACGCGGTGACATCCCCGGCAGCTCTGCTAGCGCGGATGGGGCGGAAGGAGGGCGCGGGCAGAGGGAGGCAGGGTCCCCCCAGAGTAGGCGCCGAGGGCTGGGGCGGCCCCCCCAGGCAGGCAGCCAGGGGCAGGGCACCCGCCACGGGGCCCAGGGKTAGACGGGGCTGCTGCGCTCCCGGCAGCACCTGTGCCCGTGGCGGGATGGCACCAACCCACCGCGCCGCACCGGCACGGACTGGCGGCTGCCAGACAGCTGCTTCCCTGCCAGGCTGCCGCGGTGGGAGCTGCCCAGGGCTTCCAGCACCCCGCTCCGTGTCCGAAGCTCTGCCAGTCCCAATGGGTGCCCGGGATGGGACGCTGGTGCTCAGCGGGATGGCCTGGAGCCAGGCACGGACATGCCCACGGGCACAAACAGACCCACGCACGGCCATGGGCATGGACATGTGCACAGGGACACGGGGAACAAAGTCATGGGGGGCTGCAGCAGTGCCAAGCCAGGGGTGAGGGCTGCAGCTGTGTCATGGGCCCATTGCCCGCTAGGCTTGGGCAACAGCACCCCAACCTGGGTGCATGGGTGCTGGGGGGACTGCAGGCTCAGGGCTCGGCAGTGCCCCGTGTGCTGCCCCTGGCCAGAAGATACCCAGCAGGCGGGCTGGTGGGACCCAGCGCGGCACACCGAGGCACCGGCATGACCGGGAGAGCTGGAGGCACCTGCGCGGAGCCGGTGCCAGGCTGCGCCTGAGGGCTGGAGCCTGAGGCTCTGGCAGGGCACCCCAGYCCAGGGCAGGGGGGCCGGCATTTGCCTGGCACGAGGCCAGAGCAGGGGCCGCAGCCCCTTTTACTCCGGGCACAGCCTCGGGGCAGGGCTCACAGCTCCAGCCCGGGGGCCAAGCAGAGCTGATGGCGTGGGCCCCTTGCCGCGGACCGTGCAGTGACCCCGCTCCACTGCCAGAAAACAGGCAGAGATGCCAAAACCATGCGAGATCCATCTGCCCTAAATTAGTTTATTTTGCAAAATAATCTGTCAGGGCTGATTTAGACCAGACCAGAATCTGGGAAATCATCATCTTCTCACATGGATGCAGCCCAGCTCCTGGCCACACTTCCTCTGCAGGCCATTGCTGGARCTCCAGGAGATATTTCCAAGGTCTTTACTGCAGCCGCTGTCCTGGGACCTGGTGACAGACTCCCACGCAGCACAGGGCCTGCAGGGCAGGGCCACAGTAGGCTGGTGTCCTGCCCACAAGTACCAGCAGCGCCAGGTTGAGCTGGCCTGGAGCACTGCTCCACGGTTCCTGGCTCACTGGCTCACTGTCCCTGGGGACAGTGGGAGGGCAGGTTTCGGGCAGGGAGCTCACCCAGCACGGCTGCGGCCAAGCCCTGCTTTGTGCTGGCACCAGCCTGGCACCTGGCCCRGTAGCACGTGGGGTCCTGCCCAGGGGTCCGTGACCACAGGGCATTAACACGAGATGCAGCAGGACAAACAGAGCCAAGCACTTAAAAAAAACATTTAGTTTAATAGGTATAAAAGTCAACATTAAAACACCAACYATACAAAGGCATACGAGATTGGACACTGGTACAGCTACACCGTGGACATGTTCACAGACACCCGAGCTAGATGCTCACACCAAGCAGCATGGCCGGGGCAGCACGGGGCTCAGTGTGGGATGCAAATCCCAGGCACAGAGAGGGTTTCGGCCAGCTGAGCCCCTTGCTGCCRGGGAGCACTGGACTGCTGGCGGTACCAGAACGAGCCGCCCCAAGCCTCATCGCACGGTTCCAGCCATGGCTGCCATGTACACACCCAGCACTTGGAAAGCATGGAGGGTAGGTGGTGACCACAGCCACATGGACAGACGGAAYGAATACAGCTGCACCATCACGTGGGGCCTCCCGTGAGCAGGGAAAGCAGCATTTCTGACAGCAGCTTCCACAGTGGGAGGGCCGTGCCGGTGTCACTGCCCCTCGGCAGGGCTGGAGGGATGGGAGAGACCACCCCCGGGCCACCAGCACTCCCACCCTGCCCGGGGACTCGCCTCTGTGACCTCTGCTCTGCGAGGGGAAAGGGCAGCGCACGACCCGGCTCCGCGGTCCTGACTCTGCAACTCGCTCCCCACGAGAGAGGGGATGCATATACTGTGTGGATCATGGTATTGGCCCCGAGCAGGAATACTGGCAGAGGTCCACAGAGTGCCGGTGCCCAGTCCCTCAGACCGCAGCAGCCCTGGGGCCGAGGTCCAGTTCAGGGTGGTGCAGAGGCTTTTCTACTGTGGCACAGGATTCCTCTGCATTTTTGCCTTCCACGCTGTTCCGAATCCCGTAGCCGAAGTAAATCATAAAACCTGCAGGACAGTTTTTGCAATGAAATGCGCAGCGGCGGGCTGCCAGCRTAACAGCCCCCCAGGGAAGACCCTGCGGGCATCGCGCTCCCCTCCGCAGGACACCTACCCACRGCCATCCAGACGGCAAACCGCACCCAGGTGCCGGCACTGAGCTGTACCATCAGCAGGATGTTAATGAAGATGCTGAAGATCGGCAGGAGTGGGAGGAAAGGTACCTGCGAGGGACAAGAGGTGCCATGGCAGCTGTGCTTTGAGGGACCTGGCCAGGCTGGAGGATGCTCCTGGCCACAGAGGGATCCCACCCCTGCCACAGCCCAGGGAGCACCCCGGCACTTCCACGCTGGGGACTGCACCTCRGAGAGCCACGTCTCAGGGCCCAGGGCTCTCCCGGATGGTGACTGCCCAGGAGCGAKCCCTGGCAGACCCTGCAATGGCCCAGATCCTGCCAGGGGTCCGTGGGGGTGCAGACGCTGGGCTGCTGGGGGCCGCACTCACTTTGAAGTTCAACCGCACGTTGCTCTGCGGCTGCCTCCAAACGATGATGGTGGGAATGAGAAGAGCCACGAGGAGCAGGACCAGGGCTGTGATCCAGCCCACACTGGCATCCTTCAGCGCAGACACCTTGAGGGTCAGGACCACGCAGATGACCGTGATCAGCGTGGCTGCAAGAGAGGGGGCAGTYGGGGGGCTGCATGGCACGTGGCCTCCCTGGAACCCCAAGCCTCACCAGCAGCTGGGTTGAGGCACCCACTGCTCTCGGTCAGGTATGGGTCCAGCACGTGCTGTCTCCAACACCAACCCCAAAGCCTCAGGAAAGTGCTCTGCCGGGGGAACTCGCCAGTCCAGCAAGCCGAGGGGAACCTGCACTCAGCTGGGCTCAAACCCAGCTCTGACACTTACCCAGACCTGGCTGAGCCACCCCATTCTGGCTGCACAATGAAGCCACTGATGGACGGATCAAAGGTCACTGGCCGAGCCCAAGCGTTCTTGGGGGGCCGGGGACCAACCTCGCTGGGTGGCCAGCCTGGGACAGGCTTGTCACAGGGAGCTCTCTGACCACCCGCACGTGCCTGGCTTAGCACCCATGTCCTCCACCGGCCCCTGTGCACCCCAAACCCTAGCCGTGCCCTGTGCTTGGCACCCTGCTCAGGGCAGAGCGGCGCTGCCAACAGCGGCTGGCAGCCTGTGCTGCCCAGCCCCACTCCTCTGCCCAGTGTGCCCACCATCCCTTCCCGGCTCTGTGGGGACACACCAAAATGCTCCAGCCCCTGGCAGGAGGGGACATCAGCCACCGGCTCCTGCTCACTCACCGATGACCGAGACACAGATGTAGATGATGCGCCCCGAGAGCGCAGTGGGGTTGTCCGCGGACGGATTGAAGAGCGTCGCCAGGGACAGCATCTGTTTCTGCTGGGCGCTGGCAGGGGTGATGGTCGGGTTCATGATCACCCTCTCCTCCTCACTCCTGTTCAGCTCCAGCATTTCCATGGCCTTTGGGGAGTTCAGCTGCCCGGACTGATACCTGAGCAGATGGGACAAGCTGCAGCAGARGCCAAGGAACTTCCCAGCCCAGGGGGACAGTGGGCAGCACCCTCATACCCCTCCCACTCCTCCAGCCCCACGTGCTGCTCCAGCAGGAGCCCTGCGACAGCCACCCCACAGATGTGCTCAGAGACACCTTGCAGGCTCTTGCAAGCAGCCTCCATCTTGGGGGCTTGATGCTTCCCCAGGCTGCGTCCCCCCTGGAAAAAGCTATGGCCACAAGCCCCGGGCTCGACGCAATGCCCACCCACCGCAGGCACCGCCACGTGAGAGGGGGCACTCACCGGAGGATGAGCACGCACACYGCCACCAGGGAGTAGGCCAGCAGTGTGCCGATCGACATGAGTTCCACCAGGTCCTTCAGGTCAAGCAGGAAGGCCATCACCGCTGCAGCGAGGACATGCAGCATGAGCACGGCTCCGGACCGCCACSGGGCTGAGCGTGAGGCGGCGGCTGGGAGCCTTACCTGCAAGGAGCCCCGAGGTGATGGTGGCTGACAGAGGGGTCTTCGTGCGGCTGTTGATGCTGGAGAGGAACTTGAAGAGCAGCCCGTCCTCCGCCATGGCATAGATCACGCGGGGCATGGGGAACATGGAGCCCAGCAAGCTGCCGTGGGGAGAGATGTCTCAGGGCCTGCCAGGCAAGCTGTCCACACCCACCACCCAGAGGGGGACGGGCCCGGCTCTGGACTGGGAGGAGGACAGTGGCCGGACAGGGCAAACTCCCAGCCCAGTCGGAACGCGTGCTGCTAGTCCCTGTGCCGTGCCAGGCGGTGCCAGGAATGCAGCCAGTCCTACCTGGTGGAGAGGGCACAGAGCGAGCCAACGGCAACGACGTAGCGGGCGGGCTCCCAGCCCACCGCCTTGAAAGCCTCAGGCAGGGGGCTCTCCTTGTTCAGGAGGAAGTAGGGCACCATGAGGGTCAGCGCCGCGGAGACCCCAAAATAAGCCACAAAACAGATGAGGAGGGACACGATGATGCCAATGGGGATCGAGCGCTGTGGGTTCTTGGCTTCCTCCCCTGTGTGGAGACAAGAGGCAGCGTCCATCCCCGCTCTGCGGTACAGCGCGGGGCAGCTGGCCCCGGGGGACGAGCCGCAGCAGGGACTTTCCATGGCAGTGTGGGGCTGGGCAGCAGCAGGCAGGGGCTGGTGGAGAGGTGGGGTCCCCAGCCGTGCTGCTGCACTGGCAGAGGCTTCGGCACTGCCGAGAGCAGAGGAGCGTGGCTGCAGCTCCGGCTTCCAGGCAGGCGGCTGCCCAGCAGCTGGGCTCGCAGCCCCCCCCAGCTGTGCCGGCCCTTGCYCCCACCAGCAGCTCCTGCTCCCCCCAGAGCCCGCTGAACGCGGATCCTCCTTGCGYGGGGGTACAGCAACGCAGCCGCCGTGCCCTCTGCCCCCCGGCCTTTGCAAAGGCATGCTCTCCCGCTGCACCACGCTCCCAGCGCTTGCGGCTCGGCGGCCGGCAGAGGAGGGAAAGAGGCGGCTGCCAGGCAGCCCCAGGGACAGGGAGGCACAGGCAGGGAGGTCAGGCAGAACAGCCTGTACCAGCCATCCGCTAAGTAGATTCCTAGGGGAATAAGAGGAAATTAAGARGGCTCCCTGCGCTCCAGAGAGCGGTGGTTCTGCATGAACTCAGTCATTTAGAAAAACGTTGCTTGAGGCTGGAAATAACCAGGAGGCATTACCAATTCCCAGCGCTGTCGCAGCCTCGACTCGGCAGCAGAAAGGCTCCCCGCTGCCCCAGGAACTGCCTGCACAGGCAGGGTGCAGCCCCGCTCCCACCGCGCACTGCGGGGAGCCCCCTTTCCTGGGGCAGGGCAGGCTGTAAGCCCTTTGGTGCTGGCCCAGCTGGGGACAGAGCCGCCGCGGGGAAACCTCCCAGGAGCGGTGGGACGGGCTGTTTCCCACGCCACGGAGCATCCCCCCTGCCGGGTCCCAGCCAGCTGCCCGCTGCGCTGGGGAAATGCCCACACTGCCCTCGCCCAAGGCGGCACCTGTGGTGGCGATGCAGTCAAAGCCCACGAAGGCGTAGAAACAGGTGGCAGCGCCGGTCAGGATCCCTTCCAGTCCAAAGGGGACAAACCCACCAGAGCCGAAGGCTGTTCTCCTGGGAAGGAGGGAGGAGAGCAGCTGCCATGGGGTGCATGGACAGCGGGACCGCTGCCAGCCCTGTGCCAGACCCTGGCCTGGCACGGTTGCTCTCCTCACCCGGTGTCATCCAGTATGTGCAGGTACGAGCTGTTGATGTAGTCCTTCTCTGAGATCTGCCAGTTCTTGATGTCTCCCTTCACAAAGCCAGCGATGATGATGAAGCCCAGCACCAACAGGTTCACCGCCGTGAAGATTTTGTTCACGAGGGCAGATTCGCTGACACCAAAGGCCAGCAGTGCTGGTGGGACAGTAGGGGTGAGTGGGGACCCGCCTGGCTCCCATTCCACCACCCACGGTGCCACAGGGCCGCTCCTACGCACTCACCGGTGAGCAGCCCAATCAGGATCAGGGCGAAGAAGTCCAGGCGCTCGGCCAGCACCCCTGGCAGGTGCACTGTGGTCTTGTTCATGAAGAAGGTGGAGATGTGGTTGCCGATGATGTTGTCGAATGCCGCGCTCCAGGATCGAGCAACGCTGGCCGTGCCTGGTCGATGGCAAATCTGTGCATCAGCCTGAGCCCAGGACAGAGCGGCACCRGCCACCCCCACCCCAGCACCCACCTCCCTGCTGATCCCACCCCACACCCTGCTCCTGCAGCACTACATGCTGCCCCCACGAGCCCCGCACACTGCGGTGCTGGAAGGAGCCCTGGCACACATACCAGCACCCTGCCCGGCCCCGTACCTATCACGTATGAGAGGATGAGGTTCCAGCCGGTTGTGAAAGCCCAGATCTCACCAACGGTGACGTAGCTGTAGAGGTAGGCAGAGCCGGTCTTGGGGACGCGGGCCCCAAACTCTGCGTAGCAGAGTCCGGCCAGTACCGACGAGAGAGCAGCCACCAGGAAGCAGAGGACGATGGAGGGACCAGCCATCTCCTTGGCCACCTCCCCGGCCAGCACGTACACGCCGGCCCCCAGCGTGCTGCCCACCCCCAGGGCTATGAGGTCCAGCGTGGAGAGGCAGCGAGCGAAACGTGTGTCCTCGGAGCTCAGATCCACCATGCGCCGGCGGATCAGCTTCTTCCCAACACTGGTCATTTTTCCCCCGAACATCTTGTCCTCTCGTGGGTGGTGCTCAGCTGCCCAAAAGGCCTGCAAGAGAAGGGACCGTAGGAGCGTGAAGCTCAGTGTCCTGCAGGCAGCAGGACCCACACTGCGGGGAGCAGGGCAGGCAGCAATGCCCACAGGAGCTGTGCCTGCTCCCAGCCAACCCGTCAGCACCAAGCCCCCGCCATGCTGGTGGGGCAGAGATCGTGGCGGCTCCCTCCAAGGCACCGTGGGGCTGCGCATACCCCACCTGCGCAGCCCCTGCGTCAGGAGAGCGACCCGGGGATGAACCCAGMGGGTCTGTGGTGGGAAATGGGCTCATTGCACAAGCCGTGTGTGGTCCCCACCACGGGGCCCCCCRGGCACGTCCCAGAGCTTGCCCACTGTCTCCCAGTAACTCCTCACTGATTTGGCAGCCTGGAGATCCCTCAGCCCAAACTTGACTGCTGGCACATCCCTCCGGCCTGGCGTGTGGGCGTGTGCAGCAGCGATGGCAGGGAGACAAAGCATTCCTCCAGCGGAGGATTTGGCAGGCTGGGCTGACTCACTGGGACGCGGCCATTCCTCCTTTGCTCCCAGCATCTGCACTACACCCTCGGCAGGGATGCGTGGCCAGACACACAGCGTGGGCCCCTGGCGCACATCCCTCGCGTGCCGACGGCGCTTGCCCAAGCAGCCCGCATGCTCTACAGGCTGCAATCGCCCTAAATGTGCGACACCCCCACTCCCCTTGCTCACAGCAGCCACCCATCCCCAAAAACCTCTGGGAGTCGAGGACCCTGTGGAGCAGGCAGCCGGCACAGCCGCAAGGAAAGCAGCTCCCAACGCCCACAGCCACGGCTGGCACCCCGTGCCCAGCACCGAACCACTCGCCCACCAGCGCCTTCTCCCCGCTGGCTGCTCCCTTCATTGGGAAACGAAACATGCTCCAGCCAGGCACCCAGGGCAGCACCAACGCCGCACTGCACGGATCAGCGTAAGTACACACGAGGATCACTTTGTGACCCTTTTCCACTGAGGGGGATTACCAGGGTTGCAGTGGCAGTCACCAGCTCGGCTGCTTCCCCATAACCAGCAAATCAGCCCATTTCTGGAGAAACCTCCTCCTGAGCTGGCACGTGTCACATTCGGCCTTGGCCCAAGGAGCCGTCCGAGCCCAGGACAGCCTTTGGGCCAGGTTTCAAGGGAACAAGTGCCCCAGTGCTGGCACCCTCCCCAGCCACTGCCCGGACAGCTCTGGCTGCCTTCCCCAGCGCTGCTCGATTCCTCCAAGGATTTCTGACACCCGACCCGAGCTCTGCAAACTGCAAGCACGGGGCTGGCAGCAGAAACACGCTCAGCCCTTATTCCCAGAGCAGCGCRGAGAAAAAACCACGAGCGACGCCAAGCAGAAAGATGTGGGACAGCCCCCCCTTCCTAATCCCCGCGGGCCCTGCTGCGCTGGGATGCGCCGTGCCCGGGGAAAGGAACACGTTAAGCACCCAGACCCACACCAGCACCCCTCGGAGCCGGCCTAGGGAAAGCTGCTCAGGCGGGTCGGCTGGCCCCGGCGAGGCTCAGCCCACGGTGTCCCGCAGAAAGCCACGCTGGCGTCGGAGATGCAGGGCGCGCAGCGAGCCACGGCTGGGCGGAGGAGAGGAGAAGCAACGTGTCGGGCGACAGCTCCCGCCGGCAGCAGCCTCCCGCTGCCCGCCGCTGCCCACCGCATCCTGGTACCCACCGCATCCCGCCGCGGCTCGGGGCAGATGCCGGGGGCCGTCAGCCCCGGCTCGGGACCCTCACCCCAGCCCCCGCGGGGGCATCTCCAGCCCCGGGGAGCTGCCAGCCACGCTCCGTCCCGTCGGGGAGCCCGGCGCTGCCCCGGGGACGGCGGGACCGGGACGGGGCGCCGCGGTAGGTCCCGGCCGCCGCCCGCACCGGCCCCACGTGCGGGCGGCGGCTGATGCAAGCGCGGCACCGGTTGCGCCAGGCCCCGCCCGGCCCGGCGGCGGCGCCCACCGCGACTCACCGGCGGCGCGCGGCTCGGCTCGGTACGGCTCGGCTCGCTCCGGTGCGGTCCCGTTCAGCTCCGCTCCGCTCGCCCCGGGACTGCCGCCGCCGCCGCTGCCGCCGAGGGGGTTGAAAGGCGGACCGGCTCCGCCCGCCGGATGCCGGAGCGCACCGCCCCGAGCCGAGCCCCGGAAACAGGCACCGGCGCTCGGCCCCCCCGGACGGCCCCCCCCGATCCCCGCGGACCCGCCCTGCCGCCCCAGGGGAAGMGACGGGCGAGCGGGACCAGCCCCGCGGCCGGTGCGGGGAAGCCCGTCCCCTCCCAGCCCCACCCGTGCCCGGTTCCCCGCGCCCTGCCACCCTGCCGCCCCCCAGATCACAGATTTGAAAAAAATATAAATGCAAGTCATAAACGGCACCGGGGCGGGGGCCAGGCACGGCTCGGCCCCCGGGAGTGCGGCTGCTGCGGGCGGCAACACCGAGCCCAGGGCAAGGGACCATGCGGCATCAGCCGTGCTCCCGCGGGAGAGGGCATGGAGGGGGCGGCTGAGGGTCCCCCGAGTCCAGATGTGCCAGGAGGGCAGAGCCAGCCCCGGCCCTGCCCCGCCGGGGCTGGGAGCGAGGCGAGGGCTGGGGCACAGTGAGGAGGCCAGCCCTGCCACAGGGAGTGCGGCCGGAGCTCAGTCCGAGGCAGGGAGGGGGGCTCTGCCCCGACCCCCGTGTGCTCCACAGCGAGTGAGTCCCCCAGTGCCCATGCTGCTCCGCTGCAGTCTCCTCAACTCCAGGAGCAACAGGCAGCTCTAAGTGATGGGAAACACCAGTCTCGGGAGAACTGTTTGGCAGCCAGGCCGGCAGCATGGAGCGAGGCAGGAGCCAGYACCCTTCTCTCCAGCACGCAGGTTGGGACCAGACGCCCAAAAACCTCCTCCTGATGCAATCCAGAGTTCCTGTGTCGTGAGCACCCATTCAAACAGGCAGCGATGCCGGGAGGTGAGCCAGCCCCTCCCTGGCATCGCAGGCAAGGCTCTGCTCCAGCGCCACTGCTGAGGATGCAGAGGCAACAGGCTTCCAGCCGTTTGCAGCAGAGCCGGCAGGAGCACCGGGCAGGGCGCTACAGGCCCCGCGCTGGGTGCCTGCCCACCCCGCCTCCCCCGCGGGTGCACACACAAGGGCCGGGGAGACAAAAAGGCTCCACTCGGCAAAATGACCTCAAGGCGATGGAAACAGCAACGCAGCRTCCTGCGGGGCGGTGACGCAGGCTCTCCTCCCGCTCTCAGCCCTTGCGGATGAATGAACCGTGGCTCAGCAACGCCCCTTCCCCTCCCCGGCCGCACGCTCCCCACCAGAAAGCAAGCAAGATCAAGGTACAGAAATCCCCCACAGCCTCGCCGTTAGCACCCAGGTGCTTCTTGCTCCTTCCTGGGCTGCCTGCAGCAGGCAGGGACCCAGCTGGGCCAAAGTCCTGCTGCCTGCGGTGCTGAGGGTGCTCTCGGGCAGGACCAGCAGCACCGTGGGCACAGCAGGGCCCCATGCGGTGACACCCCGCCCCAGCRAGGCTGGGTACCCAGTGTGGCAAGGGGGGGATGACACCAAGACTCGCCTATTCCCAGAAACCCTCTTGCGACAGCAGCTGTTGGGAGGCAGTTTCGGGTAGTGAGCAGCACCAGGGCACTGAACAAGGCTCCAGCTCCCAGACCTCACACACAGCTCCACATCCATCCTCCCAGYGCCCCATCCTCACCTCCCAGTCTACCGCTCTCCCCCCACCCCGTTCAGGGCCCTGATCCAGCAGCACGGGCCAAGGGCCGGGAACAGGCAGAGGCATGGAGCAAGCCAAGCGCACGTCCCGACAGGAGCAGCAGGAAGGTAGACAGTGGCAGGGCACGCGTAGCCAGCGCCCAGGAGGGTAGGAGGTGKCTCCTGCCTGGAAAGGGGGCCAAAAGCCCTGCTGAAGCAGATCCAAATCAGCCCTTGGAGTCACCTTCCACAACTGGAGCATAGAATCGTATAATCATAGAATATCTCAAGTTGGAAGGGACCCATAAGGATCRTGGAGTCCAACTCCCTGCTCCTCGCAAGACTACCTAAAAGGAAACCATATGTCTAAAAGCATTGTCTAGATGCTCCTTGAACTCTGACAGGCTTGGTGCTGTGACCACTTCCCTGGGGAGCCTGTTCCAGTGACCGACCACCCTTTCAATGAAGAAATTTTCCTAATGTGCAGTCTGAACCTCCCCTGATACAGCTTCATTCCATTTCCTCGTGTCCTATTGCTGCCCACCTTGAGGAAGCTGTAGACTGCAATGAGGTCCCYCCTCAGCCTTCTCTTCTTCAGGCTGAACAAACCAAGTGACCTCAGCCACTCCTCCTAAGTTTTGCCCTCGAGGCCTTTCACCATCCCTGGTCACCCTCCTCTGGACACACTCTAATAGTCTGATGTCCTTCTTACAGCGAGGTGCCCAAAACTGCACACAGGACTCGAGGTGGGGCCACACCAGCGCAGTGTAGAGTGGGACCCGCTGGCTCCCTCGACCTGCTGGCTATGCTGTGCCTGATGCACCCCAGGACACTGTTGGCCCTTTTGGCTGCCAGGGCACACTGCGGACTCATATTCAACTTGCCATCAACCCAAACCCCCAGATCTCTTTCTGYGGGGCTGCTCTCCAGCCTCTCGTCCCCCAGTTTGTGTGTAYRACCAGGATTACCCTGTCCCAGGTGGAGAATYCRGCTCTTGCTCTTGTTAAATKTCATACGGTTGGTGATTGCCCAGCTCTCTAGTCTATCCAGATCTCTCTGTAAGGCCTCTCTACCCTCGAGGGAGTCTACAGCTCCTCCTAGTTTAGTATCGTCAGCAAACTTACTTAATGTACATTTGATTCCTGYGTCCAGATCATTTATAAAAACATGAAAGAGYACTGGCACTAAAATTGAGCCCTGGGGAATCCCACTGGTGACTGGCCGCCAGCCTGATGTAACCCCATTTACTATAACCCTGTGAGCCCGACCCGTCAGCCAATTACTCACCCAACATATTATGGACTTGTCTAGTGGTGTGCGACAGTTTATCCAGAAGGATACTGTAAGAAACAGTATAAAAAGCTTTGCTAAAATAAAAAAAACGCACATCTACTGGCTTCCCTTGATCAACTAGATGGGTGACCTTGTCATAAATGGAAATCAAGTTGGTTAAGCGGAACTTCCCCCTCGTGAACCCGTGCTGGCTATGACCAATGACTGCGTTGTCTCTCAAGTATTTTTCAGTAACTCCCAAAATAACCTTCTCCATAATTTTACCAGGCACTGAAGTGAGACTGACAGGCCTGTAATTACCAGGGTCTTCCTTCTTACCCTTCTTGAAAATTGAGACATTTGCCAGCTTCCAGTCGACTGGGACCCCTCCAGACTCCCAGGACCATTGAAAAATAATGGAGAGAGGTCCCACAATGACATCGGCCAGCGCTGTCAGTACCCTGGGATGAATCCCATCAGGCCCCATAGATTTATGCGCATCCAGCTGGAGCAGCAACTCTCGAAAAAGTTCAGGGTTGGCTGGGAGTTTATCATCYCCCAGTCACRGTCTTCCAACACAGGGCTCTGGGGGTCCCAGGGCCCATCATCRGTGTTGAAGACAAAAGGCGAAGAAGGCATTAGAYGTCTCTGCTTTGTCTACATCCCTATTTGTGAGGTGACCGACCTCATCAAGCAATGGACCAATGTTACYGTTGATTGTCCTTTTGCTATTAATGTATTTTAAAAAGCCTTGTTGTTGTCCTTCAGAGTGCTGGCCAGCCTGAACTCTAATTGAGCTTTGGCCACACTAATTTTTTCCCTACAGTGGCAGACAGCATCTCTGTAGTCCTCCTGTGTCACCTGTCCTTGCTTCCAGTGTCCACACATTTTCTTTTTCTGCCTAAGTTCTAGAAGAAGATCCCTGCTCAGCCAAGCCAGTCTTCTGCCCTGCTTGCTTGACTTCCRACACTTTGGAACTGCCTGCTCYTGTGCTCTTAAAAAGTGRCCAGCATTCATGGACCCCAATACCYTCAAAAGCAGATTCCCAGGGGACTTTACTAACTAGCTCCTTCAGCAGCTYGAAGTCTGCTCTCCCCATACCCAGRGTCGAAGTTTTGCTGGCAGTTTTTCTCCTATCACCSACARTTTGAAACTCAACTACTTCGYAGTCACTATGACCAAGACAGCCACCCATCACCACTACGCCCACGAGTCCCTCTCTATTTACAAACAACAAATCTAGCAGGGCACCTTTCCTAGTCAGCTCCCTTAGTACCTGCACCAAGAAGTTATCTTCAACATGCATGTACAGGGAACCCCCCCACACCCCACACTAGAGTGCTCCGCTGCGGATCATGCCGGCACTGGGGCTGCTCGCCTGGGCGACCGAATGCCGGGCAGGGGTGGGAGACAGGGGATGGAGCATCCCCATGCAGCCACCCCTGCGCGTGGTCAAGGGCAGCCGCCCAGGAAGGGGTGCGGGCTGCCTGCAGCACTCTGGGGCAGCCGGACATAACACGGAGCGGGATCAGGCCAGCCTTCCTGGCCCAGCCAGCACCAGACAGACGGACTCTCTGGGGCCTCACCCAGACGTGAGGTAGTGGGACAAGGTGCCTGCATCAGCCTACCACAGAGAGAAGGCAGCAGGGCAGGGCTTCCAGCGCTGGCAGGCAGGAACAGTGAGGGACTGAGTCCCAAAGTGCTGCTTCCCCACCACCTGCCCCCAGACACTGACACAAGTCACCAGCTAATAAAATAGTAAGTAGCAGCTAACGGCTGCAGAAGCTCAACGTGCCATCAGCCAGCACTGGCTCTTCCCACATCCAGCGTGAAGGTAGTTTAAGGCAGAAACCTGCCCATACGGCTGCCTGCCACCATCAGACATCCAAGCATCCAGCCTGGAAGCACCAGGTTTGTCCAGAAAGGCTTCCCCAGAGCCATGCTGTGCCTCCATCCACCAGCACCCACCTCCTCCACACAGCAGACCTCAAGTCTCTGGCTGAGCAGAACCAGCCGCAGACCTGCCCTTTCTGCCCAGCCCTTTGGAGAACAGCAGGCAGCACCTGGCACTGGCCCTACCCCAGCAGACAGCAAGCATCACTGGGAAAAGACACCTTTATTTTAAATACAAGGAGTTAAACAATTCATTCATTCAAGAGCTCCACAAGTATCACTGGTGCAGTGGCTCAGGTGGCCAGACAAGTGGCTGTTGCGAGTCTGTCCCCATGTGCCAGCTGTCAGTCTCTCCCCAAGTCACCGCTCTCCTCCACTGCTGCATCTTCCRGACAGATTCCTGGGGAGCAACAGCAGCATCAAAGCACTGCTGCTCCCGGCACTCAGCACCTGCCCCATGGGGAAGGCCACGAGCTGTGTCCCTTCCACCTGGCAGTCCTCAGTTACACTGGCAAGGGATCACCAGAGCGTCCCTGCAGCCTGCCCAGGGGCGAGGGCTCACCCCAGCGAGGGAACAAACCTGCTGCTCTGAGCTGAGCCTGCAAGGAGGAGATCGTCTGGCGATAGGCTTCACACTGGGCAGTCTTGTCAGCTGCAGGCAGGAGGTAAGTAGGTGTGCTCAGCCCGTCCTGAACACCTCACCCCCAGACCCCTGGGGCGGCAGCTGGGATCCTGCTCTACCCCTGAACAAGAAGCCAGCCCAATCCCCACGGAGCAGCAGGCCCTGGGCTCCAGGTACAAGTGCAGTGGGTGTCATCTGGATTGCGGGTGTCCCGCAGCCCCCAAAACAGCCAGCTCCACGTACCAAGCTCACCCTTCACTCGCTCCAGCTCGTTCTTTACGTGCTTCAGCTCCTGGGACAGCCGATCACCTGCAGACTAGCAAGGGCAGGGTGTAAGCGTGATGCAGGGGATGGTCACCCCCTCGCAGTGACCYGCAGCCCAGCCCCAGCACAGCCCTTCCTGCGGAGGAGCATCTCTGCAGGCAGCACACACACACCAGCGGTTCTTGAGCTTGGGGAGCCCTGCTCACCCCCCTCAGCATGTCAGAGCAGGGCCCCGTTTTGACATTCACCCCTGCTTCAGGAGCCCGGCGCTGCTGCAGTGCAGCCCAATCGACACCCCAAGCCTAGCACCTGCAGGACCACTGCCAGGGTCTGTTCATCGCAGCAGCGGTGCCTGGCAAAGGAGCCACTGTTCGCTTGTCAGCAACTGCCAGTGCCCGTGGGACACAAGGATCCCTTTGGCAGGCTACAGCCACATAGCGAGGAGCCCTAAAACTGCTGGCAAATGCACAAACGTATTTTGCAGGTAGGAGACTTCACACCTTGGAGCTTCACCTTGCTGCAGGGTCTGCTTACCCCATCCTGGGGACATGTCCAACATGTCAGGATGTATAAAAGTGACACCACAAGCCAAAGAGGGTGTACATCTTTCAAAAGCCCCTTAAAAAAAATAACTGGACAGAAGCCTGCAGTCCCCTGAGCACTGGAGAGGTGGTAAARCCATGCAGCAAATGCACAAGGTCTTGTGTGAACCCCAGGGAAAGGCTAAAACAGCTCAGGTGCTAGCCCAGAAATTGGCAGCCCCAGGTCCCATCACCTCCCACCTCTGGCACAGCTGGCCCAAGCCACCAGCTGAACAGTGCTCTGTGGTGCCAGGACACAGTTGGCTCTTACCTGCTCAGCCGGGACTGCATTCTCACACCCTGGAGTCAGGCCAGGGGCCAACTCGCTGGAAAAAGAGGACCCCCCACAGACCCACGTCTGCTCAGCCTTACCTGCAAAGAGAAGTGTCGCCACTAGAAATGTAACTGCCATCCCTGACACCTCTTCAACCAGCCCACAGAGCTGCTCCACACCGGGGCAGAACCTGTCCAAGGGAGCCAGAGGTCTTCAAGCCCCTCCAGCCCAACAGCTGCTGCTGGCCTGGCCTGTACAGGTGCTGCTGGGAGGTGCTCCTGCACAGCCCACCTCCCAGCACCTCTGGGCTCCTGCTCAGATTCTGCTCGCACAGGGCAGGCAGACAGCTGCCCTGGGCAGGGCAGGGCTGTGCCAGCAGAATGGGAACAGCCTTCTCGCTTCCTCTTCCCCCGCAGGGCCCAGGACTGCAGGCTGCCCCGCTGCAGGTCTTGGGGAAGGCAGCGCACCCTGCCTGCAGAGCAGGCTGGAGCACCCTCAGGCGCGCCTGTTCAGCGAGGACCCTCCTGGGGAGCGGCACTGCCAAACAAGCAGCTGCCAGCTGCCCTCGGCAGCTGCCCGTGTTTCCCCGTGCTCACCCCGACGTAAGGCGAGAATCCACCAGAGCCCAACACAGAAACGTAGACTCTCCTCACCATGGTACACTCACAGGACGCTTGGTTTTCAGCAGGTCTTTGGCAGTCAGGAGCCACGAAAGCTCCAGAGGCTCCTCTTTACAGGGGAGCAAGCTCCAGCTCCCCRCTCCTGCGTGGGACCACACCTCCATACCGCTCACCTGCTCCCAGGACAGTCCCTGCTGCAGCCAGCTGTTCTTTGCTCTTACCRTTTCCCTTCAGCTCTCGGGTCGTATTGCACACCAGCTCCTGCGTAGTCGATCCTGAAGTGGGGTCCGGGAAATAAAAGCAAAGAGCATCAACCCCTGCTCAGAGAGTGAGCAGGACCTGGCAGCAACACGCKCTGACTGAGGCCACTCCCTGTCCTACAGATGAGCTAGAGCTCCAGATTTGTCCAGGCCTTTGCTGGGTGCCTCTCCAGGGAAAGGGACTTYGCCAAGCCTCGCTGCTCTGCGTTTCAGTTCCCCTCCTCTAAGCCGGAGCACATGCTGCCCCCTCCTGTCCTTTCCCCGGGATCAGCCTCGACTCTGCAGCCAAGGCCCGAATGTTCTCCCCAGGGCAGCAGCTCCCCCCTCCCATGACACCGGAGCCTCCGGGGCTTCTGCCCACATTCACCCTTACCGAGACAAAAGCGCTTGGGGGAAGCYGCTTTTCCCAGTGGCCGCAGTCGGGAGCGAGAAGTCATGGTAGGAATTGCYGTAGAGAGCCTCCGGGAGGGCTGTCTGCAACCCCCAACCTTGACAGCAGCTATAGTGGACAAACATTAGGCACAGAGGCTGCCACTCCAAAGCAGCTACAACCGCACCTCTCCTAGGGCAGCCCCGGGCTCAGCCAGGCTGCCTGTCCCAGGCCCACGGGCACCAGCACCTGCGCAACCCCACAAGCCCACGGGGTGAGGGCTCCAAGCCAACAGGCTGCTAGCCCACGTCGGCGGGAAGCCAAATAGTGCTAATTAATACAGCACTTGGGGCATGATCGCATTTCCCGGGCTCCTACCTGCGCTGYTTCCAGGGACTCCCCACTCCCCACGCTCTGTTCCTGTCCCATGCTGCAGCCCAGGCCTTCCCCCTTCTCCCTTCTAGCTGCAGCATCCGTCCCYCCCCAAGCTTCCCCGCTTTGCGTGAGGCAACTGGCAGGTGCGGAATTACTTTCCATCTCTGTGTCCCGGGGGATGGGTTTGGGAATGGCGGAAGGTCGTGCCAGCTGCAAAGCCCTGCTGGGATGCTGAAGCCTGGACTTGGCAGCCGGCATCAGCTTCAGCTTGGTACCTGGGGAAGAGAGAGGGTTTTGCAGCCCCGGGGAAGCGGTCGCTGTGCTGGGGCTCTCTCCAGCAACCCAGCTCACCTGGGGCCTGGGGGAGCCTCGTTCCCGGGGCACCGAGCCCCTTCCCGGCCTTAGGGAGCTCCAGACCCAGAGAGGCCCGTGCCCGGGAGAGAGAGAGCCTGCCGCCGCCGCGGCCCGGGGACCGGGCGGGGGTGCGGGGGCGGCCCGCGGGGCCCGGCCCGCCATAAGGGGGCTGTCCGGCACCGTGCCGTGCTGCTTTACGGGACAGGGCCTGCGGGCGGGCGAGGCGGGAGCCGGGCCGCGCTGCGCCGGGGCAACCGCCGGCAGCGGGCTGCGGGAGGCGCCGGGGCTCCCCGCGGGCCGGGCCCGGGGCGGCCTCGCAGCCACCCATGCTCGGGCGGGCAGCGGACGTGGCGCTGTCCGGGGCCCCCTTGTCCACGGGCGGCGAGTCCTGCAGCGGCGTGGAGGTGACGGGCCCGGCGGCGCCGGGCCACAGGGCGCTGCCCTCCCCCCGGCCCGGCGGGGGCTCCGCCGCAGCGGCGGCGCCGAGGCGCAGGCGGGTGGCGATGGTGCGGCACTCCTCCTCGAAGAAGCTGAGGTAGAGCGGGGAGAGCGGCGAGCGCGGGCCGCCTACGTGCCGCAGGAGGTCGGGGCAGCCCGGCGAGCCGGGGCCCGCCGGCGGCTGCGGCGACCGCCACATCCCGCCCCGCCGCCAACCGCTCCCGCCTCAGCGCCGCCGCGCAGCGCCCCCTGCTGACGGGGAGGCCCACCTGCACCCCTCCCGCCTGCGCGCAGCGCCCCCTGCCGCCGGGGAGGGCCACCCGCACCCCTCCCGCCTGCGCGCAGCGCCCCCTGCCGCGGGAGGTGCGCGCCCACTCTCCCCGCCGGTGCCCCCGTCCCGGTGCTCCCCCCCGCCCCCCCGCCCCGGTAGCCCCCAGTACGAGGCAGAGACTTGGCTTCACAGTGGTTTAATGCGAACGGAACCGGGACGTTACACTGGACAGGGTGGAGACAGCTGGGTGGATGGCAGCCCCGCGGCAGGACAGGCAGGAGGAGGGGGCCGCCCCARGCGGGGGCCGGCAGCAGCGGGGGGACGGGGGCTGAGCCCCGCCGCGGGCACGGCCGCCTCCACCGGCACCAGCCTCCACGCTGCCCCACAGCCCTTCCCGGGCCGAGCCGGCCCCCGGAGCACTTCCCTCCCGGTTTCAGCGACTTCTCCTCCTCCCCGAGAGCCACCTCCTGCCCCGCAGCACCAGTTCCTCACCAGAAAACCCAGGGGACGATAGGGAGGCCTTGGGGGGTGCGCGTGGCAGGAACGGGAGGGCAGTCACTGCAGGCCTACGCTCCAAGAAAGGCTCAACTGTGCCACCACAAAGTGACCAAGCGCTTATAAACCAGCCAGCCTTGACCTGAGGAGCCCCCGAGCTGATGCCCAACCTCGCTCATCTCAGCTGTGGCAGCTGGAGGAGCCTCCAAAGAACAGTTCTGCTGCAGCAAGTCACAGCCTCRTGGTCTCCCTCAAGCTCTGAATGCTTCCCTGACCAGTTTTGTGTCCTCACTTCCACACAAGTAACTGCCTAGCTCACTGCAGAACAGGGGAGAACACACAAAAAGCCACTGTTACTTCTCCTGCTTCGTAAGCAAATGTCTAACCCAGGACTGACGGACCATTTTCTGCCATCCCTTTCTGGAGAGGTGGCCTCACCCCAGGCCCCACTGCTGGGCTCCTCCTGTGGCAGCCATCACGGCCGCACACTACAACAGCCCCCACCAGCCCTCTCCTGCTCCTCCTCAGCCAGACCCGTCTCCTCCCCTCTGCAGCTGGGGCGCAGGGTAAGGTCACCACGGCTCAGCTGAGCAGGGTGCTGCTGGAAACACCACCACACCAGCCCGTGGCAGAGCAAGCTGTGGCGTTTTTTAAACCCTGGGCCACACACTGCTAACAGCCCAGGCTATCCCAGCTTCCACATGCCAAACTGCCCATGCAGAGCATCATGAGAGCACACGTCATGGAAACCCCTCAAGCTGCCAGCAGCACGTTAGAAAGGAGGGGAATTAACACAAATACACCAAACGGGTCTGTAATGCAGGAGGCTGAGAGCAGGGTTAGAGTAGGTCTTGGGTCTCAGCACTTCCAGACAGTGAAGAACGGGGGTTTCATGCAGGGTGAATGGGGTGGACAAGAGACCAACACACCCAGGCACCTACTCACTGTTTTGGATAAGCCTTACTAAAACTCTACTACCAGATGCGATCACTGACCAACATGACAACTGCTATTCTTCAGAGTCTCCTGCAGATGCTTGGGGCTGCACAGACAGGGGAGTGAAGGTCATCTCATACCTTCCTGTACAGGGAGAGAGGCAGCTCCTACACCATAACGCCATAAGCAAGTTCCTGCTCCACACCTATTCACATCTGCCCCTAGGTGCGGGACAACACGCTCACTTGCATAAATCTTCATACCTTTAGGCCAAGACCACAGCCCAGTAGAACAAGCTGCTGCCAGTTACAAAAGAGGAAAATACTGAACAAACTGGGAGGTTCAAGAGAGGAAAAGCTGGTTCAGAGAAGACAGATTTAGTGTAAAAATAAATGTCATTTTTGCAGAAGGGAGGGTGGAATGGAGGAAGACAGTGCCAGGTGCTCCTACTGGCGCACTTTCCCTGGGACGTAATTCCTATCAATAGTCTCCTCTTGCAGGAACATATGTAAGCAGCGCTCGTTCTGTGCCAGTGGGTGTCCAGCAATTCTGAAAGAAAATCAGATGTGGAGGTTAGCMCAGCCACCACTGAGACCCCCACACCTCTGCTCTCTGTAGGGAGCGGGTAAGGCAGACTCCCTCGCTATCTCCCTCGCTGGGCAGCCAGCTCCAAGCACACAGGCACTGGGCTCAGGCCAAGGTCACCAGATGGGTGTGCAACAGGGCCGGCAAGAGCTGCTTGAGCACAGGGCGTTCCCTCCCACACCACGCCCTGCAGCAGGGCATGAGCATCCTGAGCCAACGCTACCCTGCCGGTGGGTCTCTGCAGCACAGCTATTCTGCTACTATTCGCTTCACTCTCAGAAGAGAGCGCTGAACACAACCCACACTCAAGGCAGGACTTGCTTCAGAACTGTGGTTTCATTACCCGTCTGCAGGCACCATCCTTTAGCACGGCACCTGCACGCAGCAGCTCAAGACTCCCAGAGCCCTCTTCTACCAGCAGTAGCCGGAAAGGCAGCATACAGCAAACCCAGGACATCAAGCTTACTTGTTAATAAACTGTTCTAGTCCCTGTCTCCGCTCCTCAATGAAGGACTCCTCAAAGATGCCTTCGTCTCCTCGGAAGGGAAGCTGTCGTTTCAAAGCTTTTCCAGGCAGCGGTGGCACTACAATCTGAAAGCACAGAATCACCCTGTCAGCAGAAYGGCCACCTGCAAGCAGATATCCTTTGCCGTTTGATACTCATCTCCAGMCCCATTATGTGGATAGAGATCAAACCCCAACATCTGCCCACCACCACAGCCTCTCTTCTGGGCAGCTCAAGATTATCGCTACAACTGTTCCCATATGTCCTGGTTTCAGGAATAGGCAGGTCTGAGCCAGGCCTCACCTTACTGTCTCGTTCCAGCTCATTCTTCAGCCATTCAAAGTCGCTGTATCTTCTCCTCACACACGACTCCTTCAATTTGAAGATTGGGAGGTTTGTCTGTAACAAAGAGAAGCAAAGCAGTTAATTTGCAGGTTGCTTTGGAAGCCAGATAGTATTTCAACACATAATTGAAACCTGAAGCTGCGTTTAGAAAACAAAGCCCCCTGAGAAGGAAGCATCACGGGAACACCCAGCTTCTTTATTCAGGACAGACCACAAGCACTGAAGCCCTTCAGAATCAAGCAAGCACTTGCCAGGCTACTCAGAGCCAGCCATTCCCTCCCCCTCAAGTGACTATTTCAGGAACACACCCCCTCCCAGGGGCACGCACTGGAACCAGGTCTCACAATACAGAGAAGGCTGATTTTTTTTTTCCCCTGAGTTCACTCCATTTTGAAGTGATCTACAAGACAGCTTCACAGCAGCCTGCAGAACAAAAGAACCTCTGACCCAACGCCGGCGTTTCCATGGAAGAACTAAGGGAGGAAATCTTGTCCCAGCACCTGTTCAAGGCCAGACCTCGTGCTACAATCTTCTCTCAGAACAGACCGCTTACCCTAACAGGCAAGCAGCTTTTTCATATCTGGCTTGTGTCACTGGAGGAACATGCAGCAATTCCCCACCCTTCTCCCCTGCCACCAGAGTCTGAAGACTGACGGCTACAGTAACTTCACCTTTACCCTGTAACGTTCAAGGAACTGAGGTAGCAAAACCTTCTGACAAGCAGTGCCCAGATGAATACAGGTATTGCTGCAACATGTTTAACTATATTCCTATGAGGTCTGCGAAATAAAACCAGGTGCTTTCAAAGCATCTCCTCAAGAGCTAGTTTCAGTGAGACTAAGAGGTTCTCATTGCCACCTGCCAGGCACCCTTTGGCAGGCTGATGAAAACCAAGCGTCAGAACAGAAAAAAGCAAACACCCAATTCTTCTGAAAGGCGGTGGAGACTTAGCACTTAAATCACGCTATGAACAGAAGTCAATGCCAGCACCATAACATACACTAAAGGTAGCTTGTTTCAGGGGAAGCTCAATTTTACTTCCTTCAGCTATCAGATGCAGAGCTGTGAAGAGGTCCCCAGTTCGGCTTAGTTAAGGCCCAGTGAACAGAACCCTGCAAGCAGTCCTCCGCCTGCTACGCACACTCCTGGATCACAGGCTCTTTGTAAAGTGATCAAGCTGACTCAGAAGGGGTAGTTCCAAGATATTGCTAGCTAGCTGTCCTCCCCTGCTTGAGATAACCAGCTGCATGCAGTCATTCCCTGCTCAGCAACCACCCAACGGTGCACAAGCGCCGGGCCTGGGGCTCTAGAGAAGCGACAGGAACAGGAGCCTGCTGAGGCAGCACTCTCCTTGTCCTTGTGCATACCAGCTCTCGCTGGATGCCGAAGGGCCCCGGCAAACCCACCAGCTGCGAGCGCTCTGACCTTGAGCCCTGGCCCGCCGGAGAGCCGCAGGCACGTTGCCAGCCCCAGCCCAGCACTGCCCGGCTTGCAGGGCCGGGGCTCACCTCCTCAGCCCCCCACCGCCGCAGACAAGCACAGCCCCTGCCTGGCTACCCCGCGCCCCAGGAGCTACGCCCGGGCTGCACGGGSCCCCCCCGGCACACACCGCCACTCCCCGTCCCGACCGCGCAGGCCGCGCTCGGCCAGAGCAGCGAGACCACCCCGGCCCTCCACCGCCCCGCCGCGGCCGCCCTCCCCTGGCCAACCCCGCACCGCGCACCAAGCGTTGCCGCCCCTCCCCGGGCCGCACACCCGGCCACCGGCCAGCCCAGCGCAGCCCCGCCCCGCCCGGACCGACACGGGCCTCCACGGCCCACGGCGGGCCCCGAGGCCTGCCCCCCCGCCCCGCCCCGCCCGCCGGCCCCCGGGGGCCGCACCCGCATCCGGAGCTCGTAGCTGGTGTATCTAGCGCGGCCCATGCCCACGGTCTGCGGGTTGAAGATGTCGATCTCGAGGAAGTTGCTGGGCGGCCCGTACGCGTCGGTCAGGTCCTGCGGCTTGGCGTTCAGGCGCCGGGTGTCCGCCACCGCCGCCTCCGACATGGTGGTGCCGCCACCGACCCGCCCGGCCCGCCCCGCCCGCTGCCGCAGCCCGCGCCGCCCCGCCCGCGCACGACGCGACGTCGCCCGCTCGCCGCCTGCATAACGCGGCGGTTAGCCAGGGTTCGGGGCCCTTCAGCCACCGCCCCGCCCGCGCACGTCAGCACCGCCGCCCGGCCGCCGCCTGCATAAGCGGAGCGGGTATTCAGGGCCAGGGGCACGCAACGGCGCGGCCCCGGAATCTGCACGCCGGGTTCACTCTCGACGCTGCTCCGCGCCACCTGGGCCGACCCAGCCGGGCCCCCGCGGCGTGGTGCAGAGCCCGAGGCCGAGTCGGCCACGCTGGGCTTCTGGGCTGGGAACCGGGGCGCAGGGCCGAAAAACGTACAAAGGGWCTGCGCCATACAGCGTCTTGGTCGGGGCCAGCCCTGGGTGCTGTATGGCGCGGGGCGTGCCAGGGCCCCGGAACCTGGTTGCCGGGGTTTTGACAAACAGACCGGAACCGGGACGGGTGCTCGTCACGGCTTGCGTTGGGGCGTGTCCCGGAAACGGGCTCCCGTCCGGGACGGGACAGCGCGAGGGAGCAGCAGTCCTAGGCTCGCACACCCCAGAGTGCCGCAGCGCGCTCTCATGCGGGCAGAGGAGCGGTTCCCTCCGTGGGGCTCCCGGCGTTGCCCCRCGCGGGCTCACCGGGCCCACAGGCCGCTGGGGCGGTGCGCGGAACGGGACGGGCCGGGTTATGTAAGCGCGGCCGCCGCGGTGCCCGCTGGGAGCTGTAGTCGCGCGGGCGCACCGCCCGCCACGCTCACGCTTCGGGGCCACGCCCTGCCCCCGCCTCACCGGCGCGGGGGACGCTGGGTATTGTAGTCCGTYGGCCGGGCTGGGCCACTTGCCGCCGCTCCGCCGGGACTACCGCTCCCGGCGTGCCCCGCGCGCGCAGGCGCAGGGCGCGGTGCTGCTCCCTGGTAAACAGAGCGGCGCGGCGGCGGCGGGGCCCGGGTCTCACAAAGGGGTGGCGGGCTGGGCCGATGCGCGGCGACGGAGCGGCTCAGACCCGGTGGCGGTGCTGAGGCGGGCGCCCATGGCGGAGGCGGGCGGCGCTGCGGCGGCGCCGGACATCGACCCGGACTTCGAGCCGCAGAGCCGGCCGCGCTCCTGTACCTGGCCGCTGCCGCGGCCTGAGCTGCCGGCGGCGCCGGCGGAGGCGGGCG
>JASVER010000011.1:11059662-11140922 GCA_030449065.1 Oceanodroma leucorhoa
CGGGCGGGCCGAGGGGGCGCGGGCGGGCGGCGCGGCGGCGCGGAAGGGCGGCTCCCGGCGCAACGCCTGGGGCAACCAGTCCTACGCCGAGCTCATCAGCCAGGCCATCGAGAGCGCCCCCGAGAAGCGGCTCACGCTGGCGCAGATCTACGAGTGGATGGTCCGCTCCGTCCCCTACTTCAAGGACAAGGGCGACAGCAACAGCTCCGCCGGCTGGAAGGTGCGTGACGGGGTGGGACGGGGCGGGAAGGACGGGCCTGGCCTTCGGCGGGGCGCCCGCGGTGCGCCGGGGCCGGAGCGGGCTGTTCGGCCAGGCGAGGAGCGGCTGCCTGAGGCGCCTTCCCGCTCCCCTGCTGCTGAGCTGGTGCTGCCGCTTGCCCCGGCCTGCCGCCCTCCCGCCGCGCAGCCCCGCGCTCACCTGTTGCTACTCGTCCCCAGCCGGGCTCTGCGCACTCGACGCTGGTGCCAGCGCCTAATCCCCACGCTGCAGCGCGGCGGCCTGGGGTTCGGCTCTGCCGAAAGCCGCTTGTCTGGTTTGTCTGCCCCTGAGTGCTGGGTAGGGTCTTCTTAGACSTAGCCCAAGCTCCAGCTCTGTGCAGCTGGAGCAGAGAGGAGCGGGTTTCTTTGGGTGGGTGGTTATTGCATGGCCCTTGTGAGGCTGCTCCTTGTGCCCTTTGTGGCTGGAAAATTTTCCAGGAAAGGAGGGAGGGTCAGTTAAAAGGCTGTAGCTAAGCTCCTGTGCAAGACGAAGCATCAGTTGAAGGGTTTTTAAATACAAGGCTGCGGTTCTTTGTCACCTGACTGCGCTAAAGYTCAATATAAATAACTGTTTCATAGCAGGCATTCTTGGCTTTCAAGAGGCTCCCTTTAAAAAGGGTGCTGTGTCCGAGAGCAGTGCCAATGCGGCCGTRCAGGGACTGGGGACCTCTGCTGGAGTTCGGAAAAGGGAAAGCAATATACTGCTTCAAAGTCTCAACGTTGTCTTCTCCTCTTGCTCTGGAAATAGGCACGTGCAAAGTTCTGTTAAAAGAGCTAAACTCCGCTTCCGTCCTCTGCAGGTGGCAGCCTGGTGTTCCCATTCTCTTTAGTCAAACGAATTCCAGCAAAGAGAAAGGGAGGTGTGAGAGCTAGCTTGCGAAATAGTCCCTTCAGGCTGTCCTGATATATCGCAGTGGATGCCACAGTGACTGGAGTCTAAAGAGCATGATCTACTRCTCTTGCTGCAGACTGGAATTACACTTAACGCCACACTCTTGTTTGCAGTGTACCTCTCCGTTTGCGGTGTTGGTTAGCAGTTCGTCTATGCTGCAGTTCTGCGGCAGCTTGAGCCAATGTGGTTTGGGGCTTCCGTGACTCCAGCCACGCGTTCCTCTGCCTGTGTGACCGAGCAGTAAGTCAGCACAGAGAGTTAATTTTGGAGGGGAAAAAAAAAAAAAGCATAGCTTTTTCTGGTAGGTTAGTTTTCAGCTGGCTCAGCTCTCTGAAGTGGCACACCATGTGGTTGCATGAGTGCGAATATTTGCTCGAGAGAGGGTAAGAATGTGGTGAGAGGGACGCGGCTGTCACAGCTTCGGCTGGCACAGGTCGATACAGAACTYTTTACCTTTCCCATTTATCTGGCTCACTGACAGTTCCTGGAGAGTGCGTGTAGTTTGACTAAAATTGACTTTTTTTTTTCTCTTTTGTGCAGGTTGAGTCCTGCTTATTAAGTTGTGATTTGGGACAGTGCTTGGGTTTTTTCTTTCTCTTCAGAAGATTTGGTGGTCTCACTGGAAGATAGTTCTTGCTTCCTCAGGCTAGGCGTGCTGTCCTGGTCCTGCTGCTGCTGGAGTCACATTATTTTGGCAGTTTATGGAACTGGTGCATTTTCTCTTCAGGAATGTGTCTGTATCTGTTTGGCAGTAGTGGCTGAGACTATAGTTCAGTGTGACTTTTGAAATGCATCCCCAGATATCATGGGGAAGGTGGAATACAATGAAGTGTCCTGCCAGACTGGATGCTGGAATAGGTAGACTTCTGGCTTGATTCAGTATGGCTGTTCTTTTGTTATATTCATTCATGTGTAATGGGACCATCAGTCTTTGGTTTTACTCTGTGTTTTAATCATGTATCACTTTTGGGGAAACGTACAGTTGGATTTAACTTGCAGAAAGGCAGAGATGAGAATTTGTGCATGTAGGAGGGTTGAGGTCCCTGCTCAGATGCTGTTCTGTGATGACTTTTCAGTGTGAAATTCGTTTGTAGTTTTTCAGCCTGGGAATGGACTAACTCGGGCTAGCTTTAATAGGGGAAGAGAACAGAAACTTCTTGCCAGGAAAGATGAGGGAGGGCAGAATGACAGCAGCTGTGGTGGGAATCAGCCTGTCTTMTGATTAGGGCAGCTTAAACCCCTTTACTTTAACCAGCAAACAAAACCACGATAGAAGTACAGTTGAAACTTTTTAAATGCCAGGGGAAATTCTCCTAAAAACTTGCTTTCATTTTTAACAGGTATTGTCAAAGTTTGGGTTGGTACGTAGGGGGTATGCGGTTAATCGTATGTGCCCAGGAGAGGTAAAGGGGGCTGTGGTATATTCCCTCTGCTCCATTTTCTTCCCTGCTCACTCTCTCAAATCCTGTTGGCAGGGCTTGGCAGGATGCATGCCCCATCATGTGTGACCACAGAGCTCTGACTTCTAGTTTTCCTTTATGTTAACATACAGTTATATAGATTTGCAAGAGGTTTTGTTTGTTTTACTTATTTTAGTCTATTTGCATCAAGGTGCATTAGATGAAGGCAGGTTAGACATTGACAGTTTTAAAGGTGTGGAATCAATCAAATCAGTTCAAATTGATTTTGTGGACTTAGAGTAAATTTAATAGGTGTGTGTTTTATATTTAAGACAAACTGAATAAACAAAAGATGTCTCTTCAGTTGAGGAATGGACCTGCCTGGTTTTTTGTTTTCACTGTTCCTTGTTATTTTTAGAGCTGTGAAGCTCTGCTTACATCTTTTTTTAATTTGTAAAGTAAAAGAAAAACTTCTTGAGTTGTCTTAGCTTTATTGGTTTTTCAGTTTTGAACTGAATGAGTTTGGGTAAAGGAAATTAATGTGGAGCTGCTGCTAAATGTTGATGTAGCATTTTGATGCCTGTTAAGATAGTACTACAGCTCCTAGAGTTCTGGTATTTCTGTGTTGTTTGGGCAGAGCCATATTGATAATACATCCTATTTGTATGTAGTGTAATTCTAATAGAGACTTTTAAATGGGAAATTAAAAGAAATGTGTCTTTAAAAACTTTTTTTAAATCTGCTTTAGTTAATATGAACCCCATAGACTCATTGTTGCTTCATGATTACTTTACAGCTGTCCTACTCCACTATACAATTGGGGGAAATACAGCTGTTAGAGACAGCCAGGGTGTAACCTCTGTGAATTCCGGAAGAATCTGTGTTTTCGAGGAAGGTGGTGTTTGCTGTTCTTGAACTGCTTCAAGTGCTTTGTAAAGGACAGACTTGTTGGGTGTGCAGTCTGTCCTTTCCCTGCAGTAATTCAGCTGAAGTTAAGAATTAACCAGCCTGAAAGGCAGAAGTGTCCTTGCAGGGGTGTGTCGCAGGGCTTCTTTGTAATCCTCCCCTCAGTGCTCTGCAAGCTGCTCTCCGGATAAGAGGATAATTCCTTGTGGCTTTGAGAATACTTGGGGAAGGAAGGTGTTGAGGATTTTGCATAAAGTAGAAGTGCATAAACCCTGATGAAGCAGTTTGCACTGGTTGTTGCATTTCTCGCATCCATGAGTATGAGCAAGTTTGACACAGTGAGGAGCAACGTTAAGGACTAGTTTTTCTCAGTGAAACATTCTCTGTATTCTCCCAAAGTTGTTGTCTTTCCCTTTGTAGGAACAGAATGAGCTTTAAAACCATCCTTTTCACCCTCCAAAGACACTTCACTGAAGCAAAAACCAGACTTTTCCTAAGTGTGCAATGTAAAGGAAAAAACAAATGATTCTGCATTATTGCATTAGTTATAGGAGRCTGAAGTCACACCCTCTACATTCTGGTAGTTCGCATTCACTTAGATTCAAATGTGTACATGTATATACACATACGTATGGGCAACAACTCAAGTAGCTGTATTACGAATTAAAAATTACCAAGCATTCTGCTTGTCTGAAACAGAAGGTGTCATCCATCTGGAAACTCAGCTAGCTCTTAATCTTTATTACAGTGGGCAGCATTTTACTTTAAACCCTTCCATTCCATGCTTGTGTTATGTGCATATTGCCTGTACTTGATGTTAACTGTTGACCAGATGGATTGGGAGACCTGGCTGAGGGCTCTCAGGTGCTTCCATGCATGTACCCTGCAATTCAGTTTATGATGACAGAGAGACTTCACTGGCTTCCAGCGCCATAGCGCTGGTTCTGAAGGTCCCTGTCCTCTCCCAGAGCTGAGGACTCTCCCAGCTGTTCATCCTGTGGCCTTCTGAAGCTCCTTCATGAAAGAGTAATAGGACAGCAGACAAAAGCAAGCCTATCCATCTTCTGGACTATTTCTGCTGTGCTGCAGCTGATAGGTTCTGCCAGGTTATCCTTATGCCTTGCAAATAAATCCCAGTTCAGTGGATACAAAATTATGTGAACACTTGTTTTGGTGAAGATGAGAAGTTTATTGTTTGTTGGTGTGTTGAGTACTGTTCAGCCAGCTTTTGTTTTTTTCTGTAGTCAGATCTACAAAAAAGCAATGGTCAGTTCTTAAAATAGTCACATTAGCTGTTTGCTTATATCCATCTGGACTGTGCTGGAGTGTCCCTGTATCCCTGAAGATGTTTTGGCTCAGACTTGTCAGAATCGTAGCTTCTTAACATGGACAGGTAAGGGCCCAGATCATTATCAGGAGAGCTTTCTTTAATTTCACAAAGAAACTTTTTATCTGGAGAGGAACATCTGGTGGGAACGCTTTACACGGGTTTGCTTTTGACTTTTAGTAATGATAATTTCAAGATGATGGTTTGAGGAGACGTTCAAAGTATTTCCCYGTCTGTGTTCACAAAGGCATAACTGACTTGATGCCATAAAGCAAAGGGAAACATAAAACTTAAAATCAGCATCTGAGCTCTGAGCAAAGTATAATTCTGCCTGACCTTCAGCCTGGTGCAGGTTTGTGCATAGGGGAGGCTCAGTCTAGAGTCTGGCTCTCTCTCTCTGCTGCACAGAGCCATCGACCTCAGTCTGTGAAGAAAGAAGGCTACTTTCTGTTGACCGTGCTGAGAAAGCCCATAGTGTTTACTCCTAAGTTCACGTGCCTGAAATTACACAATTCCCCATTAAACCTTCTGACACTAAAAATGAAGAATTGCACATTCTAAATGGAATTGGAATAGTGATGTCATTGCTGTCGTCGTTGGTACTTAATTTAAGTCCAGTTAATCTTTAGTGGTGGTGTAGATGCTGCTTTCTGTTAAATTGGGGTTATTTTGGTTTCTTGGAAGTTGCTGCCCTGCAAGGGGAGGGAGGGTCTGGCTATTCAAATTCAGCGTAGCTGGGGGTGGGTGGAAACTGCTGGACTCTTGCCACTACCTCGTGTCCCCCAAATGCATTCATGCGGTGTTAGCGATGTGGCTTAGTCCTGGCAGCAGGGAGATGTTCTCTGTCCCAGCTGCTGACAACCTAGTTGGGTTTCCTTAAAGCAGGGATGGAAATAATAAAAAGAAACTGAATGACGGAGGCTGTAGTGAAGAGCCTAGCATGGAAACCTGAGGAGCACTTGTGGCTTTTGTCCATCAGTCTTTCTTTTAACGGAATCTTTTACCTTTTAATCCCATTAGTCTTTAAGTGGTCTGGCCACAGGAAGTAGTCTGGCCTAGGTGAGGGCCTGGTGAGGAGGGAGGAAGGCAGCTGGGCATGGCAGGGTGTTGTGGATGGAAGGACGGTGAAGTGCTGGGTGTGGAAGATGAGGCCGGTGGCAGTGCATAGGAGCAGGACGATGGTGCGAGTGTGGGGTGACCAGGTGTCCTATTTTTCAGGTGGGATAAAACTTGTTGATGAGTGCTCAACTGTGGTGAGGGCCCACCATCGTAACGTAGTGACATATACTTAGCCCTCCTTAAAGTGACACTAACAGCCCCTTCTCCCAAACAAGGTGTAATGCCCTGAGTAAGTATGGAAGTACAAGATTTCTTTTTTTCATTTGAAGCCTTATAGAGTGTAGTTGTTCCCCTCAAAAGTGGGGAAGAGCTTGTCTTTTGGCGAAAGTCCATCTGCCTCGTGCAATGCCAGTCAAATTACCTGAAAATTTTGCTGCTACTCTTTCCTGCTCCCTGCCAGTTTGTTCTGGAAAGCGCTTTGCTGAAAGATTATTCCTTGCAGCACAGCTTAATCTTCCAGGCAGTCCTCAGGGAAGGCTGCTCCTGGGCTGCTGGTATTACTTGTTCCAACAAGTTTCTTCTGCTCTATCTAATCCTGAACAGCTTTTTGTTGTGTATGCCCGCCTGTCTTGGTAAACTTGTAAATCGCCTCAGTCTTTGCTTTTTAGAGAGCTAGGATTTTCTTCTTCTGGGCTCCCATTGAAAGATTACAGAAAGGAAAATGTTCTTCCTAAGATACAGCTCCCTGTCTGCCAAGCTTGACGTCTGTGCTCACATGTGCCTTCTGGAAGGGGATTGCTGGGGAAATGTTTTAGCTCCCTGGCTCCGGAGCAGTTGTTTACTTGCTGGAGCGTAACTTTGCAAAATCTCTGCAACGAAGACTTTTTCCTGAAGCCTTTCGAGCCAAGTGGCTGGGTGAGTGCTAAGACAGGCACTGACAAATGCGGCAGGTGGGGCGTTCTGCCCTTGCAGCCTCCCAAGAATACCATGGCAAATGATAATTCAGCACAATTACAGGCCTGGCTTTGGAACATGGCCCTGCGCTGGGATGTGACCATGTTCTTTGTATGCCTCCGAGGCAGTGAGAGTGTATTACAGGCAGCTGCAGTGATTGCGTATCTTTTTTTTTCTGTCACTTATTCTTGAGAGAGACTTTTTGTCTCTCTTTGTTAAGAAATCTGGTGCCTCTGTGATTTGTCGTAGAAACTTGAGAGAATGGCCCTGGCGCTATGGAGCAGTAATTGAAAATCTGGGCAAATGTGGGCAAGCACAAAATTTTTAAGGATAGCTACTGTTTCTTGTGTCTTTCTCAGCATAGCTTGTGCTTGGCCCCGAGTGCTCTGCTAGCACGGTTCATGCACCACTGCTGCATGGGTGAGCTCCTCCGGGCAGGGCACAAGAGCCTCCTCCTGCTCCTGTCACATTGGTGAATTAGAAGAAATTATATCACAGGAGGGTGAGTTTAAGCTTGTTTTTGTGTGAGGAACCTTAAAGTCTGAACAAACCATCCTGAGTGTTCTGACCTGCTCTGAGTAAGACTTCAGTTTTATGGCAGATAACCTCAGCCTTACCTACAAAGCTGTATAGTCCCCTGGAAAGGCTGTCACTGTCATTCTGTCTTCTGTATGACCCACTTGTGCATTTTCCATAGTATCTCAGTGTCTGTGGCAGTTGTCCAGAAGGCTGACTGGGCGGGATAATTGCTTGGTTGTGCTGCCAGCTCCTGTGGCTAATTCCCCATCCTGAGACCAAAGCACTGTTCGGTGCTGGGCATGGTCCACAGYAGCACTGACACTGGTGTGGGGGCAGGCCTGGTGTGATGGCGAGGAGTGTTCCTGTCCTTTAAATAGGGCTAGGAGATTTTATCAAAGGAGAAGATTTAATGTTGTAACTGAGATTTAGGAAATACTTTGTGTATGCTGCTAGCCACACTTGTATGGCTGGTCCATATACCCTAGCTTGTACACACAGTGGTTGGGACCTAGTGAATGGTCCACCCCTCAGTGTACAATAAATGTCTCTAGCCAAACTTTAATTTTTTGCATAATATCTGTCATTAATTTCAGAATGGTTTTGTCTGAATGTGGTTTACAGGAATCATCTTTGATCTGTGATGGATTAGAGACACAGACTGGGATTTTTTTCACCGCAATACTTAACATACAGCCATAAGAACCTCTAAAAGATATCTGAATAAACAGCAATAGCCACCCCTAACTAGTTGTTGAAGAGATCCCTAAGGATTTGAGGGATTCCTGCCTGTGCCTCTTCCTTCAGGTCATGCTTCCTTACGGTCAAAGTTGTTGCAGAGCCAAGACCTTGTGTGGATTGCAGTGCTCAGACCAACTGGGATCCTCCTGCGCTGCTGAAGTTGAGCATCTAAAAAGTTAATGTCACCTATATGTTTCTGGTTTGAGTTGCTTAACATTGAGAAAGGAAATACGTCAGGGTTGCCTGGGTGACTGAACTCTGTCATTTCCTCTCCTGTCACGTTTGACCTGGAGTTCTGTGATTATTTTAGCGTAACTGATTTGTCCCTCACTTTCTCAATGAGGTTTGAGGACGCCCTCCATATGTTAGGTGTATTAAATCATTCTAGCAGATGCATTCTTGTGCTGGGGAGTGTGCGGTATGCAAGTGTGAATCTCTTGTGCTGTCTCACAGCACCCAGGCTGGTAGGTGCGTCGTATTTTGGGACTCTCTGGACTTGAGTCTCCAGTATGCAGGCGAGCTCAGTCATGCAGGTGCGTTACAGCTCTGGGTGCTGCGGCTGCGGTGGTGAGCTGCCTCGAAAAGTCTGCAGGAGAGGCRCAAATGGGATAATTTAAGCATTGCAGTTCTGACAGTAGTTAAGCCTAATGTAAGAAGCGTTYGGGTTTTTTCCTCTGCCTCCAACAACACATTCTGTTCTCTTCCTTAGTTTTTGGTGCTTGACCCCCACAGGAGGTAGTTCAAAAAACAGGCAGAGATAAAAGAGGCAGGAAAAGTATTTTTCAAGGAAGGATAGGGCTGCTTTTTGATTGGGTTAGCTCTCTGAACCAGCTCATAGGGTCACAGATGCTTGTGTTACGGGAGGAAGAGAGTTTGAAGATGAGGAAGGAAGGAGTGGTACAGCAATTATCTGTTTCTACAGCTATTAGCTGTTATGTTAGTTTAGCAGTAACTTGTAAAAACACTTTGAGACTGTTTCATGAAAGGTACCAGGCTTCGTGTATCTGTGTTCATGTGAATCCTAGTCTTATTCCAAGATGTCTTATTTCAAGCTGCTTTTCAGCCAAAAAACTAGAAAACTAGTTACTAAAATTGTCACTTAWGATACCCGAAGTGGTGCTAATTTTCTTGAGGCTTCAGTGTTACTGAAATGCTTGCACCAGTGCAGAAACGCTTGCACCTGTGCAGTGTGCTTTTGCTGACATAGGAATTAAAACCTGGCTATAGCCATGCATGAGAAGAAAACAGAATGTAGTTAGTTGTGAAATTTTGAAATCCTGAACCTATTGGTTTAAAGTTCTATTTTAGTAAATGGAGCTAAAAAAGAGATGGTTATAAGACTCCAAATGCATACTGTGTGTACAAGCTACTGGGTCATTCCTGATGGGACAGGGTGTCATCAYGAGTTTGCAGATTACTTTCAGGAGAATAAATGAAGAATTAGTGACAATCTGGTGGTTCTTATTGCTGCAGCAGTATGCATGCAAAGTCATGCACATTTACGTGGGAAAAGCAGGGGGGAATCTTTGGAAATGAAAGCAGGAGCCTTCCAGGAGACAGGGTACCAGTCTGAATTACTTTTTTCGAGACCTGAAGGAAGAGAAAGCTTTATTTAGAGAAGATGCCAGGCAGGAGTGTTGTATAGCTATTACTGTGAACAACTCAAATAATAAAACTATGTAAGAGCATTGACTGACACATGTTCTGTCAGGCCCTGGTTCCGCAGTAACCCTTAGGGTGCTAAGTAAGAGTATATGTATCCTTTGATACTGATCACAACAAGCAGCCAGTCTTCTCCAAGTCCTCAACAGCCAAAGGTTAAAATGAAAGCTAACACAGAATGATTCTCACATCTCCTTCCATCTCCATGAAAACTTTCCACTTTCCCTGTATTGTTTATCTACATCTGCTTTGTTCTAGGATAGTACTTTTGGTGAGGTGGCCAGAATTAGCATGGTGAGGACTTATCCGAGAGGAAAAGGGTGGGGAGAGGGAAAGCAGCAGACAGGAAAGAACTGTGTTCAGAGGTGGTGGGAAAGGGTGATAAAAGCGCAGTTAACTTTGTTCAGAATTAAGAGAGCATGCATGAAAGCTGAAGGCTGCTATATACCTTTTAGTTTATATGAAAAAGATGTTGCTCTTGGACCACAGTTATGCTACCAGTGTAGCACCTTTTAATGATGTGTAATTTGACCATCTGAACAAATTAAATGCAAATATCAAACAAATGAACGACACAGGCCTCAAGGGGAATTTATGGAGGATCTGCTCAAACAATGAGATTATTGCTTGCTGATTCTAAAATACCGGGGAGTTTATCAGTTGCAGGATGAAAATTCAGTTGGTGGCGTACAGATACGTTAGCTTGCAGTTTCCAGCAAAGCTAAACCAAAAGAAGGGAGTTGGGAGAGGCAAGGAATGTTTGCCTTGCCAAACGGAAAGATGGGAGAGGCCAAAACTGGCATGTACTGTGTGGGAGTGCACTATCCGCTGAACATCTTACCCCATTAGAAATGCACACRGGGCAAAGCGTACTGCCTGCTTGCAGAGTGAGGCTGGCAGGCTCCAGGATTACTAGGACTCTTGTTCCACAAAGTTTCTCTCTTGTTTCTCTGGTTTTGGGATGAAGGTGGTAATGGGCACACCGAATTAGAAGTGTTTTGCCATTTCTCTTTACCCAGTCTGTTCGATTCACTGCTATGCTGTGCTCGAATCCATCTGAAAGCTAGCCATATAAAAATTAAAAACTTCAGCCAGGCTTGTGCTGGCTAATGGGGTTAGCAGAAGGGTGGGAGCAGCATTAGCTCAAATTCAGGTACGCTCATGTTGGAGTTACAAGATGTATTTGGGAATTTGCTTACTTGCTCTGTGGTATGCTTAGTTTTTGCAGATTCTGTATGGTCTTGAAAAGTTCTTTTGTGTTAGTATTTTGCTATTTGGAAGCTGCTAGTTGTCGTGGTAGTTTCACCCTTGATGCTGCAGTGAGACATGGCACTGCTCGCTAGTGCTGTCAAGCATGTTCAAGCAGAAATAGCAGGTTTTTACGGGTAGGTCTTTGTTATAACTTTCTTCACTGGATACTGTCTGAATTGCGTTTATGCTTGTGAGTTTTCTAGGTGGGAGGTGTGTCAACTGTCAGGTCCTCATACCTTGTAATTTTTTTTTTCAGAACTCTATTAGACATAACCTGTCCCTGCACAGCAAGTTCATTAAAGTCCATAATGAAGCCACAGGGAAGAGCTCTTGGTGGATGCTCAATCCTGAGGGTGGTAAAAGTGGAAAAGCACCAAGAAGAAGAGCTGCCTCCATGGACAACAGCAGCAAACTCGCAAAAGTCAGAGGTAAAGCATCCAAAAAGAAGCCTCCTCTCCAGTCTGCTCCAGAATCCACTGCTGACAGTCCTGGCTCCCAATTCCCTAAGTGGCCTGGGAGCCCGTCCTCAAGAAGCAATGAGGACTCTGAYGTGTGGAACACCTTCCGGCCTCGAACCAGTTCCAATGCAAGCACCATTAGTGCCAGGCTTTCTCCTATCCTGACGGAGCAGGATGACCTCCACGATGAAGAGCTGCTTCCTTCTCTAGTGTACTCCAGTGCATCCAGCAATGTTCCACCAACTGTGACTGAGGAGCTTGAGCTCATTGATGGGTTAAATTTGATGTCTCCCAGCTCATCTGTGTTATCTACCCAGCAATCTGCCTCAAGTGGTCAGATCCAGAGAGATTCCAGCTTTTCCTTGCGGAGCCCAAATGCAGCTGGTCAGACCACTACTTTTGGCAATTCCCTGTTTAACCCTGTTGATATCTCGCTGCAAAGTTCTGTCAGCCATTTCTCTGCCCCTCAGACCTTGGAAGCTCTTCTGACGCCCAGCTCTCCGCCTCCAAGGGATGTTATGATGACTCAGGTGGATCCAGTTCTCCCGCAGACTGGTAACAGGATGAGCAGCCGAACTCTTCTGCTTCTAGGTGGACAAGCCGCCCAGAGTAAGATGAGCTCAGGCAATCCACGAGGAAAGCCTACAGAGCAGCAGGCAGAAACAGTCGGTACCAGTGTTTTGTCATCAACACTTCCCATAGTAACATCTCCTCAAAACACTGCCAGCCTCACCAGTTTGAAGGCTCCAGTTTCTGCAACAACTGCCCAGTCGGTCCAGCTGGGCAGTCCACTGCTGCTTTCTTCTGCTAGCCCTGCTCCCTTGGGATTGAACCAGGACAGGCTGCCCATTGACCTGGACATTGACATGTACATGGAGAACCTTGAATGTGATATGGATTACATAATCAACAGTGAACTCATGGATGGAGAAGGACTGGACTTCAATTTTGAACCTGTTCTGTCTACTCCCAGCTATCCCAGCACCTCACAGGCCTCCAACCATACCTGGGTACCAAGTTAACTTCAGGAGCACAAAAAGGTAGGTGTAGTTATGTAAAATGCTACAGCTCTATAGTGGGGACAGCCCTGTCTGGGGTGGTTCCTGTGCCCAACTCTGCAGCAGTTAAAGATACCTCTTTGGAAGCGCAGGTGCTCTTTGAGTAAAAGCTTCTGGGAGAGCCGCATTCCCTTTTAGAAGGAGAAAAAGCTGTGTAAAGGTAGSTGGATTTAACTTACCAGGTAGTAAACTCCTTTATGGAGTAGAGCAGCAACCTGAATGAAACTCCTATTGTCTCTCGTTACCAAAGATGACTGCATTACAGGATGTCGGTCTCTGCCGTGCAATGCCTATAGCTCTGAAGTTGACATGAGAGCATATGCTGATTCCATAAATAAAGACATGATCCTATATATACAGAACAGTTGATCTGAGCCAAGCACACGCTGTGTTTCTATCCAGGTTATTATTACCCTTGCAAAATGTCCTAGTATGTGTAGTTGCAAAGCGTGTCTGTGTTACGACTGCCTGCTTTGCCCTGTGTGTAGCAGGACACAATCACCCTCAGTTATCAGACYTTCTGCCCTTCCCTTATCTGAGATAGGGTCTGTAAAGTCTGGTAAGCTGGTTCATCAGCATTAACTACTGAATTGTGTATGTACCCATTATTGGAATGGGAAACAGGAGTATGCGGTGTGGATGGAGAGGGAAGGAGGAAGGATGTGTTAGTGCTATCCCATGCACAGCAAAGCTGCCTCTTTAGCAATCTTCATATTTGCACAAAAATTTCTAGAGTCAGTTTGGCAAATAGTGTATATGAGAACAAGAGTTAAAAGTGTCTGATCCCCTGAGGGTGTGACACCCTGATTTGAAGCTCTTTAACCACTGAGGCAGTTGAAGAATTAGAGAAACAGAGCTGGAGGCATACTTCACAGTTGGAGCTCAGCTAACAGAAAATTGAAAGTTTCTTTCATGGACTGGAGGATAGGCTGAATATCAGTTGGAAAGTGGAAGTCTTACCAAGAATATTTCCTGCTTAGGAGGCAGATATGGTATTTGTTAGTGTTGCAAATTCAACCCCTAATACTGGCCAGCTGAGCAGGCAGAAGTAAGGGCAAATTGCAGATACTGCTTCAGTTGTGGGAAGCCCTTGAGCTTCAAAATGATGGAGACTGAGTGACATTATCATGTACTTGACCTTAATATTCTTCGTAGGCACCTGAGTAACCTGGAGGTAGTTTGGACTAGGTGACCTCTGGAGGCTCATTTCAATCTAAATTTTCTGGTGATTTCTGCTGCTGTTCATGCTGGAGACCAGACATTAAGTTAAATATTTTTCTTCCCTGCCCCAGTACAGCCATTCTAGACAAGTGTCTTGGATCTAGACAAAGTGAAATGCTGTCCTTTGAGCCGGCAGTACTTAAACCCTGTGAACATATTGATACACCACTATATATTGACTTTTTAAACAGAATTTAACTCCCTCTTATTCCAAGTCCCACCACACTGCTTAGGATTTCATTTATTAGTAATGTTCTTCTGTCTGTACTTAACAGATCTCTTTACTACAGAGAGAGGGAGGATCAGTCAAGCTTTTCTGTTTTGTTACAGGGCTTTTTATAGTCTTGTGCATTTGTTATCTCTGTGCTCTTGCTGAATTACTGAAGTTGTCCTAATTTCAGGTGGAATATGGAAACTCAGTTTTCATTTCAAAGACAGATTTGCTTGACAAAACATTGGCATCCTTCATCTGTGTTAGGACTGTTTGCAAGTTAGTGACAGAGGCTGTGGCCTTTTGAGCAGTGTTTCCACTGGATATTGTTCTGAGCTTTTGTGGTTTTTGCTTTTTTTGTTTTTTCATGCCATGCTAGGGCAGGCCATCATATCTGGGGAATACATTGACTTTGCAGGGGTGAAATGTTTTTCACAGGAGTATTTTCAAAATGTATGCAAGTTGTCCTGCAGTCCTGGGTGCATTAATTACCTCTGCTGGATAGACAAGACCTCTGTCTACAGAATACCAGGCATAGATTATTTTTTTTAAGAGTGTAAAGCAGAGAAGCTGAGGGAATGTTTATCAAAGGGCAGGGTCTAGTATTGGTGGAGACGTGGCTATAATCACATGCTTAAGAAGGAGAACGTGAGCTCTTAACAGCATGGTTAAGTTCTTGTTCCACATTATTATTCCATACTTAGCATGTGAATTGCTTAATCAAAACAGAGGAACTATCTGACGTTAAAAACTGTGGATTTGCTTTGTTCCATGCATGAAGTTGAAGTGATACTTTCTGGGAAATATGCTGGACACATGCTTGCTAAGAAAGGAGTGAGATCTGGAACAAGTTCTGAACCAGTACCGTGTTTCAGCAGAAAGCGTAGCTCCTACACGCGCCTCTGAACAACTCTTAACAGCAGTACTGCACTTGGAGGAGAAGTGATGCCCTGTTCAGCGTGCTTTGTTTCAAGCCTTTTGTTCTGTCCTTCGATTATGTTTGCTTTTCCTGAGCTTTGCAAAGCTTTTCAGTTTTGCCTGTGTCCTGGAATCCATGGGATGAAGGGGAGCTTTTTCCCCAGAGGAGAGCAAGTATGGTGTAAAATGCTGCCAAGACAGAGAGGTGGGTCAGGTTTCTAAGAAAGGGGGAACAGGGCACATRTAGAGAGAAATAGGAGTGTTCCTGGAGGCCAGGAAGGACCCTGGGAAAAGAAGGCAGAACGTTTTCTCAAATCTACGAGTTCCAAAACCAAGTGAGCTGTAGACATCAGTGTCTATGAGGAGGTGGAGATTGTGTCGTCTCTCCTTTCTCTGAATCTATTACTGCAGTGAGTTATTAGGGTCCCTGTTCAGAAATCACTGTTCAGGGAAAGCAAGGCTGCCACTATATATTGTTCCAGTGTGCCAGGGTTTTTTCCTTTCGTATCCTTTCTATGAATGTGTTTTTTCCATGTTCAATTCACATTGGCAAAAGCTACTCTAGGTGATTGCTAACCTAAAGCTGTCCTTGTAAGTAGTTACTGTAAGTAAGCTTAACCTGTAGCCTTCTGGGTCAGTTAYGGGTGTAACGCCAAGCAAAAACTGTTCATCAGTAAATGTCAGTGATCACACTCTGATTTGAACAGCCAGAATGAAACTGGAGCTGGGGAAATACTTCTCTTTGTAGGCAAGAGAAGATCTKTACGATAAGTACTTAGTCTCTCTGCAGCACTTGGGAAGACACAAGCTAGCTGATGTTACCCGTGGTGCTCAAAGCTGACATGACTTTATCCCCTTCTTGCAAGTTAAATGCTAAAGAGCTTGTCTACAGCTTCACCAGGAGTCCGTTTGAACCCTGTGTCTCTTTACTTGGAGATTAGAGATCAAACATTGAAACTTTGCCTCTGCCCAGCAGCAATACAACACCCACAAACCTAGCTATTAGCCGCAGAGGAAGAAAGTCCATGTGTGAATACTTTCCTTGACTAGGAAAAATACAAATTCTACAATTTCTGCTGCTRTTGTCTGGTAGCTGCGGCCTGTCATTCACTGGTTAAGGTATTGGATATACAAGCCATACAGAGTGACTTACGGGAGTCTTAGTGAGCAAGGTCATGGAAAAAGGGTAGCCACAGCTGGAATTAGACCATGGCATGCAGGTGCTCAATCATGGGCAACCACTCTTGCCTTCAGCACTTAATGCGACTGTCCTCCATTCCGGTCGTGGGAAGTGTGGGTAGCCACCCGGCTGTCTCTGAGCAGCTCGGGGACTTTGGGCTTGCTCATCTACCTCTATGTTATGTTATTTCTGCAAGCCAGTAGGAGGAATACCTGGGAATAGAATTGCCTCTTTTGTATGGTGGTACAGTTTGTGCCTCATTGATGAGTGTAAAGTCCATCCACTTTTCTGGTGGACRTTAGTTCATGATCTTTAGTTGTTCAGTTAGACTTCCTATAGCTTCATAGCCTGGAGAACTCTTTATCCCTTGCCCAGCTTGGTCTGGACTCATGGTTTTCTTGCTGTGCTCTATCTGATTCCCTTTGGTCCAAACACCGTATTTTTGTCTGCCAGAATATTAATAAATAAATAAAAACCCCATCAACTTGCAGTTTCCCAAAGTAGCCTATTGCTGTGGTTTGTTTCAAGTTACTGTCTTTTCTTGTTCAGGGCTGATTCCCTCTTGTAGCTTCTTTCCCTTTCCACAAGTTTATTCCATGCTCACTAGTACTGAATGCAACTGATTGGATGCCCTCCCATTTGTCTTGCTATTCTGCCTTCCAAAGTGGATCATAGACCTACAGTGGAGGTTTTATGTCAGTGTCTTACGTCTGCTTAGACCTATTTCAAGGCTTGTTTGAATGAGTTGTGACAGCTTTGTTGAGGTGAGGCAGAAGACCTGAGAAGGGATCTTTAGACTTGTGGGAGAATGAGATATCTAGAAATGTTTAATTATTTGTAGGTAGATACAGGATTTCTTTAAGTGGGTGAGCATAAACAGTTTTAGTGTGTGACCTCTAAAAATCCCATTTTTTAGTCTTTTCCCTACCAGTTGATATTTATGGTTGCTTAAGGTGACGAGTAATTTTCCTCTTCCTTGCTGCTTTCCTGCAATGCCTCTGGTGTTAGCCAAGTCCTTCTCAAAGCCTCCTTATCTTGCAGAGCTTTGTTGGTGCCGTCAGCTTACAGGAGGAGTGCTTACTTTTGACCTTTGTGCTTTTGTTTTTTTCTTTCTGTCTCCATCATACTCTGAAGCTTGGAGCTGAGCAGTTGCATCCTCCACTTGACTCTCCATTGATCAAGGTCTCTTGTGGTCTTTTTGTTCCTTGCTAGAAGTTGGCATCCTTTGAGCAGCAGGGGCTGATTGATAGTAATTAATTCCTTATCTGTGCATCGAGAATTCCCACTGAAGCTGAGATCTAACCATTCACTCTCTTTTTCTTCTTCCTAGTGTCCTTCAGGTTTTGAACATCGGGTTCTGACTTCACTTCCCACCCCTGGCAGAGAAAAGAATGGAGCACGTTGGATTCGGTTTCCCTGCACACCGCGCCTTGGGCAGAAGGGGCTGCCCACCTGGGAAGAAGGGGCAACCTGCATCTGGCTGCAACAGGAAGAGTTTAAAAATAATAATCCTATTATGTGCCGTGGCTCTTCCTACAAACCTGACCCTGCCTTGGACCATCTGGAGAAATCCTGGGCTGTACATGTCCAAAGAGGAGCCCTGGTAAAAACCTCGGCCAGAAGACTCTGTGCCAGGCAATAGCGTTTTCCCATGTGAAGAGTTGGGTTTGCTGGAGGAATCTCTCAATGGCTATCCTCTCTCTGCTATGGCAGAAAGTCTCCCAGTGCCTCGGGCTGGCAGAGGGCTGGCTCTGCTCTCGCTTGGCTCGCCCTCTGGGGCAAAGTAGTTGGACGTTTTCATTAAGCCACCAGACGTGCACTTGGTATCCCACAGACTCGCAGAGGAATTGGAAGAACCTTGGTGGAAGCCCTGTGGGAAAAGGGTGCGCCATTTCAGGGGTTGGTTTCAGTGTGCCCATCTCCGGAGCACCCATCGTTGTTCTGCAGGGAAGGGTGGTGGTCGTGGTGTAGAAGGCTACCTCTTGTCCAYCCGAGTGGAACAGGAGGACATTGAGTTTTTCACTGTGCCAACTGAGCCCCATTGAATCAGAAGCATGTTTTGAGAAGTCCCTATGCTGTTCTCAGCACTTTCCGATACACCAGGCTGCTGTAAAATAAGCACAGGTGCTAATAGCTGTTTCTGGGACATAAAAACATCATTTTGGGTTTGTTTCTGATCTGTCTTGCTACAGCAGAGAAATGGAAAGCCTGGGTGTGGCCTTAACAGAGCCCTGGTTGCTTTTCAGAAGGGCATTTTCTATAGATGAAATATTTTTTTACTAATCTGGGAACTTTCTACAGTGAACATGAAGCCAATGTTAAGTGTGTCCCCAGTAGGCATATTAGGCATCTCTCCYTCTGAGAAGGTACCAGTGACAGACTTCTTTTTCAGAGCTGTATTAGAAACAAACGCATTTGATGTTTGATAATGTATATGATTGAGGGGAAAGAATTGGCAGGTCCCTGTGGTTTCAAACCACCTTGGGGAAGAGTTGTACATTATTGTAATCTATATGTAAAAGTAGCTGCAAATTACACAGAAGCTTTTCTAAACCTTTTTAAATATATATTATATATTTTAATTGAAAATGAGATTATTGGATTAAAGAAAAAACAAAAAAACACCAAACAAAAAACCCACATTTGCTGCATCTGCCCCCTTGATACCAGATAACACTACAGTATGGCAGGGGACAGGCCTAAGGCATTTTTGGGCCAAGAAGCTGAAAATGTCATTGGAAACGGGGGAAGGGCACTGCAGTGTAACTGGGGACTGGCTGCTCTCCCCAGCACAGGCAGAAGGTGCCTGCGTGGCGTGGCATTCRGCCGTAGCAACCCGGTCTCCTTCCTCGACTGCGCACTCCCGCCAAGCCAAGAGCATGATGTTAGGGAATGCTAATCATTAACAGCACGCTCATTCTCAGCTAATCCCTTAAGTAGCTGGGCTGCAGCTGATACATAGGACAGATTCCCTAGTCTGCTAAGAAGATGGTATGGACTGCACTGGATCATGCTAGATYTGCTGACACTCTGGGTAGCCCTTATGGAGGGCATGATCAGTTGTATTCGGTAGCTCGCTTTTTGGTTTCCGAAGGTTTTTGTTTTATTGCTGAAGTTTCTGCTACTGCTGGGGAACTTGAAGCCTGTAGGCACACACCCTTGGGGATGTCAGGGGCCAGGAGTCAGGAGGTTAGTTCAGAGCATTAGCTGGCATGTTCCTGTCACCTTTTTGGTGTTTGCAGTGGCAGGATCTGTGGGAGGCATGGTGCTTTCATGGTGTTCTGGTAGGCTTGGTCTGGCAGAAAGCCTCTCCAAACCCTTCTGAAGGTGGCGGTGGCTTCTGTTCAGAAGGTTTGTATCATGCAGTGCAATGAGCCAGACTGTTTCACTACCTTGTCTGCTCTGTTTTCATGGGTTTCATTTCATTTTCATTTGAGTGGAGATTGGAACAGGAGTGGTTTGTCTGGTTACCTGCAACAAGGAGTCTTCAACAGTCTTATCTTTAGCATGCTCTGCCATCAGAGCCTTTGAATAGTTTGATAACCTTTGCTTTGAAGGCTGTCTCCRTGGCAGACCTCATGGTGATATGTTTCAAATTTACCCACAATCTGCATGTCTGGCCACACCTCATTGTAACAAACAAACAAAAAGGCAGATCCTAAGCTGGGATCCCAGGTCCTGCAGGCTTGAGTCATGGATGTTCATTCTCACTGCAGTTAGTTCATTACACAAATGGATAGATACCCTTTCCACAAACACCTGATGGCATATGCCACATATAAGAATCGGCCATTCTGGCTGCAGCTAATAGATCTGGTGGGATTTGTGTTATTTGGCACATAATATGCCATTCTGTCAGCTTGGGCCCTGAGGGGAAATAAATCCCATGATCTCCAGAGCAAGTTGACTGGCTGCCCGTGCTTCGCAGCCATGTATCAAAGGACAAGACAATGCTATGTGTGGTCATGTCATATGCGAATCTCTAGCTCATTTCTCATGAAAACGGAGCCCAAAGCAATAGGAAGGACGATATTAGTAACCAGTGCTTCAGACCTGCAAATCCATGGTGAGCCGTTTCTGGCTGGGTTGGTCTGTCTTCAGGCTGTTCCAAGGTGTCCCCTAGGTGTGACAGCAGTGGGGACCTGGCCTGATCTCTGGCTGCAGAGAGCCTGGCCCCGAGCACTTGGGTAGCACCTCAGGGAGATCTGACATACTCCCAGCTAGTACACATCCTCGCCCTGTTCCAGCTGAAGGAACTGCAGCCCAGGTACACCAAGGCTCATCGTGGTTGGTGCCCTACAGTGTAAGTTCATCAGAGACCCTGTCCTTTTATTAGGGAATAGAGCACCTTTTTTTTCTTTTTTTTTTCCCCGTACTTCCAGGCCAGACTCCTGGGGGATTGTGTGTCCTGGGGACAGCACTGGAGACAGGAGCACCTCTGRCTGGAGTCCTGCTGTACCAGTGTGCCGACAGTGGTGTCTGTGTCTTGCGGCAGTCCGTGCAGGTGCTCTCTGTCACCTCAGCACAACAGGAGCTGGCAGTGGTTGAAGAAGCCTGAGAGCACCYTAGTGCTGAGGATGGTGTTTGGAAGACTAACGGTGCTCTGGGAGCGCTCAATAAACCATGAATGTAATGTTGCAGGTTCAGGCAGGCAGCTTAGCTTCTCGTTTGTATGTGTAGCAGGATAGCTTGGATCATGGGCACAGGGGGCCGGGATGCAGAGAATTCGGGAGTTCTCCAGCCCCTTCTCAAATAACTTCCTTTTCATAAACCTTGAGCTTTTCTAGCCTGGCATATTTCCTCATAGGACACAGGAGACTTTAAAGTTCCTAAACTGCTGCTTGTGGAAAGGCTGTACCTGGCAGGACGTTGCTCAATACTTGTCCAGTTTTTTGTATTCTTGCCCAAAGTGTTTGCTACTGACTGCTGCTGGATTCAGGACACTGTCTTGGTGGATCTTTGTTCTGCATTAGCACCACAGGCCCTGTACTTGTGGGCTAGTTTTTGCTCTAATGAAGGATTAGGCTGGGATTTCAAGAGCAGCTGTGAGCTGGGTGGGGAGGGAAGGGGCCGATGACATGGGGAGTGATGCTTCTGGATAAGTAAGTGCCTGAGGGGTGAGGGCAGGGGACTCTTGGCATGAAGCCTTAAGTTGCGCTGTGTGTGTTTTCCTTGTCCTCACTGAGCTCAGGTAACAAGTTTCTTCATCTCCAGAGGATCAAATGCCATCTTTCACAGCGTAAAGCCACCATGCAGCTCTGGGCCGGAAAGGATTCGGGTAACTAGGCCCATGGAGCCTAGTAGGAAGCAGACTTGTTGCTTTTATTTATACCTGGGTTTAGCAAATTGCTTGAGCCTTCTTTATAACTTAAGCATATTTTACTAYACTCCCAGCTTCCTGTGAGAGCTTGCAATATTGAAAGCTTCTTGGAGCCCTTAATTTTCCTTATTGGTGTGTCTACAAACATGTCATCCCCTACCCTGTGCTGCTTTAAAAACAGCAGTCGAATCACCCTGGTAAGTGAGAGGAATGAAAGCAGTGGGAGCGTTCCAGAGCCCAGGTGTATTCATAGACGAGGCTCATACTAGAAGCAAGTAGCACTAATCAGCTTTTCCAAAGGAAATGCCTAGAAAGCTTTTATGTAGATCATCATTTGTTAATTTTCTTACTTAGTTGCTTATTTATAGCCACACTCAAATGCTTCAGGGCTAGCCTTGCTCCACGAATGAGAAACCTGTGTCTGGTGCCACGGGTAGGAGTGCCTTGGGAGTGGTGTCCTGGACTGTCACCAAAATAGTGTGCAAGTTTGGACCCATTATCAAAAAAACCCAAACAACAAATCAATCAACTTTGGGACATGAGCATGAACAGGGATAGCTAAGGGTTTGCCTYAGTCGCATGTCTAATGAAAAACATGTTCTAATTAATGTGGGGAAAAGCAAGCAAGAGGTGACTCCTGAAGCCTGAAAGATCTGTCCATGTGAAAGCTCAGTAGCGTGTGGTAACCCATCGCCACAGTTGCTCACCCTTTAAGAAAGGGATCCCCTCTCTTCAGTAGCCTTTATGTCTCTCCCCGCACCCTGATGTGTCTGTAGTCGATGGAAAACAATCTCTGATGGAATCAAAATCACATCTAATATCGTGGTGTAAAGCAGGGAGAAGAGGCAGCTGAAGGTGAAAGAGTTGATGGTGTTGCATTTATGGTTCTCTGGCTAAGGCAGCGTTATGGTGTGTGGTAGAAGGGGATGTTCACAGCTGGTGCCGTGGTGCTCGGCATGGTGCTACCCTGTGGTGCTCCCCAAGGTGTCTTGAGAGGTTTGGCTACGTAGAAGATAAGTCACTTCTCCTGAAAGGAGCCTTCTTCATAAGGCAATGGGGATGGTTCTGTGAGATGATGCTTCCAGCAGAGTGGAGTCTTCACCTGGTGCGATCCCAGGAAGGGTTTCTGCATTGCTAGCACAGACGTCTGCTGCACACAGGGCAGGCACCACTAGCGGACATAGTTTCCACCCCATCCCCTCTGCACTCTTTCACCCATTTCTCACAATAAATTTTTTTACGTAATAAATCTCTGCTTTTGTTTGCTCTCTGTAGCAGTGTAACTTCTGAACCATTACAGGCTCTTTGTTACCATCTGTGCTAGCAAGACTGTAGAATGTGCTAGACTAGGGGGGAAAGTTTGACAAATAAAAACCTGTAATCCTCTGCTCTGTGTCTCATGCGGTTTGTTCTGTTTCCCTGGCCAGGACCAGTTATTTTTCCTTGCTCTTGGCTTCTTTCCTCTGCCCTCCTCACCTGTTAGGGCAACCCCTTGGTGAAATGTCCCTTAGCTGGCCAGGGGTGGAAGGGTCACAGTGTGACAGCCCACAAGGGCTCCAGTGTGCTCTGCAGTGTGTAGAGCCCTTTGTTACAACTTGCCAGCAGTTGCGTGGGGACCCCTGGGGTTGCCAAGCCCTAAAACTGGCCCTGGGGAGTTTTAAGTTCTGCAGGACTAGTCTGGAGTCCTCCTAGCCCCTTTATTCCTTGCCCTTCTAGACCTGAGTGCAGAAGATGACTTTGTTCATTTTCTGTAGCTACATTCAAACACCTTTGAGTGTCAGCAACTCTACCAATTCTCTCCAGGAATAGGGAGATGGATTTGCTGCTACTCTCTTCTTTCAGCCACACCATCCCTGAGCAGATGCTGACACTTAATTAGGACAGATGAGCATGTGAGTGAGCTTTTATCTTTGTTTGCATACCCCAAATCCTCCATCAGAAAAAGGAAGGTTACTACAGCTGGGGAGCATGTTTGATATTAGAAGATAATGGCTTGGAGCTGCCTATCAAAGGGGACATGAATGTCAGAGTGGAAGCCARGAGCTGGTCATTCCTTGGGCCTGCTCAGAGGTGTGCAAGTGGGTAAGAGGCCCGTCTGGGCAGGACAAGGCTTCAGCTAGGTGCCTTAGCAGGTCCTTCCTTGACATAAGGCAAGTAGGAATGCAGATACAGTCTGAGCCAGTGAAGCAGTTTGCGAGGAACATGGTGGAGCCCTTGAATCAAAACAGCATGGCATTCCAGAAGGTCTGCCTTCTCGCAGCTGGGATGGGGCTGGAGAATGTGCTGTCCCCCTCTGCCCTGGGGGTGCTGCATGCACCACAGCTCAGCAGAGGTCTTGCAGAAGACAAGACCGGTTCAGAGCCTCGGTCATGTTGCTTTGGAGTAGAGGCAGGTAAGGAGATCAGAGAGAAATGGGGGAAGGAGCGTAAAGCATGGATTCCACTGGCCTGGTTAGAGCAAGTCAGGGATGTTTTTAAAACTACTGGGGAGAAAGTCTCATTCATGAAATTACACAGTATATGTATGGCCAGAAAACTTGTGTTCAAAGCCTTGGATACTCAATATTAAATAATACCTGATAAAGAATATCATTGAAAAATAATAGTGTTAAAACCGTTAATGCAAATAACTCTGGAAGGGATCTTAAGGCTCCTGCTTCAAGATTGAAGCCARTCTCCAAAAATGGGGGATTAGGAGGAGATCCTTAGGGGCACTGTCTGTCCCTCATCTGTTCCTTGGGCACTTCTTAGAGCTTCCTGTAAGCACATAACAGTAGGTGCTGTTGGAGAAACAGACTGCTGGGGCTGGATTTTGCAGTTGTTGATCAGATCAGAGTGGATGCGTTCAAAACTTGACATAGAAAAGGGGAACATGCATTCCCCCCAGTAGCTGTTAACACTTTTTATGCTGATTTGAGGATTGGCCTGTGATACTTCTGCATTGCCAAGGARAGCAAAGCGCAGAATAGATGCCAGGCTGGACCTGGATGCCTTGGCTCAGGGTCGCTTTTGATGTGTGTGACACCGTCTGTAGTAGTCATCAATAGTCCTGCTGTGTGTCACTGACCCCTGCTGTGTTCTGTCCTAACAGCTACGTGGGTTCGGTGCACCTTGTTTGCAGTAGGTCAGCCTTTCTTGCAGTCTTGGAGACCTTGTAGCTCTCCTGAGTTGTCACCAYAAGCGTTTTGGCCTATGGAGTAGTTGCCTGCAGAGCAGCAGTACCTGAAGCCAGCGCAAAAACTTCACCAGCTTTTCTGCTCAGATTAGTTTCTGGCCAGAGACCTGCTTTGCCCCAGATGCTTGCTGGTTGATGAACACTTCTGTGCCACCAGTCAGGGGACCACGTGTGAAAGCACAGCAGGGAAGTCTGTTTCCCTACTTCACGTGGCTTTTGTGGTGGAGTAGCTGGTGCGTGGGGAAGGCAGGCCGGGGAATGGGGAGATGGTGGGGTACACGCTGCCTGCTCCAGAGCTGTCCTGGCAGGACAGTMTGTCCCCAGCTCCCATGTACTATTTTTCCCCCTCCACTGCTGTGGTAAGACCAGCAGCCATAGGCCTGGCTTTTAATGGGTGGGTTATAGGAACTGTGACAGTGACAATTGCTGCAGCACAGCTTGCTGTTCTCTGCAGGCTAGGACACACCATTCCTCCCATGCAGCTTGGGGACAGCTCGGTTGTTACAAAAGCAGCCGTGGCTGCGCCTGCCAGCATACCTTTCTGCTACAGGCTGTTGCAAGAAACTCGGTGACTGCTTTGGACATGTGCCTGCATCCTCCCTTCAGTGATTCCAGGTAAGGTCAYGGTGGCCTGGCTTCCATGTGGGTGTGCTGGAGGTCCTGGAGGGTTCCTGCAGAGGAGAGGTACCCCGAGACTCTGGCAGCTCTCCTCCTTCCAGCCACAGAGCAATAGAGAGGAATGTCCTAGTCCAAGCAGATGAAGGGTGCGGGGGGCACCAGGGCAGGGTCCCAAGCGTTGAAGTTGCCAGACGTGTGGCATGCCGCGTGGCTTAGAGCCATCAGCTTACCTCGAATGGTGTAGTGCCTGCACTGCCCTTCCCAGGGAGCCTCAAAGCCTGGGCCTCAGTGAGTGCAACAACTTCACAGCCTGGCCGGGCACAGGAGAGGAGCAGGGGCTGTTGATAAGGTGAAGAACCAGCTCATGGGTTTCAAAAGCTAAGTTGTAGTCACTGGTRTGGGTGTAGAACTGCCCTGAAGTGTCTGGTCAACAAGAGCCTTACAGGCTTCTCCAGCGACACAATCCCCCATACTTGAGTTACCTGCTACAAGACCTACTTGGGACATGATAGTAACTTTGCTGGCTCTGCAGGGATGGGAGTAGGTGGTTGCTTCATTTCTTGCTTTCTAGCTCTGAGACCATGTGGGGATATTTTCTTCCTGTTGGGGAGCCGAGGCTGACGGTCTCCCCTGCCCTTGCCAGCAGCTGTGCTCGTTTCTTATCAGGGTTGACAGCCCACGGAGCCCTTCGTCTTGCTGCTGCGACCGGTGCTTGTTCTGTGAGCCAGAGCGAGCGGCAGCTGCCCCAGCTSCTGCAAGGCCAGCTCTTTGTGCACAGACGGAGAGAGACGGGGGCAAAGGGAACCTGCTCGCCTCTCCTGGGGACGGGCAGCCSTTCGCCCCCAGCCAGCGCCGTGCTGCCTTCTCCTTTCTCTTTCCCCAGAAGCACGGGGTGATGGCGGGTGGTGAGGCTGCTGCCGCTGGCAGCACGCTGGGAGCCAGCCCCGGGCTGCGCGGAGCTGCGGATGCCACTGCTTGCTTCGGGAGCAGTGAGCCCTGCAGAGAACTGGCTGCCGCAGCCCACCCCAGCCCTGGAAGGGACGGAGCTGCTTTCGCAGGGGCAGGGGAAAGGCTGGCAAAAGAGCTGGCAAGCAGCCAGGCTGCTACGGTTAATCGGAGCGCTATGCCTGACGGTGAGCAGGACACCCAGCTGCCCCGATCTCTGCCCAGCCCTCGCTGGGGCTAAATGATGGTACAGCAGTGCCTGTCCCAGTACTGTCGAGCCACGCCTGGTGGCAGCTGTCCCAGCACCAGTCATCCTGGCACTGGCACCACTGTCCTGGCACCAGTACTGACTCAGCCAGTACTGTCCAGCACCAGTTGCCCTGGCATTTTACTGCCCAGGCACCAGCTTGGTCCAGTACAAGCTGGCCCAGACCCAGCGCCGGTTCCTCCAGCCCATGCTGCAGGGAAAGAGCTGGGCCTGGTTTCTGGCCTCGCTCACCGAACACCTGTGAGCGTGAGCAAAATGCTTCTTCCTCAGCTGCAGAAGCAGCACCACCCACACCTCGCCCACCTGTGGCAAGGTACCTGGCAGGGGAGAAGCCAGCTCCTTCCTCCAGCACCCTCCTCCTTGCTGGAGCACTGCAGCCCCTTAAAAACCTTCCTTCTTTTCCTATTGAACATGCAACGCTGCAGGAGTTGCTCATCTGAGCGTGGGAAGAGAACTGGGCTGAACAGGATGGGTCCAGCCTCAGCGACCAGCTGCTGGCCCTGGACCAGAGCTGCAGCGCRGGACACCACTGTGACCAGGAACGTTGGGTTTCCTGGAGCTGGAGCCATCTCGGGGCTGCGGTCAGCCAGGCACTGCTGTCCTGCCTTCAGAGCAGCCATGTAAGTTTGGATCCCCTTCCCAACATCTGGCAGAAATAAAGCACGCATCCATGTCAAACATAATATATTTATAGCAAAAATAGGCTTTTTCTGTAGCTTCCATACACAAGGTTTTCTCCCCGTACATTTACGCAGTAAACAGGTCGACTGAAGCAGTGTGCGCTGCGCTGACTCGACAGCTGCCCTTGCTTCAGGCTCCCACTTATCACGGGTGGCCTCATTCTCCTTTCGCGGCTGCTCTCCAGAGCCTGTGCCGGATCCCTCGTACCTCCCCAGCCAGGGGCTGTGGCATGGGCAGGGAGCAGCCCTGGGACGGGGGGAGCGGTGGTGTATGCTCCTGCCCGCCGGGCAGAGGGCAAGGCTGGTGCACGGGCTGCCTCTGTTCAAACGGGGACAGCCCAGGGAGTCCCCCCAGCCCAGGTTCAAGGAAAAGCTTCCTGTAGCTCACCTGTGCCGACTGCAGGCTCCTCCACCATGCTGTTAAGCAGCAAGTGACTGGGCACAGGACCTCAGCCCTCTCATGGTGGTAAGAAGATACAAGCCACGTTGACTCAGGAAGCCTCCCTTGTTCCTCCTGCCCCTCCGCTGATGGGAGGCTGAGGAGGGGCTTTGGGGCAAGCTCTCCAAGGACTGCCCAAAGTCCCCTGCAGAAACCTCCAGAGCCTGAACACTGTCAGAGACCTTCTTACCCCGCTGTCAGAGAAGGCAGAGTGCTAGGGCACCCTGCCAGCAAGAGCTTCACAGTTTGGAGTTCGCCTGGGTCATTGCTTGTCCATCCCAGAGGGGTTTGGCACATAGACCTAAAGGGCAGGACACGTAGGCAGCAGGCACATCCCCTTCCCGTCCCGGGCTGGGGAAGGGCCCTCACTCGGAGCCAGCACTCCTCCCTGCCTGACCACACAACTCGGGTCATTTCAACGCACCCATGAGCCGCCCGCGCTGTTCCCAGGCGAGATGCATCACCCCAACGAGGCCAGGCGCGAAGGGTGGCTTGGAAGCAGGGCAGCCGCTGCAGCGCAGGGAAGGAAGCCAGCTCTCCCCTCTGCCCTCGCTGTGGTGGCCGAGGCTCCCACAGCACCCAGGCGAGGAGCTGCTCGCGAGGGAGCATCCCTCTAAACCGGCCCCAGTCCCCTCGCGCCTCCCTCTCCCCCCACGTCTTTGGCAGTCCTCCATGGACATGTCCAAGTCTCCAGCATCACACCGACATCTCAGCAGCACGGACTTGCCTCACAGTTTGGTAATTGCACATAACGGGGCCACTCAGCGAGCCCCACAAGGAGGGGGGGGGGGAAGGAACAAGACAGTCAAGTAAACTAAATTGAGTAATCCCTCGCCATCCGTCCCAGCATGGCGGGTCACGCACGAGTCCAGGGAGAGAGGATGCTGCCCGGCCCTGCCGCAGCGCAGCTCCCCACAGTCTAGGAGATCATGTACTGGGTGATGGCCTGCAATGCGTACAGCAGCTCTGCCTGCATTCGGGCTTCCAGGATGAGCAGGTTCACGTGGACCTAAGGGAGAAGCAAGAGATTCAGGCAGCCGCAGTGTGCTGCGGGCAGCGGTGCAAGTGAGGGCTAGTGAGTCTTTTGGCATGGGACAAAATGCCAYCAATTTTCCCGGCACAGGTAGCTGCCCTTTCCCTCTCCTCCCAGTCCTGCAGGCTGTGGCTCCCTCCCAGAGCCGCATGCTGGGGAGTCCCCGGCACAGTTGGCACCCGCATGCCGGGCTGGCACCGGCACGGTCCCTGCTGCCCACAGCAGCCGCTCCGGCGAGTTACAGCTGGACCGAGAGCTCGCCTGGAGGCAGCTCAAAGGTTTCCTGTACACCTCCCGAGGAACCCCAGCCTGCAGCCTCTGCCCGCTCCCGGCCCCACYGCAGCCGGTCAGAGCCAGGGGCCGGCTGTCCCACCTTTTCACTGTGCTTGAACTGCTTCCAGAACCTGTCAAACATTTCTGAGTTTGTCTTCTCTGGGTAGCAGGTTACAGTTTTAATGTAAACTTTGAGCATTCGCTCCAGGAGCTGATTCACTTCTGCGTAGTCGTAGTCATCGTACCTGCGGGGAGCACAGGGGCGAGTCACGGCCAGCACCGTGTCCCTACAGAGCACCTCGCCCGTGGTCTGCCCGGGGCACGGCACAGCCGTGGGGCAGGGAGACACACGGCAGCAGCCACCAGGCACTGAAGCCCCGTCCCTGAAGTGCTCTGCCCAGAGAAGCTGAGCATCTCTTCCCTGCCTGGCCCAACATCCAGACAGGCAGTTCACCTCCRTCTCTTTTCCAAGCCCATCTGCAAGACCGCCCGAGTGCCCTACCCTCCTCCCACCTGGGTCAGCTTGGTTTTCTCCCCTGGACCACGAGGTGGGTTTCCCTACCTAATGCCAAACATGCAGTGGATGTAGTTCCAGATGCCCCGCTTGAAGACGGAGGGTTCACAGCCCTGCCGCTTGGCCATGGCACTGCTTTGCAAACCATCCACCATCCGGAACTTCTCATCCAGGAGATGTCCAATGTCAGAGTAGAGCCGGTTGACCAGCGAGAAGCCATGGTCTTCCCAGGAGTAATCCTGTTGAGCACAGCAAGAGGCTTTTGCAACTGCAAAAAAGAGCCCAGGACATGTTCCCAGGAAAAAGGGCTGAAGACCTCGGGATGCAGCAGAATTCAATAGGTTTGCTCTGGGGACGGCTCTGCCACAAACCACAACATCCCTCATCAGGCAGCTTTTAAATAATTTTGACCCTTGCCTCTGTGAGGGTGATGTGAAGAAATCAGCAGCCCTTGGAGGCAGAAGTCACCGGTCACCTCCCTCTCCCCCACCCTAGTGGGGCAGGTCCCCTCTCAGAGCTGAGCTTCCCCACTCAGRCATTTTGCAAAAGCAGCTGCACCAGATCTGGGCTGCAACGGGCACCCCCGCGACCGTCCGCTCCCCACCAGGAGCGGAGCGGAGAGGAGAGGCGGCAGCCTGGGCTGCTGCCCGCCAAGAGAGCAGGAACCTCACCTGGACTCTGAATACCTGCGTCTGATCCTCGTCACGCCGGGCAAAGTCCTGGTATCCAAAGTCAGGGTCCTGCATGTAGCACGCAAGATTGGTGGCACCAGTGACTTCCCCGTCGGTATCTGCGAGAGGGGAGAGCCCCGCAGACGGGTCAGAGCGATGCTCAGCTGTCCTGTTCCCAGCCGCAGCAGCTGTCGAAAGCCAGGCCTTGCTGTGCCTCTTTGGGAAGCGCCGCTGCCTTCTCCCCCCATCCCGCCAGCATCCCAAGAGCCCCTCTCTGAACCGTACATCACGGCAAATATAAGATTAGACATGGGGGAGCAACATCCAGGTATGCCATACGAACTCCCACCCTGCACACCCACCACCGCTCCCTGCCCCTCACCTTCCTCTCGATCCTGCTGCAGCAGCCTCATCTCCTCCCTGCCCTCGGTCTCCACGTGGATCCGCTGCATGCGTTCCCGGAGGCAATCCAGCTCCATGCAGGAGTCCAGGGACTGCATAGACACAGGCTCGGGGGTGAGGGCAGCGGTCCCGGCCGCGTCCCCCATCTCCCCGTGGACCCACCCTCGGGGGCTCACCCGCTTGCGGTTGATGCGCAGCAGCTCCTGGCTGCAGCCGTTGCCAGCAGTGGCTTCGCAGAAGCACTGGTTCCCGGGTGACAAGGGCTTCAGCGAGCCTCGTCCCCCTGGCCCCTCGTCCTGCTCGCAGCCACAGCCGAAGACAAAGCTGGCGAGCGCGTGGCAGTGCGCCAGGAGGACGACGGCGTGCACCAGCTCCGCCAGCGACCAGCTCCACTCGCTGATTTTCAGCAGCTTCTGCAGGACACGGACAGACCAGTGATGCATCACGGGCAGGGTGCTGACACCCCCTGGGGATGCTGTCGTCCCCGCCGCCACCCTGGTCCCTGGCTGATAGCCTCCCCCAATACCTCAATGTGCTCCTTGGTGATGAGCCATGGCCGGTGCGCCAGGATCTTGTTGATCTCGTTGAGGTTGCGGAGTTTGGGGGGGATGAAGTCGAGGCCGCGCAGCCACTGGGGATCGCCCCCCGCTCGCAGGAACTGCAGCACGTGCAGGTTCACCAGGTACCGGCACTGGTGCCGGGCAGCTGCCTGCAAGAGCAGCACGTCAGCATCCCTGCACCGCGCCGGCGGGACAGGTGTCCTGGGACCCTGCGCCCACCTCTCGCCCAACCTCRAGATGATTTTGGCCTCTGCAGAGAAGCCCACGGCACAGGCTGTCTGGTGGAGGGAGAGCAGGGAGCCTCGCGCGGCTGAGCAGAGCCCCCCATCCCCTCTGGCAGCTCCCAGCGGAGGCTCACCATGATGGCGATGTAGTGCCGGCAGTCGAAGGGCAGCGGGCCGTCCATGTGCATCAGGTAGTGCTGCGTCTTGAGGAAGCTGTCAAGGTACTGCGGGTGGTAGCCCATCTGCTGGGTGACCGCCTCCAGCCGCCCCCGGCTCGCCAGCACCTTCACGAAGAGGAACTGGGGACGCTCGGGGTCGCTGCCGGACATCTTCACTACCTACGGGGAACGCGCTCTGCTTAGCTTTTCCCGGAGCAGCCCCCGCTGCAGAGCCCACCCCAGCCAAGCCYAGGCTCTGCGAGGGGCTGGGATCCCCTCTCCTGGCTTGGTGCCCCCAGAGGGACACCATCAGGTCAGAAGCCACCGCAGAGGGCTCGGGCTCAGGTCGGGGAGCTGGGCAGAGCACTGCTYGGTGGGGTCGCTGCTAGCGGGAGGAGAGGCTGCAAGAAACACAGGTTGGTCTCTGCCTGGGAGAGGGCATTGCCTGGTGAGCAGAAGCAAAAGGCAAACTAGGAGTGACGTTTYCTTGCAGCCTTAGAGGCAAATGCAAGGCCAGAGCAGGAGAAGCATGACACAGGAAAGACCTCCCAGAGCAGCCCATCAACCTTACCACCAGGCCCCTGCACCACCAGCACCGAGCCCTCCTGCCCMGCACTGGAACTGGGGGAGAGCTGTGGAGCCTGCTGAGCTGCTCCCGGGCTCCTGTCCCGGCAAGCCAAGGCGCAAGCGATGTCCTGGCACCCGCCACGCAGTCAGGAGCACACAGAGAGGCTCAGAGGTCTCCCCACGCACTGCCCGAGGAGGCAGCGTGGGAGCAGGTCCCACAGCACACGGGTGCATGGCACAGCTGGCACCGGGTGTGCCCACCGGTGAAAACACAGACGGGCAACTCGGCAAGGGAGGTCCATACGTCCCCAGCAGCACCCAGCCCAGCCCTGCACCGGTGCCCCAGCCGAGCATAGCCCCGAGCCACACCACCCCAGTCCCTCCCAAGAGGGTGGTGGCAGCAGAGGGCAGGGATGTGCAAAAGGCACCCGGGCAGCTGCTGCGGCCCAGCGGCCCCACTGCCACACCTCCCACCCAACAGCGGGGTCTGCACCAAGGCAGGGGTGCAGCAGGCGCTAACCCTTGTCACACAGTCACGGCTCGCACTCAGGCGCGGGAGCCCGGGCAGCACCCTCAGATGCAGAAAGCGCACCTCCCCGCCCRGGCTCGAACCAGTGTCCCCCCTGGGAGCAAGTGGCCCCCGCTGACACCGCCGTCATCTTCCTCCCACCCATCTCTCCGGTGCAGTCACCCAAAGGCTGGTGACCGGGGCATAGCAACCACAGTGCAAATTGCAACCATCTGCAAATCAGCCCCTGCTCCACCATGACCGCAGGTTGTCACTGCCGGCCAGGACACACTCAGAGCCCTTGGAGCCCCGACCAGGAACCCTGATGCCCCATGCACCTTGCCTTGCCAGCAGCTATCTTGCCAATCAGAGAGCTACATCAGGCCTTAATTTCTGCAGCAGCTCAGCGTGCCTGCCACGAGGCGACCCAGAGGGTCGGGACAGCACTGGCRGGGACGGCAAAGCCGTGGGGCACGGAGCAGAGCACCCCGGGGTGAGGGGGAGGCAGAGCAGGGCTGAGCCACACAGCAGCACGGAGCAGTCGCACCCACACAGGCAGCGCAGGAAGCAGCTCCGGCTATTTTCTACCGTCCTGCACTTCTGACGAACATACTGTTGCTCAGGTGTCAAGAGATTTACTTGATGCCATTTGGAGCTTCCTCTTTGCTTCCTCTGGCCAAAGGGGTCCAAAATAACCCCAAATCCCAAATTAAAACGGGGAGGGATGAAGAGCACCAGCTTCTCAGTCCCACAGGAGAAGGTGCAAACCAGAAATGACCTGTGAAAGTCCCCCGCAAAGTCCCTCTGCTCGGGGAAATGAGCTGCCCTGAGGACACCCATGGGGCTACAGCCACTGGTCTTCTCCCTCTGGTGGGCAGAGGTGGAGGTGTCGGGGGCCCTTCCCCTCCCCCCCCCCCGGGGGAAGGTGGTCCCCAGCGAGGAGCCGTGTGACCAGCCTGCAGCCCAGCCTCCGGGGCCACCAGCTCTCCTCGCTCTGCTTGTCCAGGTGATGATGGACAGAGGGACCAGGTAGACATGGGTTGGAAGGGGAGGATGAAGGAAGGGGAGGATGAAGGAAGGTGCAGGGCAGACTCCCACCTCAGCCCTCGTCCCCTGCCTGGGCCCTCCTGCCTTCTCCCTACGGCAGCGGCTCAGCCCAGGGTCTCTCCTGCCGGTACCACCAGCCACGTCCCCCCGGCCTTGCCTCCCCAGCCTCTCGCATCACCCCTGGCACCAGCTTCCTCACCCTCCCCAGCCATATAACCCTCCTCCTCTTCCCCTGCGCCCACTCACAGCCCTGGGTGGTGGGAGCATCGCCCCCCTCCCTCGGGGGGGGTTTCGTGTGTCCAAGTTCCCTGGAACCCCAACAGGCACCCCAACCCTATACCCACCGCCAGCCTCACCCGCTCCCTACCCGGGCAGCTGCTGCCGGGGGAACGATGCCCCGGCGCTGCCCGGCCAGCCAATCGCCGGGCAGCAGTTTGCATGTAAAGCAGGCAGGAGGATGGAGGAGCCCAGCCGGTCCTGCGCCCTGCGACCGGCAGCAAGCCCGGGCAGCGCCGGGAGCCACGGGAGAGGGGCCGGGGAGCCTCACCTCGCCCCCCACCCGGCTGGGCAAGAATCCGCGGTGTGAACCCCGCCACCCCCCGGGGCTCCATCCCTCCGCGAGGCGAGACCGCGGCTCCGCCGGTACCGGTGGCTCCGCTGGGGACGCTCGCTGGGGACGCGGCCCGGGCGGGGACCTCTCGCCCGGCCCCCCGCCCCGGTTCTCGAGGGGACGGGGGAAATGCTAGTGCCCGCGGCAGGGGTCCCCACAGCGGTGTCAGGCCCGGTGCCGGTGGCCGGTAACCGGGGCCCCATTGTGCGGGCGGCGGCGGCGGCAGCGCCCCCGGTGCGCAGCGCGGGCAGTGCAGGCGGAGAGAGAAAAACAAGTTTGATTGGCAGTGATGGAGGCACGGCACCTCCCGCATCCCGCACAAAGGGAACGGGGACGGCGCCGCCGCACCGGCACCGGTACCGGGCCGCCGGCCACCGCATCGGGACAGCGCGGCACCGCCGGCCCCGCGCACCGCCGGCGGGCGGCGGGAATACCCTGGCCTGCTGGTGCCGCAGCCGGGCCGGGCTGGTGGCGGCGAGCAGGGCCAGGGCCGAGGCCGGTGCTCCGGTAAGGGCTCCGGTGGCGGCGGGGCGGGTCGGGTCGGGTCCTACCTGCCCCGGCAGCCGCTGGCACCGGCTTCCTCGGGGGTGCTCCACGCTCTGGGGACAGACGATCATGGTGAGCCCGCGCCGTGCCGTGCCGTGCCGTGCGCAGTACCGGTGACCGGCGCCGGTCCCGCCTGCCCCGTCCCGGCCGCCGGCAGCGCCGAGCCGGGCACCGCGGCAGCCCGAGCCGCGGGGGGCGTGCCCGCCGCTCCGCCTCCGCCAATCACCGCCGCGAGAGGGCGGGGCCGCCGGCGCCGCACCCCCAATCAGCTGCGAGGGGGCGGAAGCCCGGCGCACCACGTGGGCAGGGGTGGAAAGTTACCCGTCCGTCAAGCGCGGAGGCCCCGCCCACGTCGGGCAGGAGGCGGGGCCAGCTCTGCCCGCCGCTRGGGGGCGCTGCGGGGCCGGGGGGAGGCCTGTCCCCGTGTCCCCGACACCTCCCGCCGCTGCCGCCCGCCCGCCCCGGCCGGGCCCTGCCCGGCCCCGGCGATGGTCACGGCCCCGGGCAGTGCGTGGCGGGGGTGGCCCCAGCCTTTATTGAGCCCTGGCGCTGCCTGTCCCGCTGGCCCGGCCCCGCTCTGGCGGGTGAAGCTGCCTTGCCCCGGGTCCCCTCCGTCCCCGCTCTGCCTGGGCCTCGCCCCGCCGCCTCCCCTGTGCGGAGAGGCATGGCGCTGGGGGCTGCGGCGGGGGGTGGAGGGCCGTGGGGACAGCGGGGCCCGAGGATGTGGTCACGGGGACGGCAGGGCAGGGGGATGGAGCTTGAGGGTGGTGGAGGACAGGGCAGCGGGGCATGAAGGTGACGGGGCGTGGGGACAGCAGGCACGGGGACAGGGAAGTGGGCCATAAGGGTGAGGACGTGGGGACAGCGGGCATGGGGACCAGGCAGCAGGGCACGAGGATGATGGGCATGGGGACAGCAGGCATGGTGACGGGGCAGTGGGGCATGAGGGTGAGAGGGCATGGGGACAGCAGGCATGGTGATGGGGCAGTGTGGCATGAGGGTGACAGGGCATGGGGACAACAGCACGGGGACAGGGCAGTTCCTGCCATGAGCCCATGAGGTGCTGAAGGCCACTGGGGTGGGAAGGTCCCCTGGGCAGGTCCCCTGGGCAGGTTCCCTGGGCAGGGCTGGCCTGTGGCTGACAGTGTCCCCCCATCTCCAGGGCAGAGGTGGCCTTGGTGAAGGTGGGCAAGGCCACGCCAGCTGGCCTGGGGGCCACTGGCAACCCCTTACTGCTCRTTGGCTCTGCACCGTGGAGGGCAGTCTTTCCACGTCAGGCGTCCTCCTCTCCCCCGGCATCTTTGCGGCACTGGTCTGCCTCCTGTGCAGGCGTTTGCCCTGCAGCCACAGGGCCTCTGCCACCAGAGATTGGGCTGGGGGCTCTGCGGCCCCCGCGCCTGTGTGCACCCAACTGGCTGCTCCCCATTCCCGTCCCCTCGCCCACCTGTCAGCACTGGGCTGGGGTGCTCCAGGAGGGGTGCGAAGGACCAACACGCGTGCTCCTCCTCGGTCCCTGTGGGACAGCCCTGCAGTCACTCCTGCCTGCTGCGCCCCACCACCCCATGCACTGCCGGGACCCCCAGGGACTGAGGGGCTCCGCTTGCCTGGACACCTACCAGGCGCTCTGAACTCCACCCTGCACACATAGTGGGTGCCATGTGCCTGTAGGAACTCGCTGGCCCTCTCACTCAGGCTGGTCACCCGGAACAGCAGCTTGGGGGAGCCCAGCTCGTCACACAGGTCGATGACATCTGGAAAAGCTGGAGGGGGGTGGGCTACCGGCATGGTGAGCCAGGGACCCCCCACCTCACCACTGCACCCACGCCATGGGGAGCCTGTGCGGCATCCCGCTGGAGATGCGACGAAGCGCTGGTGCTGCTGCCAAGGCCGGGGGGGAGCTGCAGCCCCACAGCCAGGGCTCACCAGAGTCGGGGACCCCCACCATGCTCCTCACGCAGGAGAGCAGCCGCAGGACGGCGCAGTCGGTGTTGGCCAGAAAGCTCTGGTCATCCGCAGGGAGAGCGGTGGTGGCTGAGGGCAGCAGGCAACACTGGCAGCGGCCGCAGAGCCCAGAGGCCAAGCCCGCTGCCCGGCGGGGCCACGGCACGTCCCCCCGTGCCCGGGGAGCAGGCACCCGTGGGATGGTCAGGAGGGGACTCACCCCCCAGCCTGATGTAGATGAACATGCTGCCGCTGTGACCCAGGACAGTGGGGCCAGACCCTGCCCGCCGCGTTTGTGAGGTGAGAGGAGGGCTGGGTGCGGGACTCCCCGGCGCTTCCCCCAGACCCTGCAAGACGAGCCCGGCCAAGCCCGCAGCGCAGCAGAGCTTTATTGCAGTGGGAAACCCGGGGCGCACGCGAAGGAGCGGCGAGGCCCCGGGGGGACAGCCGCACTCGCCTGGTGCCCCGCGAGAAGCAGCTCTCGGGGCCGGGGGTGACACAGTGGCTTGGCCCCTCTGGCCCTTGGCACTCCTCAGCCCCAGTGTCCCCGTCGGTCGGCCGGTGATTCCTGCCTGCTTGGCCGCAGCTGGGCTTGGCATCAGCTAGGGTCGGGCCCCTGGGCTGCCCCCCTGCCGGGACACGTCCCTGGGTGTGCTTGCGGGCACCTCAGAGCAGCCAGGAGGGATCGGCGAGCCCCCCGCAGCTCCAACACGCCCAGCGCAGGGGCCCACGGAAGAGCGGTGTGGGAGCCCATCAGCCCTCCAACTGCTCTGCTCCACCATGGCAACCCCGTGAGGGATCCTGCATGCGGCAGGGCTCGTGGGGGGATGTCACCCCGCCCTCCTGGACACCCCAAGGACAGGGCAGGCGCTGGCACACCATGCAGTGCGCCCAGTGTGCTGCAGCGCGCCCAGAGCAGCACCCAGTGCACCCGATGCATCACATGGAGCACCCAGCGCAACAAGTAGTGCACACGGAGTGCTACGCACTGCGCTCCATGCACCGCCCAGTGCACCCCCTGCACCGCCCAGTGCACCCAGCACACCGCGCAGTGCACCCCCTGCACCGCCCAGTGCACCCAGCACACCGCCCAGTGCACCCCCTGCACCGCCCAGTGCACCCAGCACGCCGTGCAGTGCACCCCCTGCACCGCCCAGTGCACCCAGCACGCCGTGCAGTGCACCCCCTGCACCGCCCAGTGCACCCAGCACGCCGTGCTCACCGGCACCCTGCAGTGCACCCGGCACCCTGCAGCGCAGCACAGCCGCCGTGTTGTGGGGGGCTGAGTGTGGCTGTGGCAGGGAGCAGGGCTGRAGGTCGCGGGAATTTGGCAAAGGCAGGGCGGGAGCGAGGAGTGAGGCCTGCGGGGTGGCGAGGTTTTGGGCAGCGGGGGTGCAAAGCGTGTGTGGCGCAGGGGTGCAGGAGCGCATCACACTCCCACGTAGCTGTTCTTGTAGGGGCTGTGCTCGCGGGGGGYGGCCGGGGCCCCAGGCATTACAGACGGCGGGTGGTTGCTGCTCTCCCAGAGGGGCTCGTAGCTGTCCTTGGGGGGCAGCTCGCTCACGTAGCAGATGTTCTCGCTGTAGTTGGGCTTGAAGCTCTCCATGATGTCTTTGGGGACTCCGGCCCATTCCTCCAGGGAGCAGAGCGGGGTGAGAGGAGCCACCACCCAGCCCAGCCCCAACCCCATGGGGCAGGGGGTGAGACTGGAGCAGGGCTGCCCACAGCTGCCTTACCTGGAAGTTGCCATTGTGGGTGATGAAGAGCTCGTTGAAGTTCTTGCTGGGGTTGGGGATTCGGGGCATGAGGATGACCCACACCCTGTGTGGGAAAGACGTGTTAGAGGGGAAGGGCCCCAGTGCTGCTGCTCCCCACTAGCCCCCCACGCTCACCTCTCCATGCGCACCAGCAGGATGACAAGGACCAGCAAGAGCAGGCAGGAGGCAATGGGGATCAAGACCGTGTGGATCCAGAACCAGTGCAGCTGGTTTCTTTCCTCTGCAGCACCTGGAAAGAGCCTGGATGACACGGACCGCCGGCCGGCACACTGCCATGGCAGTGGGGTGGGCACACCAGTGGCCCTTCATGGGTGGCCATGGGAGCTCGGCATCGTCTGTGGCAGGGCTCAGCTGGGAGCGGAGGATGGAGAAGGAGACCATCCCCAAGCCCTGCCACGCTGTCACCACAGCTGGGTGGTGATCCTGTCCTGGACCATCCATGCCAGAGTAGCCTCCAGGGCTAAGAAATCCCTGGCAAAAGTCAGCATGTCCCGCTGGCAGGGGGTATTTGGCTTCCAGAAGTGCAAAGGACGCAGGGGCCGATGCCGCTGCCTGCACCGTAGGCATCCGGATGGGTTTCGCCCCTACAGCTGCTGCCTTGGGCCAGTTTTCCACTTGCTTGGCCATCCCTTGCCTGCTGAGCCCCACCATGCCCTAGCCCATCCGGTMCCATCCCGCCACAGCCCCCAGGACCTACCCTTGCTGGTGGAGTTGCTGCCCCAAACCACAGGGACGCTCCACTCGCTCCAGAGCTGGGTGTTGCCACAGTAGCTGTTGATCTTGCTGCGCACGTAGAAGGTATAGTACTTTTCGTAGTCCACGCTGGGGAAGGAGAAGATGTCTCCTTTCACCCGGTGCTCCTGCAAAGAGATGTGGGCCATGCGATGAGGGCCGGCACTGCCATGGAGGCTGGTGCAYGGCTCGTCCCCAGGCACAACCGTGGGGGTGCCGCATCCAGGGGCCTCTCACCGTCCAGCTGGTGTCCTTGTTGCTCTTGTACTTGACGGCGTGCTCCAGGCACTGGGCTTTGGGGTACGGGGAGGTCCAGGTCAGCTGCAGCTGGTTGCTGCTCATGTTGCGGATGGTCAGGTTGAYGGGCGCATGCGGTTTCACTGCAAGGCGGAGGTGATGCCCAGTGAATGCCATCCCCATGCTCTGGTGGCCCTGCTGCCAGCCGGGATGTGATGGGGCAGCCCTGGGGACCCACAGCCCCACTCCTGCCCCACAGCAGCCCCACAAAGGGGAGTGGGTGCCCCCCATCGCTCCATACCCAGGTCCTGCAGCTCCATGCGCTCRCTGGGGATCTCCAGGGTCCTGCCTCTGAGGCTGGCATTGACGAGGACACGGAAAGGCTGGAACTGGATGATCTCACTCTGGTTGAAGTGGCAGCCAACACTGACGCCCTGATCTTGCAGGTAGTGCTTGCACTCCACCATGGGGGACCTGTTCTCATACCTGTGCCGCAGTGGGTTACCAGGGCTCCCTGAGACCCCCCCCACCCCAGCCCTCCCTTGGACCCCCTCTCCCCAGCACATCCCATCCCGCTTGTCCTGGAGACAGAGCCTCCCCCACCCTGGGCTGGGGGAAGARGAGCAGGCTGATTCTGGGACCAGCAAAGCTGGCAGGAGCCTCCCGTGCGGGGACCCGCTGCTGGGCACCCTGCTGTGGGGCTGGCCATGGGGCAGGGGCACCTACCAGTAGTAGAGGGAGTAGTTGGCCGTGAGCGTCTCTCTGCTTCCCCACGTGCAGTTCATGTACTCCTCGTTGAAGAGGATGCACTTTACCTCTGCAAGGGACAGACACCGCTGGGCACCGAGGTGGTGGGTGGCTGCGCCAGGGCCCAGGGGTGTACTGGGGAGACACAGCACATGCCAGGGGTCCCTGCACATCCGCATCAGCCTTCCTCCGTCTGAGCCAAACAAGCCCAGCTCTTCCCAGTGGAGCTGCAATGCAGCCTGCCTGCAATGCTGGGTCCCCACCATACCGTTCACACATGCTGTGTTGGTGATGCCTCGGCTGCCGGCAAAGCCTCCAAAGGACTGCCAGCCAAGCAGCTGTCCCTCCTGCATCCGTACCATCAGCTCCTCTTGCTCCAGACATACTGTTTTGCCCTGATCCCTCCATCCACTCCCCTTAGTCACACCRCAGCCGCTGTTTGCATCCCCTGTGGGCTGTGGCACTGTGGGACAGGACAGAAACCCCTCCCTGCCAACCCATTTCGCTTGTCCCATGAAAAAATTGGGGGTTTTCCAGGATTTGTGCCTGATGTCTCCATCCTGGCTAAATTAATCTCACTGTTACCCTTTTGGGTGCTTGCAGGTGCCCATGTGTCCCTGTGTCTGGGTGATGGGGGCTATGCCGGGCTGTGYTTCCCACCACAGACCCTCTGCTACGGGGCCAGGGGCCGAGCCCCGGCAGTTTGATCTCTGCAGGAAACACCGCTGAGCCCCGGGAGGATGAGCAGCCGCTCCAGGCGCACATGCTGGCTCCTCTGCCCCCTCCTTCCGCCGTGCTGTGTCGGCCCCGGTCCTGCCCACGCAGCCAGAGGCCACATCCTGGGCTGGCTGGGGGCTCCAGGGCCACCGGGGCGGTGCTGGTCCCTCTGTCAGTTATCACGCAGCCCACTCTGGTGGCTGCTGGCACTGCTCACTGCGGGACAAACTCCTCCGATGGACTGAGGCGCCTCGCAGAGCCCTTGCAAGTGCCAAACCAGCTGCTGGCGGCTGAGAGCTGTCCTGGAGGCTCCCAGAACATGGGATTTTTCCCCCTAAAAATCAGGGAATGGGACACCTGGTCCCTTCCGAGGTCCAAACCCATCAGCCAGCATTGCAGGGGCAGGAGAAAGCCAGAGCTGGGCTTTCCTGGGTTGTAATGGAACACGACGGAGCAAACAAGCGCTGCGCTCCGGCTGTTTCTGCATGTGGAGATGCCTCCACCTTCCCAGCAGCCCAGGAAGTCCAGGGATACAGAGGGGCTRTGTTTCCAGGGAAAGCTGGAGTTTTACTGACAGCCAGCCAAGAAGTGTATTTTTTCTCAGCAAACGACAGCTGGGGAGAGGGTGCTGGGTGGAAAGAGGAGCCGCTGTCCCCTGTCTGCACATGGCACCACTGACATGACCGGGATGTAAAGGGCGGCTGGCGCCGATCCGCCGGCTGCTGCCCTTCCCTGCTGATGCACAGGGCCGATAGGATCTGCGCATCGCATTCTGCTGCTGCCCCCCACCCTGGCCTGCCCTGGAGRACCCCCCCATGGCCAGGGTCCCTCCCAGCAGCACTGCCTGCAGGGCTGGTAGCCCCAGGGCCAGCAGAGCTGCAGGGCTGGGAGCTGTGGGGCCAACAGAGCCATGGGGCCAGGAGCCACAGAGCCGGTAGCCATGGGGTAGGTGGTGCCAGCGATGCTCCAGCGCTGGGGTGGGAGCAAGGACACCCAACGGGGCTCCCTGGCACAGTCCAGCTCTCCCGACAGCCCCACTGCAAGGGGCCATGCAGGTGCTGGGGGCCCCGGGGCGCACRCCCCAACGGCTCGCCGGCTCACACAGCCCCACGTCCTGTCCTCCCGGCCCGCCATCACTGGGGAGCGACATCCCCCAGCCCCACCACCCAYGGCGCACCGTGGCTTCCCGCCACCCCAGGGCCCATGTGCCCCCTTACCTTGGGAGCTGTGGGCAGCAGCAAGGTAGGGGCCCAGCCCGCAGAGGAGGAGAAGGACAGGCACAAGGAAGGCACTGGGCACCGCCATGGCGGGGCGAGCCGTGGGGTTCATGCGAGAGGCCTCCGCGCACATCCCACCCGCACAGGGCTGCCGGCTTCCGCACTTGTGCCGCTTCCTGCCCCGCAGCGCCGCCCGCCACCGAGGGGCCCACCCCAACGCGGTGCCCCATGGGTCACTCCAATGGGGACCACGGCTCACCCCACCGGGGCCACACGGCTCGCCCCAGCGGGGTTCCATGGCTCACCACACTGGGGCCCCGCCACCCTTCCTGCCCAGGCCCCACGGCTCACCCCTCCGGGCCCCACCGCCTGCCCCACCGGGACCCCACGGTTCATCCTGCCGCGTTCCCACGGCTCACCCCGCCACGCCACAGGGCTCACCCCCACAGGGCTGCCCCCCGGGWGCAGGGCCGGCGTGGGGATCCCAACCCACGGCCTGACCGTGGGTGTCCTGGGCTGGGTCCCTCAGAACTGGGCAGAACTGGGAGTCACTGGGGCAGTCCCGGGGGGCAGCTACGGGGAGACGGTCACAAATGGGCTYGTGGGGGCAGTTGTAGGGAGTTGGGGGCAGTTAGGGGAGGTGGTCGCAGGGGCTAGTGATGGTGCCAGCGATGGGGGCAGCGATGGGGGTGTTGTCGGGCGGAGGGTGGCCGTGGGGCCGCCGGGGAAGCGGCCGGGGGAGCTGGGGGCGGCGCGCTGCGGGACGGTCCCGGGGGTCAAGAGGAAGGTAGCCGGCGAGGGGGGTGGGTCACGTGACCTCAGCCCGGCGCGCCGCCGGCGCAGCGCCTCCGCCAGGGGGCGCCGCGCGCCCCTCGGGCAGCCCCGTCCATCTTCGACACTTTCCGCCTGCGCTCGGGCCCTCCCCGGCGGCGCTCGGGACTCTTCGTCCTTCCTCGGCCCGGCTTCGGAACGCTCCGGCTCCCCTCGGCGGCGCCCGTGACAGCGGAGCGGCGCGTCGCTCGGGCCTCTCCGGCGGCGCTCGGGCGGCCCCGGCGCACGGCGCAGGCGCGGGCGGCCCCGGCGGTCCTTGTTGTGGCCCGGCCGCCTCTGCCCGCCGGCCGGCCCGGGATGGCGGCCTTCGGCGTCCTCAGCTACGAGCACCGCCCGCTCAAGCGCCCGCGCCTCGGCCCGCCCGACGTCTACCCGCAGGACCCCAAGCAGAAGGAGGTGCGGGGGCTGGGCGTGCGGGGGCACCCGGGGTGCGGGGCCACCGTGCCGGGGCTGGCCGTGAGGAGGCCCCGGGGGTGTGCTGGGAGCCGCCGGGGTGGGGGTCGGGAGCCCTGCGTCCCCATGGTGGCTGGGCGTGAGGGGCCCGTCCCGCCGGGCCCCCGGGTTGTGGGTGGGGGGCCTGGGCGAGGGACCCGCGTTCCTGTATCCCAGCACTCGCCTGGGGCGCTGCCTGGCAGCGAGGGCCCGGGGGAGGCCGGCTGGGACCCGCCGGGCCCTCGCCTTGCCCTGTCCCCACACTGGCTGAGCCGCCGTGGYGGGGACAGAGGCTGCGGGCGTTTGGCGTGGAGGGGCCTTGCCAGGCCCTGCTGATCGTCCTTCCCCCGCAGGATGAGCTGACTGCTCTGAACGTCAAGCAAGGCTTCAATAACCAGCCGGCGGTCTCTGGGGACGAGCACGGCAGTGCCAAAAATGTTAATTTCAACCCAGCGAAGGTGAGAGCCATTTAGACGGTGTCAGAGTTTGGCAGGGCCTGGTGCCTGTATGGCCAGACTGCTGGGTCCTGGACATCCTGGGTCTCATTCCTTCCCCGTGTCCAGAAGCAGGAGACCCTTCCTTTTAGGATGGGTGTTTTAGGACCTAACCCTCTGTCTCTATAGAATCAAAGTTCTGCATTCTTTTTGGAACTGTGTCCCACCTCTGAGAGAGCAGGTTCTTGTCTTGCTCTGTACATGTTAGGGGCAGGTTTGTATCTGCAGTCTCTGTTAAACCAGCGTCTAGAACTTCATATATTCTGCAATTAAAGCAGAAGACTAGGATACCAGAAGCGGGAAACTTCTTATTGGTTTGGTTACATTATGGCCATGGTAGAAGAGAAGTAAGATTTCTTGAAACATACGGCAGTTTAAACATGGGAGTTATATAATAGACTTCAACTCYATTTTTCCAATTTCTAAAATCAAGATGTTAACTTCCTGACTTCCCTGACAAGAGGACTAGTAATGACCTGGGATGGAAGGGAATCAGTAAGCACAGTATATTTGTTTTCCTTGGCTGACGTCTGTCCGAGAAGCCTTCTGTCTGGTTTGACAAGTATTTATAAAGAGTTGTGTCCGTCTCAACTTGAGTCCCTGCTTGGTTGTTGTGTGAGTTGTCTAGAAGCATTCCTTTTTGCAAGGAAAGGAAATTATTGGCAGGTTTTTTGTGTTTCAGAAGTTGATACTGGTGAGACTTCCGGTAGGAATGTTAAATGAGATTTTAAGCACATAGGATGGATCTTTGACCTGTGAAATGTAATTAATCCTTTTTTTTTTTCTTTTTTTTCCAGATCAGTTCAAATTTTAGCAGTATTATTGCAGAAAAGCTGCGGTGCAATACACTGCCTGACACGGGAAGACGGAAACCCCAGGTGAATCAGAAGGATAACTTTTGGCTGGTGACAGCACGTTCTCAGAGTGCCATAAACAACTGGTTCACAGATCTGGCTGGAACTAAGCCCCTCACTCATCTCGCCAAGAAGGTGTGTTACGGGAGAGGCTGCCTGGCAGGGCAGAGCATTTAATCTGTGCTTGTTTCTGAAGTGTTTGTATAGTAGAAGGATTTTACTATTTGGATAAGTTTCTTCTCTCTACATCTCTTGAAGCTTTCAGCTTGAAGAGCATATCCAGGATTTGTAGTGCCCTGGCTGTAGTCATCCCTACTCAAAGAACTAGTCCCTTGTCTGTTGTTTGGAGGTTGTGTTCAACTTAGCCTTTTGACTTGTACGATATGACTGATTTATTTTAAGGTTTGGATGTTTTTCAGAAGAGCTGCCACTGTTGCCTTTGGTCTGTTGTTTAGATCCACATTCCTATTGTGGAGGGTTTTTCAAGTTCTCAAAAGTCATAGTGAGAATCGCTGGAAATAATCAGCTGAGTGACTTCCCAGGCTTCTGTTGCAGTGACACCTGTTACTGGTTTTAAGCTGAGAAGAGTACGTGTGTTATAGCTTGATCTAAGCCAGGCTAGAGCGTTTCTGTGCCCTGGGGTCTMGAGCTAGATAGTTCCCTGGTAGCACTGAATTCTGTAGACTATGAAAGAAGAAAGAAGAGTCTTACTCTGCCATTATATCGGGCCCAGTAGCAAGGGGGGCTAACACTGTATCAGGGTGAGCCTATAAACAAGGAACTCTGGAATCTAGTATGCATTGTGGAAAAACATAACTCCCAGTTGCGAAATGGTTGCAGAGCGTGTAGTTTAGAAGCTGGAGTTTGTCTGGTCCTTGGTGTTCTGAGTCACTCTTGGGGGAAAATAAGTAATCAGATTTTCCCAGAATCTGTCTCTTTGTAAACTCAGTCCCTGTGTCCTTCTTTGCATGTTGGCTGTCAGTTTCCTGAGGTCATTATGAAAGYTTGAACCTTTAAAGGCCTTCCCCCGTTTCCTGCAATGGGCTCAGCCAGTTTTCATGGACTCAGACATGAAAGCAGCGACTGTTGGCAGCCAGGTAGTCGGTGTCTTTGAGGCATCAGGGAATAATTGGGAAGAATGTAAGAAGCATAGCAAGTAAGCAATTGAAYGGTCGGTAGTTCAGGGACTTTGAGATACTTACCAAATGGACCTGTTCTCTGTGAATTTGTCTCATTCCTCTGTGAACACATGCATACTTTTGCTCTCCGTAGTGCCCTGTGGAAATGAGCCCCACAGCTGTACTTTTTCCTGTGATGTATTATTGCTTCCTGGTTTATAGATCTGCAGTCTGATGATTTCACTGGTATCCTTCCATGTTGTATCTTGAATTTTGAATCTTGGATTAATGAATTCCTTCCTACTATGGTGCTTGATTCCCTGTTTCACAGTCTTCTGTTGGCTACTCATGATATTACAAGATTTTTGTAACTACYCTGTTTTGTTTACAAAATGAAGAGTCCTATCTTCACTCTGTATAGTAGATACTCTGTGTTTCTGACTCAGTCCTTAGTCTGTACCTTTTGTAGCTGTTTATATCCTCTCTGGAGGATATCCTCAAAGCTGTTTTCAGGATTCAGGGTGTGGATTTACAGTGATGTCATTATGCTTTYTGTCTTCTTTCAATTTGTTTTGTTTCTGTTTATACTGAAATGCAGCTCTGGTACTATTGCTTTCTGACCAGAAGTGAATTCTTGCAGTAGGTTTTTTGAGATACTGAGCAACACAGTACCCTTTCCCTTTTTACCTTTTTCACAGCTTGCAGCGCCTACAGCATGTGTAGTTGCTTTGGAATAGTTCCAATCTAAGTCCTTGGTTGCARTTGTCCCTCTCAATTCTGTTACAGGTGCCCATCTTTAGCAAGAAGGAAGAGGTCTTTGGTTATTTGGCGAAATACACTGTTCCAGTAATGAGAGCAGCCTGGCTCATCAAAATGACTTGTGCCTATTATGCTGCCATCACGGAAACCAAGGTGAAAAAGCGTCACGTCATTGATCCCTTCATTGGTAAGCACTTTGTGTGGAGCACTGGTTTTGTYCATCCCAGATGTTTCCTTCTCAGCCTGCTCTTGAATAGTAAGAGGTAGCCTGGAAATCCATGTAAGCTTGTTTCCTGCTGATAAGTCCTAGTGCTCTGACGTGCATAACTGTCTAAAACAACAGGGCCCACCTGTGAGAGTACACTGTTTAAAAATAAGTCTTAGCAGCCACAAATACTTCCTGAGAGCCAACTCTTCTTTCTCCCCCTTAAGTTCTACTGTGCTCCTCTGCTGTATAACCTGTTTTTTTCTTATCCTACAAAGACTGTAAACATTATAATTTAGCGATGACTGATTAGCTTCTTCTCAAGTGAGTAAGTACGTTTCCCAGAGAACTCCGGTATGTTATTCCCTGTTTGTGTTTCCAGTTTCATTAAGCCTTACTGGATCCCRTATCTAACATCCTTTGCATCCTGGCCTGCTCCAGATTACTGCAGTCTAGGAGAGTTTCCCTGGCTGTTCTCTGGTTTGTATGGCTGTGACTCCAGGATCTGACCACACTCCATTGAAAAGCAGTATTAGCAGCTGAAGTCCGTGGACTTTTTTTTTTTTTTTTCCTTCTTGCTTATCTTTTGGTGTAAAAATTATACAGGCTTCTTGGCTCTATTTCTGGAGGTTGATTGGTTTAGTAAAAACAATTCTTTTAAAAAATTGTGGATCATGGCTTTACACTGATATCTGAAAGAGATTAAGAGCAAGTTCAGAGCTGAAGTGTTTCCAGTGTTTCTGCTGTCCTTCATACTATTGAGGATGCTAAACCAGGCTGGCCTAATACTGCTCCCCGCTGGAAAGCGTCTTCTCTCCACCTGCTGATTCTCAACAACTGCAGTTGAGGAATCCTTCTTCCCAGCTTTTCTTGTACAAAGTAACCCTGCCTGCCAAACACAGAAGTTTTCCCTCTTGTTCCCTGTGGATGCCTCTTCCTCCCTGTCACCCCCAGGCCACAAGCAAAGCTAATATTGTGGCACTTACTTTTCTTCTGTCTTTCTGTCCTTTTCGAATAACAGGAACTTTTTTGGGTTTCCACCTGTGCACCAGCCTGGTTCTTTCCTGCTTCTGTTTACCACGGCACTTGTTGCTAACCTGTTTTGTCTTCTCCAGAATGGACGCAGATCATCACCAAGTACCTGTCAGAGCAGCTGCAGAAGATTGCGGAGTTCTATAGACAGCTCCCAGGGCAAGGCTGTGGTTCACCGTCTGGGCCAATGCCCCAAGAAGTGGAACAAGCTTTGAAGCAGTGGGACTACAATGAGAAACTAGCTATGTTCATGTTCCAGGTGAGGGACTGGAGGGTGCTGCTGGGTGGGTGYGTAGCAGAGGAGGGCTAGGGGAAGCGGATGCAAAATGATTTATTTTTGCAGAATATTCTCCTTCTGTGAATAGACCGATAGGGCTGGCTGCAGTTTTGAGCTCAGTAGTAGAACAAGGGTAGTACAGAACTGTGCAAACTTCTAGAGTTATTTCCACTGTTAGAAAGCAAGCAGCTGCTGCTGCTCTGCCTTTCCTTAGTGGATGTTGCTTCAGCTTTTGTCCRTTTGCTCTATCTTTATCTGTGTGCAGGATGGCATGCTGGACCGACACGAATTCCTGACATGGGTGCTCGAGTGCTTTGAGAAGATACGGTCAGGAGAAGATGAATTTCTGAAAATGCTCCTACCCCTGCTGCTGCGGGTGAGAAATATGTACCTGGCTTGCTTCTGGAGAGCGCTGGCTTCCRCTGTTGTCAGTCCCCCTCCTATTGCCTAGGGGATGATGAGCGCCGAGAACACTAGGGAGTGTCCCTCTGAGCATCCTTCTTAGCTCATGCAAGGATACCTTTTTAGTCCTTCTCTCTTCTGTTTCTTTCTCCTTTACCCTGTTTCCCTGCATTGGACTTGGTAATCCCTGCCTGTGTTATAGCTGTGATAGTTGGACTCATTGTGCACCACTACATGGAAACTGCTTTTCTTTCTTTCTGTTGCATCAGATTCTAGGCAGACCTTTGAAGACCTGGGAAGGCTGGGTGTGGGTACATTTTGATATGTGAAGTCACTGCCATAGAGCATTTAAAGGGTTTTTCTGATGCTTACTAGSCAGTGGGTGATTGATGATACTAAGGAGCTCTCTGTAAAAAGGGACTGTCTCTACAAGGCAGTGCCACACAGTATCCTACTTTGGGAGGGTCAAGGGTTACTCTTGTGTTGCTTGTAACGAGGACGTTTTCCCCCCTCCCTCTTCCCTACAGTACTCTGGAGAGTTTGTGCAGTCTGCATACCTGTCCAGACGTCTGGCCTACTTCTGCACCCGCAGGCTTGCTATGCAACTGGATGGTGCTGGTGGGCACCCACCCCACATCCTGTCTGCCCAGACAGGGAATGCTCTTCCTTCAACTCCYACCCCTCAGCCAGCTGCCGGGAATCCTCCTCCCAGCCCTTTCAGCGACTTACTGCTGTGCCCCCAGCACCGGCCAGTGGTATATGGGCTCAGCTGCATCCTCCAGGTAGGTTTGAGTAGTGGTTGGTGTAGTGGGTTCAACAGGGACAGTTTATATTGTATGCCATCACAGAAGAATCATTACAGCCTGAGTCAGCAACTTCCTGAGTACAGAAATATCAAGCCATGATTGTCAAAGGGTAGGTCTTTGCTGACGTGTTACAGAGCTTTCGTACCAGACATCAGTGCTGTAGCAGCACCCTTGCCTGACTTGCATAAGAAAAAYGGGTTGGAATAGAGCCTTTTGCTCTCTTCACAGGTGCCTCAGATGGCTGGGAAAGCTTTGCAGAAGARGGGATGAGAAAGAAAGGGTTATTTTGCCTTGTGTATGTCAGCAACAGGTTGTCATCTAGGAAAGGAAATTATGCCAGAAAAGGAAGAGTGCTTTATAATTTTGTGAGCTCTTAAAAACAAACAACCCCTTATTAGAAAAACCCACCCCCACAGAACAAAAAAAAAAAAAAACAAACAAAAAAAACCAACCCAGCAAACCAAACAACCAGCACACACAAAAACCAACCCCCCGCACTTCTTTCTGGAAGAACTTTAGTGGTTTAGGCAGACCACTCTCCTCAGGAKTAGCAGCAGGCTATGAAAAGGAATGACTCTAAACTCATAATCTTTATACGTGGACTTGATTAAACCTTACCTTGTGGTAAAAGAGCAAGGTTGCTGAAGCCCTATTGATAGATGTTGGAAGGGCAAATGCTGTGGTGTCACTGTGAGACTCAGTCCGTAATGTCCTTGTGTCAGAGGGAGATAGGTGAGTTCTGTTCAGTGTGTGTGTTCATGGTTGTGTTTTTCTCCTTCAAGAGGAGAGTGACTAGGTCAGGTGTGTCCCTGCAGAAGGAGTGGAGACTGCCCCTTCCAGGGGAGAAAAGGAGCACGTTAAAGCAGAGGAAATTCCAGAGAGTGCAGGATGGAGCAGGAGGTGGAGAGGAAGAGAGCACAGAGCTTGGGAACCTGCAGCTCAACAGAGAAACTTGAGATCAAGGAGCCCTGACAGGATCAAGAAGCAGCCAGCCAGCTCTCAAACAGCGTAGAAAGAAAATTCCTAGAGTACAGTTGGCTAGAAGTAAGGATCTGTCTGCAAGGGCTAGAGAGCAATGTGGGGGTTATAAATAACCCCTTTGTATTCCTATTAAGTCTTTCTTGGTCACTTTCAGTTAAAAGTTTAGGGTTTTTTTCCTAGTCTCTATGTGATAAAACATGTCTCTTTAAATATAAAAATCCTTTGTTTGGGGAGCTTACTTTAGGGAAAATATATGAGCATATACACCTCAAAGATTTGGCTGATTTGGGGTTTGMACACAACCTGCTTAAAAAGTTCAAATTGGTTAATGATGGCCTGATCTTTTTTTAGTATGTCTCAGAAGAGCTCTTCTGATAGAAGATCTGTAGATCTGTTCTGCAGATAGTAAATGAGGCCAAGGCAGAATAAGATCTAGTGGTTGGAACTTGGAGCTAGGTAAAGTCAGGCTGGAAACAGATGCATTTCTAACAGGGTACATAATTAACCTTTGCTCAAATGTTCTCAAGATATGATGGGTTCTTTGGTTTGAGTGTTTAAAACAGCCTTGGTTGTCCATCTTAATGTCTGGCTCCTTGTGAGCCAGAAGCTGTAGGGCTGTACCCTAGGAATCATTCAGTGAAGTTTTGTCTGTGTTTGTGTGGGGTGTCTGTGATCATAAAAGAATGAAAACTCATATATAATAGTATTGTTATTATAATCATTACTATAATCGTACTTGTAATTATTAAATAATATAGTGTAATGAGTTTGTGTCTGTTGACTCATACTTCTTCTCACACTTTACTCTTGATGAGGGCTGTAAGTCACTAATGTAAATGCTGCTCCTGCACCAGGAGGATTGGGTTGTGCATTGACGGTGAGTTGTAGAAAATAAGTTCTGTTTAGAAGCAGCAGGGAGCTCYGCAGCAACATGTTGCTGCTTTTGGATAATGTGGAACTCTGGTCTTGGCTTCCTAAGTGTACCTAGGGCAAGAAAGTCAGTGTGCAGCAAAAATACTAGTTTACTCCTTTCTACTCTATTGCGGTCTTTAGCCCAAAGACTTTTTCAGAGCTTAGAAGAAAAAAAACCCAAATAGTAAATATGTATACAGGATGATGAATTCCTGGGCAGTAGGATAAAGGAGTGGTTATTTCTGTAGAAAGTAATCTAACTTAATTGTTTTGACCTTGATTTGCTCAATGATACTGACTTTTCTGTCTGTTGCAGAGTATAATTTTGTGTTGCCCAAGTGCCCTTGTGTGGCATTACTCACTAACTGATAGCAGGATAAAGACCGGCTCTCCAYTGGACCACCTGCCTATAGCCCCATCCAACTTGCCCATGCCAGGAGGGAATTCAGCCTTTACACAGCAGGTGAGCAGCCTTCAAAAAAGGGAGCTCTTGTGGTCCAGGATAATAGCTGTATCTTAGCTCTTTCAGGATTTTCTTTTCATGTTGTGTGATAAGCAGATCTGGAGATACTGTCTCACTCCCAAGGAATTAACTGCTCCCATTCTGCTATAAGCAAGACAGTGATGTCCTTGGRAGACGGGCAAAATCTAACCTTGAGTAGAATTACTGTCATGCTCTTTTTTCCTGATAATTTTGTACATAGGACTTCTAAGGCATCCTTTTGTATGTTTACACAAGTCCATTGCTTTTAGGTTCGGGCAAAGCTGCGTGAAATTGAGCAGCAGATAAAGGAACGTGGCCAGGCTGTGGAGGTTCGCTGGTCATTTGACAAGTGCCAGGAAACCACAGCAGGTAACTTGCTGTAGGTTAAAGTTTCTCTCCCCCTGTTCCATGTGTTACCCTGAGAAACTTCCTGTCTGGCTATTTTCTTTGATTTTTTTTTTTTTTTTTTTCCCTATTTGCTGCCGTTGCTGTTTACTGTCAGCAGTGAAAAAAACCAAATGGCTCTTTTTCTTTTCAGTGCAAAATCTTGCATGGGTCCGTTTCCCTCAGTATAGGGGGAGTTTATGTTACTGGAAGCTGGAAGTGTGTACCAGAGACCTATACTCTTGTATATGTGCCATGTTTTGATGCTTTCCCCTAACATCTGCTGTTGGCTGCTGTGGGAGTCAGAATAGTAAGCTGGGTGGACCCTTGCCTGACTGGTACAGCTTTCCTTAGGCAGTCTTCTGAGCAATGAGCTCACAGAAACTTTTGCTCCAGAGTCTGTTGTACCAGTTGCCAAATATGCGTTTCTCTTCTCTGTTCTCTTCTAGGTTTCACTATTGGCCGTGTCTTGCACACTTTAGAAGTTCTGGACAGTCACAGCTTTGAAAGATCTGACTTCAGCAACTCTTTGGATTCCTTGTATAACAGGATATTTGGGCTGGGTCCAACCAAAGACAGTCATGAGGTGCCTTGGGACTTTGCTGCTGGGCCCTGGTCTTGGACGTGGCTATGTTCTTGTTTATATTCCACGGTTACTGTCCTGTGTCTGCAGAGAGCTGACTAGGTAGTGGCCTTTGGCCAAGAGATGCGATCTCCATTGAAAAGGATTTCGTGCAGCCTTAAGTTAGGGAGATACTAAAGTGAGAATGGGTGGGCTGTTACACAAATACRTGTAAGCTTGAGAGAATCCACACAGCTAACTGAGGAGAGTCTCCTAATGGAAGACGTCAGTCTGGATAGCAGATTGATGATAAAGACATGTTATGTGTCTGAGAGAAGTAAATGCTAGCCTTGTCAAATTCTGGGCTGGCAGCTGCTTCCTGAGAGTCTGGGAGATCACAGTTCAAGTTCYTCTTAGCCTGGGAGATGACATATTTATGATGTGTAGGACCCTAGTGCAATCAATACTGCATTGGTTCCTGGAAGTGAGCTGCAGGACTGGTAGTTTGCATACTTTGTATAATGCTGTCGAGAAGCTGTGTTTCACTCTGTGCTAAGATTAGCACTCCATAGTTGTGCTGCTGGGAGAGAGATGATTTGCTGAAGCAAAGCCAGCCTGGAGATTTGTCAAGGGCAGTGSATCACCTCGTGTTGCAAAGTGGAGACAAAGCAGGAGGGCTGCAGCTTGACATCTGTCTTCCGTGTTAGGAAGAGGGGAATGTAGCAGTCTTCAGGCTGTGCTCTACTAGAAGTAGACTCATTGTTACATCCAACCTGAGGCCTTAGGACTGCTCACCTCTACTGTTTGGCTCAGGTTCTCACTGTAGTGCTTATATCTCAACAGATCTCCCCAGACGACGATGCAGTGGTGGCCTTGCTGTGTGAGTGGGCTGTCAGCTATAAACGCTCTGGACGCCACAGGGCTATGGTYGTGGCCAAACTCCTGGAGAAGCGTCAAGCAGAGATAGAGGCTGAGGTAAGTCCTTATTCCTGGAAGGTTAGCAGTGGTAAAGGAGAGCAGAGGTTACCTAACTRTGATTATCTGACTATTACACTGAAAGGCAAAGGCTGATCAACACAATGTCTCTTAACGCTGGTGCTGTTAATTATGGCATTTGCTCCATCTAACCCAAAGCAGGTCATAAATGAGCCTGTGGGATGGTGTGTATCCCATTTCTTGGATACATTTGAAGACAGGTGATTGCAGTGCAGAAGTACTGGCATACTTGGAGACTGTGGAGTAGCTTACAGAAACCTGTGTGGTGGCTTTCCTATAAGTGCAAGATAAGAGAATTCTCCTGMAGACTTCTTTTTTGGGGTTTATGGATAGTGAGTTTCTCCTCTGTAACAGCRGTCGGTACTTTTTTCTGTTTCTACAGAGATGTGGGGACTCTGAAGTCGTGGATGAGAAGGGCTCCATCTCCTCGGGCTCTCTCTCAGCAGCCAGCGCTCCTGTCTTTCAGGATGTCCTTATGCAGTTCCTTGACACTCAAGCTCCTATGCTAAGTATGTAATATGAACTTGTGGTCTCCCAGTTTCTAGCTTTCCCTCTCCTGCAAACTTTGAATTTGTGTGCTATTCTCTTGTGTGTAGGTCTTGGATGTACCTAAACTCTCTCTCTGGCTTCCTTGYGATCCAGACCATACCTTGGAGAGGGAGGGAAAGCAGCCTGGAGGGCCAGATGACAGAAAGATAATGCAGAAGCACTTCTGTTAACAGAGCATTGACCAAGAATAAATGAGTATAGCCTAATCAGGAATTAATTYGGGCTGAGTACTAGAGGGAGGTTTCTAACTAATAAGTGACAAAGCTCTGAAATAGCCTCTCAATGAAGTACTGCAAACAGATTAAGGGGGACAACTCTGAATGATGCAGGCAACTGTTTGTACACCCAGGAATGGCACTTCCAGGCTAAAGTCCTATGCCTCTGGTCTATAAGACTAACTGGAGGGCTTTTGACTGACTTAATTACCACCTGTTGAAACTGGGCTTTCTGCTTTTAGTCCCTGCTGTAATCTCAGAACTGCGTATCAGCCACTTACTATGTTGAGATCTCTGGAAGCACTTTCTCTGCACCTAGGTTAGGTGGCTGGTGTTGCTYAGAGTGTTGTAGAAGAACTCTGATAGCCCTCACTGTGCTGTCCTTTCAGCTGATCCTGCGAAGGAAAATGAGAAGGTGGAGTTCTTTAACCTGGTGCTGCTGTTCTGTGAGCTAATCCGACATGATGTCTTCTCTCACAACATCTATATGTGCACGCTCATCTCCCGGGGTGATCTTGCCATGGATTCTCATGGGCCTCGCCCGCCCTCACCCTTTGATGACCCTGCTGAGGAGCAYGACAGGAAGGAGACGGAGGGAAACAGTGGCATCAAGCTAGAGGTGAGAGCACGAGCACCATGGCCTACCTGTATATGTCCTCGTGTTGTGCTTGCCCGTTTTTACCAGCTTTGCAGCCTCCTTGYTCTTACCTGCTGGAGGATGTACCAGTGACTCATGCTTCTTCTTTCCCCAACCTATTTCCTTGGCATTTCAGTTTCAAAAGTAGAAGGCCGTGTTCTAAGTGGCTGGAAAGGGCCTGCGGAATGTRAGGGGGTAGATAGGAAAATCTTGCACTGCTCAGAGCAGAGCAGCATATCGTGAGGTGCTGTGTGAGGCCTGTCCATGATGTTGGCAGTGTATTAGGCTCCAACTTGCCAGGCACCATGGGTGTGTTGGCATATTGATGTCACTGTCCAACATGGACATTGAGTGCTGTAGTAAACAAATACTCTCTTATTCCCTGGTACATCACTGAGATGTAAAGCTGCTCTGTCTGTTCCCAGGACACAGGTCTTTCTGAGCCCATGGACATTGACCACAACTCCAGCATGCTCTTTGATGACATGGAGAAGACAGACTTTTCGGTATGTTCCTGCATTTTCTACCTGCTACTCAGTAAGTAGGTCAGTATGTTGCAGTGGGACCRGGGACAGCATGTGCCTCACTTTTGTGTGAGTACTCCCTCTCTACTGTAGAGACAGTATGCTGCAAGTGGCTGGGTTGTAAGGTAGCTGACACTGTAAAAAGGTCCATATAACCTGTTTATGCAGGTCGGGGTCCATCAGAGTAGAGTGAGTCCCAGTCATTCCTGGGATCTCCTATGCTCTGGCCACTGCCAGCCCAGTGTTTGGACAGGGTAGGAAGTGGGCTGCTTGGAAGTGGATGGGAAATGGATGATTGGGAGTGACCAGTCACTATTGGCAGGGATTTTCTTGATCACCTGGAAAGAGACACAGGTCTGCTATCATTGCACTGTGTGGCCTTCAGTACTTCTTCAGTTTTACAATTCTTCATAGTATTTGTGGGCGTAGTTCATGRTTGGAGAATGCTTTGAAGCGCTTAGTAATAAAAATAACTTGTGATGGTTGAAAAATCCCTGAGTACCTACATTCCTCCAGGCATTTCTGTCCTTTCAAGGTGCATGTTAAGCAGGTATGAAGTGCAGAGCTATGTGCCTTTCCCATGGCTTTCCCAGGATCCTCGCTGGTTCTGTGGAGGTGGTTGTTCCCAAAATCCTAAGTCGTTATTTATTTTCTATTGTTTTTAACTCAATATACAACATGAACCAGAAGCAGAAGTGGGAATAGTGTCTTAACACATTGCCTTGGTCATTGCCCTAAGGACTAGATGTTTCTCCAACCCTCCCTCTTCCTGCTCCTTTTTAGGCCCAAGCAGATGTACCTTCCTTCAGCAATCTTCACTGTTGCATGACCATGTTCCCTAACTACCTTTTCTTGTTCTTATGTTTCCCTAGATGTTTTCTCCTCCAATGCATTGTGAATCTAAAGCCAGCCCTTCCCCTGAGAAACCAGATCCTGAAAAGGAAGCAAAGCCTCTGCTGAAGGATAAGTCTGTGGAAGGAATGCTAGCATCCCTCTATGACCAGCCTCGACACATCCAGTATGCAACACACTTTCCTATTCCTCAGGTATGAGACCTGCTCGTAACTGCTCCCCTGTTGCTGCCTTGTACTCTGGTCATGAGGCCACTGTGTTTCCCTGCGGKACTGCTGTGGGTGGGTAAGGAGCAGTCATGCTTTCCTGCACTGCTGCAGGAGGTGGTCTACTTAAGATGGCTCCTTGCTTACTCCCAGAGCAACTTCTGAGATGAAGTTTTCCTTTTCCTTTAAGAGATCCAGATGTGAAACGATTAAAGCATTCAGCCTCATAGTWGTTAATGCAGTTGTCTCTTCTGGTTCCCTAGGAGGAGTCATGCAGTCACGAGTGTAACCAACGGTTGGTAGTTCTTTTTGGGGTTGGAAAACAACGGGATGATGCTCGGCATACGATCAAGAAAATAACCAAAGACATTCTAAAAGTCTTAAACAGAAAGAGCACTGCAGAGACGGGTTAGTAGAGCTTGAGCCACTCCTTCCTGAAGTATGAGCGTCTTTCCAGTTGGCTGGCTTTTTTGTCTGGAGTCTCACAGTGAAAGGATTTTATATAATCTACAGTGCCTGGTAAGCTGTATCAGTCACTGAGAGTATGGAATGGTGCTCTGTTCCCAAACATACTAACCAGCGAGTAAGACTATTGGTTTCCTGCTGACAATGTCTGTTTAACTGAACTTTTCTTCAGAAGAGGATTAAGTCATACCAGGTTGAGTGAGACACTGGACAAAACTTTGGCTTTTCGAATTTTATTTTCTTTAGTTCTTGCATTTAGATCCTTGCACAAGAAGCAAAGAGGACTTTGCCTATGCRTATTTGGCAAAGACCTTGATTAAATGTAGCATGCCATTATGCTTGGGCACATGCTAAATGCATAGGATGGGAAATTTGGATAGCTGTGTCAAAATCAATAGAAAGCCTCTGACTTCCATCAGCTGAGAATCTGGCTACAATTTTTTTTCTCTCTTAGTCTGATTCCTGAAAGTCAACTTGAAATGTGGTAGAAAGATGATTCTTTAAAAGATGGGGTGCTCTGACAAAGAAATTTTGAGGCTGAACATCTCCAATCCAGAACGTCTGTTCTCATCAGGGAATCAGTGTACCTCTAAATCGAGAGAGAAAGTATTTTCCCCCTCCAAGGAGTACCTTCACTTGGGATAAACTAGATGTTAACACTGCTGGCTTTCTCAGGTTAGGAATTCCTTCCTCAGCAGTTTGTTGTTTTGAATTCAAAATGGTCCTTATCAGCTTAAGGTCGGGGACTCAGGCTTTTTGGCTGTGCTGCATGGCAGGGGCTGGTCTTGCTGAGGGACTGGCAGGTGCTGATGTCTAGTCCTCCTCTGATGAGGAAGGTAGCCTAATACTGTTTTCTGATCCTCCCAACTTTGGTAGGTGGAGAGGAAGGCCAGAAGAGGAAAAAGAGCAAGCCAGAAGCATTCCCAACAGCTGAAGATATCTTTGCAAAGTTCCAGCACCTTTCTCACTTTGATCAGCACCAAGTCACATCTCAGGTATGAAACTTTCAAGACTGTTGTCCTTCTTGGGCCCTGACTGTGTCCCTTTGCGTTACTGAGGGCAACTTCCTGGAGGGGAAGGGAGGTAGGCCTGCTGAGGGACTTCTGCAAGGGGAGATAGTACTGTGTGTCATCTTGCRCTTGCAGGTATCTCGCAATGTCTTGGAACAGATCACCAGCTTTGCCTTGGGAATGTCATACCACCTGCCTCTGGTACAGCACGTGCAGTTCATATTTGACTTGATGGARTATTCACTCAATATCAGCGGTCTTATTGACTTTGCCATCCAGGTAAGTGCAGTGTGCTCAAACGCTTCCTGGGGAGGGGTTCGTCAGCCTGAAAGGCAGCAGATCTGTGCTGCGATAGTTGGGCTGTTCCTGGGATTGTTGGTGACCCTCTGACCTGTGTGATGGAGGTGGTCAGATTAGGTGGTCATTGTGGTGCTCCTGGGCTGCAGCTGTTAGGAATAGGTTGTTTGTGGCAGGTAGTCTTACATGTTCTGTTCTGAGCACTATTTTTCCAGAGGCTTCAGGGTTTTCTCCAAGGGACTTGCATTGCATCTCTGTCCCTGGCTGCAGCAAGGCCTTGTTCTGAGTGAGAAGGGGATCATCTGTCTCTGGCAGCTCTCCCACCTCGCTCCCCTGGAAGGATCCTTGGCACATGGCAGCKCAGGCTGCCTTCTGGGTCCTGCTAAATCCTGTTGCTGTTTCTGCAGCCTGTGCCAGGTGTCTCTTGAATCCTTGCTATGTTAGCCTTAAAAAGGGAGCCGAGTGAGATTTATGCAGGACAGACTTACCAAACAGGTTGCCTGCTACTATCTGTGGCCATATCCCATTTGCCCTCTTGATACCCGACCACTGACAGCCCTTTGTACTTCCTGAGTGAGACGTTTTGCCTAAATACGGGGTGCCAGCTGTTCCAGGGGTACATCTCTAGGCGGAAAGTGCCTGCCAGTCCCTTTCCTGGCAGGTCCTATAGGCTGTGGGTGTGGTGTGCCTGCTCCATTTCTGACCATACCTTACCCCTGTGGCTGTTGAAGGGTTTTTCTGTCATTGGGTGCAGTTGCTGAATGAACTGAGCGTGGTGGAGGCAGAACTGCTGTTGAAATCCTCCGACCTTGTTGGCAGCTACACCACCAGCTTGTGCCTGTGCATCGTGGCTGTGCTGCGGCACTACCACTCCTGCCTTATATTGAACCAGGACCAGATGGCTCAGGTCTTCGAAGGGTAAGGGAATCTTCCCCTCACCGTGTGGAAGGAAGCAACATATCTTCCCTGGGCTTGTAAGGAGTAGGGATACAKCTCTGTCCTTCCTAAAAGGCAGCAACTTTGTGTCTGAGGGTTCAGCTCACAGAATTTGTGGGGGACGGGATATGTTACCCAGTGACCACTGTTGCTGTGAGCTCAGGAAGATATCTGTGTAATGAGGTTATTCCTTCAGATTTTCTTTTTGTGTTGCTGCAGCATTTTTTTGTCTCTATACAGTCTGTGTGGGGTGGTGAAACATGGCATGAACCGCTCAGATGGCTCCTCAGCAGAGCGCTGTATCCTGGCCTATCTCTATGACCTGTATACCTCCTGCAGTCACCTCAAAAGTAAATTTGGGGAGCTCTTTAGGTAAGTCTGAGGCAGTGGATGCTGACCAGTATAGCACTTTGGCTTAAGCTTTGCTTGTGATCTTGTTTGATGGGATTATCCCTGAGATCCTCTCAATGGGGAACTGAAGTCTTGGGAGTAGTGCCTGTTTTACAGGCAGTAATGACCCAGTGTATAATCTCGACTCTTAGATTATCAAGTTGTTTTTGGTAAATTGCCTTCAGTAGTCCTCTGCACCTCCACAGGTCTGTTCTTACCCCACTCCTAGAGGATAGAAGTAGAGAGGTCTGTTCCTACCAAACTCTGATGACTGGGCAGTTCATCCTAAAGGTTGTTCTCTGCTTGTGCTTTTCATACAACTGTTATTCAGCATATAACAATAGAAGTTGGCTGCAGATTGTTGTAGTAGGGTGAAGTGATGGTGACCAGGTGAGAAACTGGCAGATGAAGTTTAGTGTTGTTAAAGATAAAATAAAGATAAAATAAAATAAAAGATAAAAAGTTTGGAAGGGAACAAGGACAATCCTATGTAGTGATGGATATATGCTACCGGTTGGATAAAGGATCCTTGAGCTGTTACAGATACGTAATTGAAAATGTCATTATAGCGTTCAGTAATAGTCAAAAAGCAAATTAAATGTTAGGTATTGTTTGGAAAGGAATGGAGAACAGACCAGAGAGCATCATTAGGCCACCATTTAAGTCATGGTACAACTATGCCTTGTGGTTTGGGGCAACAGACTCCAAAAAGCACACAGCGGAGTTAGGCCTAAAGGAGCGCGAGTGGATAGATGACCAGAGGTTTGAAATGACTTACTTATGAGGAACTGAATCTCCTCCCCATAGAAGAGGAGGACTGAGGGGGAATGACAGAAGTTTGTAAAGTTCTGGTTCATATGGAAAATAGACTGAATGTTCAATAAGTCTTACAATACAAGCACAAAAAGGAATGACTAGAAAATAACAAATGGTGGGTTCAGAACAAGAGAGTAAACTTCATAGTTCTCTTTGTTAACATGGAACTCATTCCATGTTGTGAAAGTCAAAAATCTACAGGATTAAAAAAGTAGGTGGACCAATTTGCAGGAGGAAAATCTGTTGATGAGAGCATTATCTTTTTCTCTGAAAATTTGTGAGCCCTCAGTTGCAGCAGGGTGGGGAAGGATCCTGGAGCAGTGTTGCCACGTGCCTGCCTTGCTCTTAAATTCTTCTCTGGGCATCAACTGTTCTGACACCAAGGGGTGAGCTAGGTGTTTCCCCATTCTGACCTGGAGTAGTCGTTCCCATGCTATGTACATTGAGCCCATGGGTAACTTCAGGTGCTTCCACAACAAAAAAACAGCTTCACTGTTTTGGGAGAGTCTTTGTTGGTACACAGTGATCTCGAGTTTCCACATGTTCTTGCCCAGGGAGGGCTCGTCTTGCACAGGATTGCTTTGCTTATCGAGTTCAGTGGGAGTGTAGTTTTTTGTGTTCCTAATCTATCTTTCCTGTCCTGTTTAGTGACTTCTGCTCCAAGGTGAAGAACACAATCTACTGCAATGTTGAGCCATCTGACTCCAACATGCTATGGGAACCAGAGTTCATGATTGACACTATTGAAAATCCATCTGCACATAACTTTACATACACCAACCTGGGCAAGAGCCTCAATGAAAACCCAGCCAACCGCTACAGTTTTGTCTGTAATGCACTTATGCATGTGTGTGTGGGACACCATGATCCAGACAGGTGAGAGGCAGAACTTTAATGGTTCTACTGAGATAGTAAAATCTTTAGATGAGAGTAATAAAGCCAGTAGCCTTTTCTTGGCTGTCTTGGGGTGTGAGGAAGAAGCCACCAAGGCTGGGGTCTCTTAGAGAATCACTGACCTGATGGCGTGCATGAGTAGCGAAGTTGACCCTCTGCCTTTTTCATTTTTTATTTAACAGGGTGAACGACATTGCTATCCTGTGTGCTGAGCTAACTGGCTACTGCAAGTCTCTAAGCGCCGAGTGGCTGGGTGTGCTCAAAGCTTTGTGCTGTTCCTCCAACAATGGGACCTGTGGCTTCAATGATCTCCTCTGCAATGTTGATGCAAGTGCAAACATTCAAAAGGGGAAAAGGAATTGAAGCAGGAGTGGAGGGATCCCTTGGGAGAAGGCAGAAATGAACAAGGGATGGAGGCTTTGTCTTCTGAGGACAGGGGAAAGGCTTTGAATACTGGGGCTATCTTTTGGTGTTTGTTGCAGCCTGGGCTGATCATGGACGTTGACCTGGGGTTATGGGCCCTTCTCCCTCCCAGCTCCTAGGCAAGCTGAGAAAACGCTGACAGAGGGAATGAGGCAGAGGCTGTTGTGATCACTGGCTGATCTCCTCTCTTCCAGGTCAGTGACTTATCTTTCCATGATTCCTTGGCCACCTTTGTTGCCATTCTCATTGCCCGGCAGTGCTTGCTGCTGGAGGACCTGATTCGCTGTGCTGCTATCCCCTCACTCCTCAACGCTGGTAAGTGCATCACCGCAGAAAGCTGGTCTTAGTCTCAGTTCTGGCCCAAAGGCCTGTGCTTAATGGATACTTTGTGAACCCTGTAGTGGTGAAACGCACCTCCAATACTTCTTTTATAGTATGGTACTTAAGAATGGAACATTTTGCTTTAGAGAGTTTCTGGCCATTTGGTTTCTATCAAAAACTGGTTGTGCTAAGGTTTTTCAATGTCTTGCTCTCTGGAATTTGTGTGCAAGCTGAAATAAGCACGGAGAGATGTTATCAGCCGCGCTATCTGACCAGTGTACTCAGCTGTGAACTCCAGCAGTACACCTCCCACGGATGTGGTTCAGCTTAGCGTTTCGGCTAGGGCAGCCAGCTGACCAGTTGGGCCTACGGCGCCTGGGTCACTCTGCCTTTACTCTGCCACCAGCCTTCCTAGTTTTGGTCTGGGGATTGCAGCATCCAGACTCTGATGGGGTGAAGTTGGGAAGATGGGGCAAGCAGAATGCAGTGCATGTCATTGGGGATAATACTGATGGATTTGCTCACTTGCATGTTAATTGCTGCACATGCTCCATATTTGTAAATACAATAAGGCTGCTGCAGTTTCTCAACTGGCTGCTCCAGGGCAGTGCACTGTGAATAGCTTTTGGATTGAGAGTCAGCTGTCCCAGTGCTTAAGAAATCTCAGATGACTGTTTTCTTTACACAGCCTGCAGTGAACAGGACTCAGAACCAGGAGCACGTCTGACCTGCCGGATTTTACTCCATCTGTTTAAGACTCCGCAGCTGAACCCGTGCCAGCAAGATGGCAGTAAGTGAATGAAAGTAGAGCCTTTCTTTATTGTGAAAGTACCGAGGCTCTTGCACCCCAAGAAAAGAGATACTGAACCCTATGATTAGAGATCGTGACCTGCTTGCTTTGAATGAAGCAGGCGAAGCCTGATACATTGCTTTCTGCAGAGGACAAAGAACAATATCCTTCCATTTATGTCACTCCATGGTAGCCAGGCATGTTGGGGAGGAGGCCCTTGGAGGCAGGAAACGAGCCAGTAGAGGTGGCCTTACCCACGCTAAGCCATTAGAGTAATGATCACTTCTTTTTTTATGTCTAGAGCRTTGTATAGCCTCTTAACTTGGTGCCAGAAGCTGCTATTTTACAGCACTCCATTTTTGTCTGATGATGGAAACAGTCCAGGAAGCTCTGTTCTTGGCTCCTCATCAGTATCCTGATAGCTCAGATCTCAAACCCAGCCTGGATTCTAGGTTAGGGTACTGTTGGAGCTTGGAGTTCATGACACAGGCACTGCTCCCTATTTGGATTTCATGGTTCGGTTGTCACAGCGTGATTGGCACTATGCTTCGTGAAACTTAATTAAATTGACCTCGTGTTACAGTTGGGAAAAGGACTAGCCTCAGGATTCTCTGAGCTGGATTCTATGGTACTGGCTGGCACATAATTCAGGCAGCTCTGGAGCCTGTGCCTTTCTCTCTTCTTGGGTATTGCCCTTCCCCATTGTCCTCTTTGCAGACAAACCCACGGTGGGAATCCGCTCTTCCTGTGACCGTCACTTACTGGCAGCTTCCCAGAATCGTATTGTGGATGGAGCGGTCTTTGCAGTGCTGAAGGCTGTCTTTGTTCTGGGTGTGTACCTCTGTTAGCCTGAACCTGTAAGAATGTTTTTTTAGGGGGGTGGGAGAAAGGCACTGTATTGCATGTGTTGGCTGTACAGAAGGCCAGAGCAGATCTGTTTTGGTCGATATGTGGCTTGTCTGAAGCCCTTTGGTTGAGCTGTAAACGTGCTTCGTATCTCTTAGCCACAGAGAGATCACCGATCACAGTGAGATCACAGAGGGAGTTTACAAAAGCTCACGATGTTCTGTGGGTCAGATTTAGCATTGATGATTAAGTGATACTTGTGCTTTCCTTGTAGGAGATGCAGAACTGAAAGGCTCTGGCTTTTCCCACCCTGGAGGTGTCGATGATCTCATGGATGATGAGCTGGGAACCAGGAAGGCCGGTGGTCGGGTAGTAACTGTAGAAACAGCTAGCTTGGATATTTATGCCAAGTATGTACTAAGGAGTATATGTCAACAGGTGAGTCTGTCCTATCTCTAGGTTTGTCCTTATCCCTTCTGCAGATATATCCCATATGACTTTCTGCAGTTTGTGTTTGGCAGGTATTTCTTTGAAAGATCAGTAAAGAACCTGCGATGGTTCTGCCACGTGATGGCGCTAAGGATTGCTCACCATTACCAAAAAAGAGAGAGGCAAACAGTTGTCAAGAACTAGGTGTTGCAGTATGCAGGGACTGCACATCCCCTTTACTTTGGCAACAGCACAGGGCTCATGTCCAAGGAGGGGAGTGCTGGGAGTGCTTAGCTGAGATGTGTGCTGGAGGCAAAGAAGATAAGCATGAGAAAGACACCTTGTTGAAGTGATAAATGGTGCCTTTCAGAATGCAGCTTAAGTGTTGCTTGCAGCTAGGCTGYTAATGTATCCCTGGGCTTTGCAGTGCCCTGTTTAATTAATTAAAGGAACAGCAACAAAAATMTTTTATAGAATCATAGAATAGTTTGGGTTGGAAGGGACCTTTAAAGGTCATCTAGTCCAACCCCCCTGCTGTGGGCAGGGACATCTTCAACTAGATCAGGTTGCTCAGAGCCCCATCCAGCCTGACCTTGAATGTTTCCAGGGATGGGGYATCTACCACCTCTCTGGGCAACCWGTGCCAGTGTTTCACCACCCCCATCATAAAAAATTTCTTCCTTATASCTAGTCTAAATCTACCCTCTTTTAGTTTAAAACCATTCCCCCTTGTCCTGTYRCAACAGGYCCTGCTAARAAGTCTGYCSCCAYCTTTCTTAYAAGCCCCCTTTAAGTACTGATAGGCCGCAATAAGGTCTCCCCAAAGCCTTCTCTTCTCCRRGCTRAATAACCTCAACTYTCTCAGCCTTTCTTCATAGGAGAGGYGTTCCATCCCCYTGGTTTGCTTAGCCTAATCTGACAGCACCAGTATTTCTGTTCCTTTGTGGAAAATTGACATTTGAAGAACTGAAACCTGGCTAATACTTAGTTGCAGAGTGGAGTGGTTGTTACCACTGCTGTATGAAAATGGGTGTTGAAGGGTGTCCTTAGCCTTGGTTGCAAATTTATTCTGTCAGCAGGAAAGRTGCAGAGTCACAATTTGAAACCTGTATTTTGTATTACAGTTTGAAGCGTGTATTCTGTATTACTAATATGTAAGCACAACACGTTAGTGCTGTGCTGTCTTCATGCTTTGTGACGCTGTTGTTTATTAATTGGCTCRCTATATAGCAATGTTACCAGTCTACCAAAGAAGAACTGGATCCACCTATTTACGAGCATAAATTCAACATACTTGGTGTTACTGAAACCTGACTGTAGCATTGACAGAAGAAGATATTCCCTTGCTGGTCCCAGTCTATGTAGGAAGGCTAAGTAGGTAGAAAGTGTGTGTGTGTACAGAAGGGAGTAGCAGTGTCAAGTGTCACTACTCATATCAATYGTTGGCAGCACTGGTTATGTAGGAGTGAGCATTCCAGTAGACACCAGTGAGTACCACCAAATTGTGCCAGAGCTCCTGCAGGGTTCCTGCAGCTGCAAAGGGCTGGTAAAATGATGTGTTTAATATTAGCACCTCCAGTGTGAGCAGTGGATGCTGCAGAACTCACACTATCAATTCTGAAATGTCTGTAGAATGCCTTAAACTATAGGTTGTGATTTCTCAAACTCAGAAGATGTTGCATCTCATATTCAGGTGCATATTTCATAATAGTCTTCATCATGAAGGGGTGGGGAAAAAGAGCAGATTATAGAATTAAGTTAAAGGTTTCTTAGGTGCACATGATTATGACGTAGTTGCTGGTCTGCCCTTTAGCCTGTTTAAATTAATAAATGTAATTGTGACTGGCCTTTTGAAAAGGTTAATTTCATAGAGCTGTGATAAACCACAATGGGAACCAAGAGGGAGGCTTGAGTCAAAGGTGCTAACCTGAATCTGGTGACTGGGATGGTGGAGTTGTCCATAGTGCTCAGAACACGTGTTGATAGTGCTCTCCTGTGAAGAGGCAGATGAGGGGCTCTGTTTCGGTAATATGAAGCCTGTGGAGGTGGCTGTTTTGTAAAGAAATGTTGCAGAGAGAAAGAGAGGCTAGGAGTCCCTCAAGGTTAAAGATGGTAGTTGACTTCATACTTATTTGTGAGATTATACCAATAAAGTGGATCAGAGACGAAGTCTGAATTCTTATAGGAAGCTGAGCAAGTGACAAAAAAGGTCTCTCCAAGGATATGCGTATTACGTACACAAGGAAGAGAAGTTTCAAGAGGTTATGATGTAGTGACRCTGAACGGGAGAAATGCAATAGGCATTGGAGAAATCACCAGATCACGTGTATTGGCAAAGTGGAAACTTCATCTGGGATGAAGCTGAAGATCTAGGCTGTGGYTTCACAAGGATTTCAAATCAGAGATTTAGCCTTTCCGATGTTTGTGCTCTGTGTTAGTGTTTAGAGTGCTGTTGGCTGCTGAGAGGGACTGTTCCCAGCTTTCTAGGCTTAGCACCAGCACCTGTGCTTCATGAACTGGATCCTCATCTCTTCTCCTCTGGTTGTCACTTCTCTGTGGAAGAATTCTTTGATCAGGCTTGCTCTGCAGCTGCAGAAGTGCTTATATAGCAGTCCTCTGTAGATTTTAATTTCATGAATTTGCCTAATTGATTTTCAGTRTGAAAAAGTCCAGCAATAATGAATGTTGCAGGTTAACTGTAATTTGTGTGAAGAAGTACCTACCTCATGTTTGTTTTGGAAACTTCTGTCTTTATTATTATGATACATTTAGGGACCACTGACTGAAATTGAGAGGCTGACAATAATAGTTTTCTGTCTACCTTCTCCTCATGATTTGTGACTTTATAAATGACTTGCGTCCAGTCAGTTGTTTCCCCTTCCAGGCTTTGAGAAGTAAAGTCATGGGTTTTTTACTAAGCATGGCAGTGTGTTTTCCATCACTATTTGAGAATTAAGGGGTGTGCTTTTCCCTAASACATGTTCTAGTTTAGCCTTAGCTGCAGCCCTGAATCATTTAATTTAGGACAGCTCCAGGGCTTTGTTGTGCAGGAAATAGACCAAATAATTTTAAGTGATCCCTTCTGATCTTTTGAGCCCAAGCAGCAGTGTTGATGGAGCCTGGGCATGGCAGTGACTGTGTACCGTTAAATCATACCAATATTTTATCAAAAGAAACAGCAGCTACTGTGTTTCACCACTGCTGACTTGTCAAAGTTGATGTTTCCTCTGTTGTGATTTCTGTGCTGTGCCTGATGCCTGCTGAATCAGGATAGTACAGTTCATGAAGAGAAATGATTATCAGGCATAACTGCGTACTAATAAGATTTTTATGAGTTTGATGTGTTCCCTGCATTTCTCTGAGATTGAAAGCAGGGGCACTGRTTTGGAATCAGACATCATTTGACTGTGCTGACTCTGCCTTCGTCTTGCAGGAGTGGGTAGGTGAACGATGTCTGAAGTCCCTCTGTGAAGACAGCAATGACTTGCAGGATCCTGTCCTGAGCAGCACACAGGCCCAGAGGCTGATGCAGCTGATTTGTTATCCACACCGGCTGCTGGACAATGAGGAAGGAGAAAATCCTCAGCGGCAGAGGATTAAACGCATCTTACAGGTGCAGGCTCCTGACACAATCTAAGAGCGTCCTAGTAATTGCCTAATGTAGTGTTAGAGTGGGGTTGTCCAAAATGCAGCCTTCTGAGAGGTCTGACCCTCATTATCCTCAGAGCTGAGGGTGTGGGTTAACGTAGTTTGAACAGAGATAAGGACTCATATGAAGTATGGGTGCGTTTGTTGCAGAATCTGGACCAGTGGACCATGAGGCAGTCCTCGCTGGAGCTGCAGCTCATGATTAAGCAGACGGCAAGCAATGTGAGTTTCTGCTCAGAGGGACCATACAGGGATGTGTGTTGCCAGCGTTGAAGTGGCTGTTTGTGAGGTGGCGGGGAGGTGGCCTGGCAGGAGTGGGAATAGGAGAAAGTCAACAAAGAGGGAGTCAGGCCTGTGAAAGCCAAGCGTGAGAAGGATGCGATGAGTCTGAGACCTAAAGAGCAGCAGCCGTGGGGAGGTTGGCAAACTGGGTTTGTAGTGAGTTGTGTTGAAATGTGCAAGCCCCGTCAGTGGGTGCTCTCGGAGAAGGACTTGGCTGTCTTTCTTCCCTATCTCCAGGAGATGAACTCCTTGTTAGAAAATATAGCCAAGGCCACCATTGAGGTATTCCAGCAGTCAGCAGAGACCAGCTCTGCTAGTTCTGCTGGCAATGGAGTCAACAATATCAGTAGCTCAGCAAGTGCTACGCCTGCCAGCAACAAATCCAAACCCATCCTCAGGTAGGTGTAGTCTCAGCATGCAGCTGCTTTGTAGGCAAGTCTGAATCACAGACTGGATTGCAAACTGCTTTTGTCTCCTGTGTTGTCACAGCTCCCTGGAGAGATCAGGAGTGTGGCTGGTGGCCCCTCTGATTGCCAAGCTTCCAACATCAGTGCAGGGCCATGTGCTGAAAGCTGCTGGAGAAGAACTGGAGAAAGGACAACATCTGGGGTCATCGTCCCGCAAAGAGCGGGACCGCCAGAAGCAGAAGAGGTGAGTCCTGAGGAAAGGGCAGGCAATGCTTGCTGTGCTGATCCCCCAGCCTGGCAGTATAGCTCCATCTCTGTTCTCTCTGCAGCATGTCCCTCCTGAGCCAGCAGCCATTTCTGTCACTGGTGCTAACATGCTTGAAAGGACAGGATGAGCAGCGGGAAGGCCTCCTCACCTCTCTGTACAGTCAGGTCCAGCAGGTAGGTGTCTTGCTTCTCCACTCACTTTCCTCAAGGGCTTGCTCCTCCAGCAGGTAGGTTCTTGGGCATGTCCTCGGGGATGTTGTCTGTTTCAGTGCTCAATAAGGCAAAGATCTTGCCCTGGCTGGTATAGGGTGCTTGAGCTGACCATCTCTGAATCACTGGGCAGCAGGCAGTACAAGCTGTTCTCTATAAACTTCAGTGTACAGCTTGTGAGGTCTGTCCTCTCTTCTAAATTTCTTAGATTGTTACAAATTGGCGGGAAGATCAGTACCAAGATGACTGCAAAGCCAAGCAACTGATGCATGAGGCCCTGAAACTACGGCTGAATTTGGTGAGCAGTTGCAGAAAAAGAGCTTAACCATATGGGGTGAAGATTTGTCTGCCTTTTTTCCTTTTTTTTTTTTTTTTTTTGGAACATGCACACACTGGAGGGGCTATATATGTCCTTAGGCAAGGAAGTAGGAGAGGCACTTGTGCTGCTTCTAAGTCTTGAGCCCTGAGTGGGATAGGGCGCGTGGAAAAACTCCCTTGCTCTATTTCGCCAGGATGAAATCCACAGCCTTGGTCTCTGTTTTGGAGATGTGCCTTCCCATTTCAATGCTTTTGCAGTCCACAGCGCTACTACTTGCATCTGAGGTTTGTCCTGCGGACTGCAGTCTCCTTCAGCTCTCAGTAGGAGTTGCTGTTACACAGGAGTTGCTCTGGTTTAGGCTCCTTTCTCACTTTGAAATCTTAGTGTTTCTTCATGGTGTTCTTGTGACTAAACTACTTTTCTCTGCCAGGTGGGGGGAATGTTTGACACAGTTCAACGCAGTACACAGCAGACGACTGAATGGGCTGTGCTTCTCCTGGACATCATCAGCAGTGGCACCGTGGACATGCAGTCAAACAAGTAACTTTCTGGCTGATTTCTGATCCATACAATCCCAAGGGAGGCAGGTGTTAGCATGGCCCCTTTTCTCATGTGAGCTAGTTGTCTCTCTAGATAATCTGTCAGAAGTACTGTGACAGCCAAGAGAGACTTTGGAGTAATAGCAGACTACAACCTGGGTCCTAGTATCCAAGTGCACTCTGGCATATCCAGAGCAAACTTGACTTTCCAGATACAGAGAGATAAGCAGGGGAGAGCTGAGTCTGCACCTGCTTTTTGGAGAAGCTGAATGGTTAGACAGGAGGCCAGTCTTAATCTGTGATACTGCACTTGACTCAAGTGTGAACACCCTGTGGTGTATAAGCAAAAGGAGGATTAGTCTGGGAGGTTAGTCTGAAGAGCGCTTGGCACTTCTCACTGTAGGCGGTACTCTCGGCAATCTAATAACGTTTGGTGTTACTATGATGGCAGAGGCTTTATATCTGCTTCTCAGGTGACTTTGACCTTTCTGCTCTGACCAACAGTGAGCTCTTCACCACTGTGTTGGACATGCTGAGCGTTCTCATCAACGGCACCCTGGCTGCTGATATGTCCAGCATTTCTCAGGGCAGCATGGAGGAGAACAAGCGGGCATACATGAATCTTGTCAAGAAACTCAGGGTGAGGGACACCAGGCCCTGTATGGGGAGCAGTGTGTGCTCTGTCGTGGTTGTCCAATTATGCAGATTTACCTGTGTCTCATGAAAGGTACTTGTCCTGTTGCTACTGTTTAGATGAAGCAGTGAGGGTGGCCCCAATGGCTCTGTAGGGCTGAAGGGTGCAAAGGTGAGAGGTAATGCAGGGATGGAAGTTGACACCAGAAGAGGCACAGGTGGGCTTTGGATGATTTTTCCTGAGTGATTCTTCAAGTCTTCTCTATTCCACTTGTGCAGAAAGAGCTGGGGGACCGGCAATCTGACAGCCTGGAGAAGGTGCGACAGCTACTGCCACTTCCCAAGCAGACCCGAGATGTCATCACCTGTGAACCTCAGGGATCCCTCATTGACACCAAAGGCAATAAAATAGCTGGATTTGACTCCATCTTCAAGAAGGAGGTAGGTGAAGCTTTTTTGTCTGCATCACAGCTCCTGAGTGCGGGTTTCACCTTGTCCTCTGATGCCTTGAGTCTACACAGCTTGGGAGGCATCTGTATGCAGCGCCTTGTTGCCTGCTGAGCTTGAAGTGGCTGGCTGCACACAGACAAGCTGGCACGTAACCATGTCCAAAAAGGGCAAAACTGGGTGTTAATGCTCGGCCATACATGCTGCTATGGCCTGAGAAGTTATTTAAACTTTGGTTTTGTACTTATGGCTATATAAAGCATGAAGAGAAACCCATAATCCCTGTCACGTGAGTTACTGGGCAGTGCCAGTGTGCAGAAGACTGGCAGAAATGGGATGAAGGAGACTGACAGTTGTTGATGAAGGCCTTTAGAAATGACTGCTTTGCCATGTGGAAGGGCAGGGACCACTAGTAAGGGCTCAGGCTATTAACTGAGACATGTGGAGTAGAGCCTGAAGAAAGCATAGTTTCCTGTACCCTCGTAGGAGAAACAACAGGGACTTGGAGGTTCTTCTCTCTTTTGCTTTAAAGGGTTTGCAAGTCTCTACAAAGCAGAAGATTTCCCCTTGGGATCTGTTTGAGGGCTTAAAGCACTCAGCCCCCCTCTCCTGGGGATGGTTTGGGACAGTCCGGGTGGATCGCAAGGTGTCTAGATTTGAGGAGCAGCAGAGGCTTCTTCTGTACCACACACACTTGAAACCCAAGCCCCGCAGTTACTACCTGGAGCCATTGCCGCTGCCCCCTGAAGAGGAAGAGCCTCCTACACCTGTGGCTTTAGAGCCAGAGAAGAAAGCTGCGGAACCAGCCAAGGCTGATAAAACAAGCTCCAATCCTGCCACCTCTACTGAAGAACGCAAGAAGAAACAGAGCAAAACCAAGAAACGCAACCAATCTGCCAGCAAAACTGAGGTAACTGACTGCACAACAGCTATGGATCTCCCGTGTCCACCCCTCCTAGTCACAGAGCACTCCCTTAAGTCTTCCTGAGGAGCCTGAGAGTGGTGTCAGGGTGAAGATGGGATGTGTTTCCTCTCAGCTGGGAGTGCTGGTGCTCTAGCCTGGAGCAGGGCAAACATTTTCTTAATCCCTGATGGGAGGGAAGGAGGCTGCCCAGCTCAGATAGCATCCCAGGCTTCCTCCTGTGGACTTTGCAACCCTTTCATACTCTTCATCCGTTCATGAATTCCCAGCGCACATTGATCTGTCTTACTCCTCCTTTGTCTTTGCAGGATTTTGTGTTGGGCCCTAGCCGAGGGGTTTCATATGGAGTTGGTATGCCTACAGATCTCTTGCATCACCAGTCAGGAAGCACTATGTCGAGGCTGGCGTATGGGCAATCACCAGTGGGTCTCTATGCCCAGAATCAGCCTCTTCCAGCAGGTAGGTGCACAGGAGAGGTGAACATATTGCAACTCTGGCAACCTCTTGTAAGAACCCCTTCTGTGAGATGGTCCTACGCAGGTCCCTACTCTTTCCCCTTTTGTCTGTCACGTGTCTAGATACAGTGATGAATGGTCATTCTGGAGCTACAAGGCTCAGCAATAGCATGTGACTAGTCAGCCTGTTTTTCTTCCTCTTGCAGGTGGCCCTCGCCTGGATACATCCTACAGACCTGTACGTATGCCACTGGGGAAACTTGTTCAGAGTCGTCCTCCCTATAGTGGTGTCCTGCCTCCAGGGATGGGGAGCATGATGGGCCTTGACCCCTCCTACAAGCCAGCAGTGTACAGACAGCAGCCTCCAGTGTCCCAGGGGCAGATCCTGAGGCAGCAGCTTCAAGCAAAGTTGGTAAGTCAGAGCTGTGCTCTTGCTGTTGCTGGACCCCACAGTACAGCAAGCCCAAGCTGTTTGCTGGGGCTATCCCTTCTAGCCAGAACTCTCCAACCCTGTCTCTGTTTCTGCCCTGGAAAGATGTCGTCTGTTGTGTCTATTCCTCTGGTGCAGCGCTGCGTTTGCCCCCTGCTTTGTGGGCCCACGTCGCTGACAGTTGGAGGCTGTCAGTGAGGTGCACTGGGGCATCTGTGGCTGTTGGGCAGCRAGAGGGGCACATCCTGGCAGTGGCGTGGTAGGGATGTTAGTGGCCTACCTGTCCCAAGTTGTCATGAGGCAGAAGTCATTAGCATCTGTATGCTGTACAGCAGCCTCGTAGGTTTAACAGTGAAACTACTTGTCTGGCTTGGTGGAAGCTGCCGAGAAGAGAGCAGCAATGTCCTGCCCTTTGGAGATGTTGAAAAAAGTCTTTCTCTGTTGCCTTCCAGCAGGGCCAAGGCATAATGGGACAGCAGCCTGTGCGCCAGATGGCTCCAACTCCATCCTATGGAGCACTGCAGCCCTCCCAGGTGAGTGGCAGTGACTGTAGGTAAGGCTGGAATCTGGCTCCAGCACAGGGCAGCATCTTTGTTTCTGCTGCTAAATCCTGAGATCTCTTGGCTCTTCTCACTCCTCATTTACTGGGCAGCATGAATCTGAATCCCAGAGATGAGCAGCCTTGTGACAGTATTTACAGGAGATTGATGTCCTGTGTTCCAGATTCCCTTTTGTACCTTACCTCATGACTGATAAAGACTTTTTATTTCATTTCAGGGTTACACACCTTACGTCTCCCACATAGGCCTTCAGCAGCACCCCTCCCAGTCAGGCACGATGGTACCTCCTACCTATTCTGGCCAGCCCTATCAGAATTCCCACCCCAGCTCTAATCCTGCCCTGGTGGATCCTGTTAGACAGATGCAGCAGAGGCCGAGTGGCTACGTACACCAGCAGGCCCCTGGCTATGGGCACACCTTGGGCAACACACAGAGGTACCTCCCACCCTACTGGATGTGAATAAGCTGTATTTTATCAAGAGCTTCCCCGCTTTGCTCACACAACCCTAACAGCAATCTGTGAAAAGCCTGTTGTCTGTGCTGTGTTATACAGCATCTGAGTCTGTTGCACCCTCAGGGGAACATCTTCATCCAGCTTTCAGTCCTGGGAAGAAACAGAAAGACAGGATGAAATTCATGAGATGCTAGTTGCAGGCAGGAGGCAGTGTTACCAGCCAGAGAAAGATGGAATTGGGAAGTATGAGAAAAATGACCTGGGAAAGTCATAGTCTCGGGTTTAAATCTAACCAGCAGATCACCATCAAAGAGCTAGATCTGGGATTTCCACCGCTCCTGAACGGGCATAAATGCCGCAGGGAAACCACACAGAACAGCGGGCTGAGGGCTGTTACTTAGGGCACCTAGAAAAACAGTTTGGATTAAACCCTTGAGAGGCTGTGGTGTCCCTCACCTTKCTGCAGAGAGGCAGCATGGATTGCAAGGGGCTGTTTGGGCTGTCTGTCTTGTTGATGGCAGAAGTTGGGTTTGGATTAAAGAAGCTGTCTGCCCATGAATCTTTTACTCCATGAGCTTGTCCTTTTCTCTTGCAGGTTTCCTCACCAGTCAATACAGCAGGCCCCCATGATGAGTGGGATGAACCATTTGGGTCCACAAGGAGTCCCCTCAGGAATTCGACCCAGTCAGATACTGCCTGACCAGCAGCAGCAGCAGTACCTGAGGCAGCAGCAGCARCAGCAGCAGCAGATGCTGAGGGTGAGTGGTTGCTGACAGGAGGAAGGCTGCTGGAGCTGGAGGAGGCTTGCCCGGCGCCGCTTACCTCTGTGTCAGTAATGCTCTGCTCTGCCCCTCTGTGCCAGGAAGGATGTCAACTCTGTTGGGGGCTGTCTGTAATAATTTGCTAGGTGGTTCTCCCTTCAGTAGAGCTGGCCACTCCTGATGGAGACACCTGCTGCGCTGCCTTTTGCCAGTCACCCAGCACGAGCCAAAGGGAAGTTAAGAGTGATAAAGGTCTGTTTAGTCCTCTGTGGCCTGCATCCCACCTATTCCTGCTCCAGCTGAGCCCATAAGAAAGCTAGCTGTCCTTAGAAGYGTTGCAGGAGCTAGAAACAAAGTGAAAATCGTGCTGCGCACACAAACAGCAGGTAGAGTTGTTCCTTACAAGATATTTTTTAGGGGCATATCTGCACTTTCACAAGATCAAAATAAGTGTCGGTTGCAGTTTCCAATGGCAGGAAATCTGGTATGAATCAGTCCATGTACTCCACAGCTAACAGCGGATGGTGTAAAACTGCTCCAAAGTAAGCTCTTAGACCCAACTCGCTTGGTTCGAAGAAGTTCACAGGTGTGTGTCAACAGACATGAGTATTCCATGGATTTGCATTATGGTCTTATGAATATTAAATACTTATATACAGATATGAATACATTTCTTGGAGTTACAAAAATGTATTGAATTGACAGRGAAACACAGAAATAGTTTGGGTTAATTGGTGAATTGCATACCTTATGCCAAGGCCTAGCAAACCTGTAGAATATGGAGAGACTTTACATGGTACGGAGTGCTGAGGCTTTGTGTTCCGAGAGGGGCCTGAGCGAAGCAGTGGTTCCTGCAGAGCGCTGCAGTCAGCAGTATTTGAGAATTGCTGCCTTGCACTGGACAAGAGACTGCATGTAGCATGGTCAGCAGCTTTTAGTCCTCTTGAGGAGTAGCACCCCCTGACTATTCACTTGGTTTCTTTTAGCATTCTCCATCACTCATATTTAGAAAARGAACGTGCCTCAGACAAAATGCTAGCACTTCTAGCTCAGTAACTTCATGTATACCTTCAGCTTTTAGCTGACATTGCTTGGGTGCTGGGGGGAAAAAAAAAAGTGAAGTGCCCAAAATCTCCCCTGTTACTGTGACTCCCGCTGCGTTATCAGAGGCATACCAGCTGCAGAACAGACTCCTGGTGCTTGAGTTGACTGTCATGATGCAGTGGCTTGTAGAAGAGATGGATGGCCTTCTGGTTTGTCTTGCATGGGTTGGTAGTCAGCTGTTAAAAGAAGGTAGGACATGAAATCAGGAGGGGTATCCTGGCTCATTTAGTCAGTCATCTGCTTTCTTGTGTAGCCAGGTCATAGCATCCATTTCAAGAACCTAAGTGGCCARACTGGTTTAAGATGGAAGTTAGGAGGCTGTTCTAGAAACTCACTTGCTTTGGGCTGAATCCTTGATCTAAGCCTCAATGTGTTTGTGACTAGTTCTTGTATCCAATTATTATTGTCCACTGTGTCCTGTTGCTTCCTGGCTCTTCTTTCTCTCTGATATTTRCCCAGTGTATTCCTAGGGAGCACTTGCAGCTTCCGTAGGTCAGGTTTTTCTAACCTCCTCTTGTAAGATACTGTCCCTTCTCCTGATTGTATTTTTGTCTGTTTTCTGAGTCTGTTCAAGGTTTGAACCTTACCCTTTTGAGCCAGTGATCGGAACTGTACCTGGCATCACCATGTTGGCTTTTTGTGATATCATTAGTAGTTTTCTATTTCTGCTAGAAATTCTTCTGTTGATCTAGAGAGTTCAAAACTACATTGGCAGATGGGAGAAATGTCTGAAAATCAGGAGAGATGAAAAATCCTTGAGATTTGTGGGTATTTTCTGACTCCCAAGTTCAACACTCTGAATACTTCTCACTGTAACTAGTTCTGTCAACGTCTAGGTTGGAGCACTGCATCCAGTTTTATCCACATCCTTTTATTGAAGTGCAACACCAGCTGGCATGAATGGCAGAGAAGGGCAGCAAGATAGATCGAAGAGTTGGGGAATGTGACTGAGAAGGAAAGGCTGAAATAGCTGGGCATCGATTTAGAGAGACAGAGACAAGAGGAGAGATAAGTCTCCAAATTTTTTGTCTTCAAAAAAGGCAGGAAAACCTTTTCTGTTTTTGTCCCTTGGCTGTAGGACAAGAAATGGCCTTAAATCATAACATATGAGATTCAGGGTAGAGATTAGGGAAAACTCCAGTAGTAGGAGTAACTGTGACCTGGAGTAGATTGCATAGGGAGGTTGTAGGAGCTCTGTTGCTACCTCTGGAAAAAATTTTGAGAACAGGTCAGGCAAATACTCAGTGAAGTCAGTACTGCTGATCTTAACCAGGAGGCAAGAGATGAACCAGCCAACCTCTTGAGGTAGCTCTTAGTTGTTTTCTATTCTTGTATCTTGTTTGCTCCTAGTCATTCCCCAGCTGACCAGTAGACTCATAGTTCTCTTCCTGCCATCTGTGGATACCTCATCTTGCAGAAGAACTTYGTTACTGTCCCTGTATTTCTTGCCATTTCTTGCCCCGGGGTAGGGTCCTGGTGAAACTTGGGTAATTTAGGTACCTGTAAGGAAAATGGTGTAAGAAGGTGTGTTACTGCATGGAACGTCCTTCCTCCTTCAGCCCTTCCTGTGCCCTGTTGCTGTGTGCATTGCCCAGACAGTTCTCTGATGGTCCCTTCTCTTGTCTTCACAGCAGCAACAGCAGCAGCAACAACAGCAACARCAGCAGCAGCAGCAACAACAGCAACAACAGCAGCAGCAGCCGCAGCCGCCGCAGCCRCAGCCGCAGCAGCAACCCCAGGTCTCCACAGTGCCTCAGCCACAGGCGCAGGGCCAGCCCCCGGGGCTGGGGATGCAGGCTCTTCCCCCCCAGCAGCCCATTGTGAGTGTTCCCTCGGAGGCAGAGGGACGTGATAGTCCAGCACAAATCCAACAGTGCTCCACCTGCATCCCCCCCTTCTCCCTCCCCTGCGCTTCCCAGGGCTTGTGTGAATGCTGAGGCTGCCAGCCTGGTGGTATGGCTATAACTATATTTCTCTCTTTGCAGTTCCAGCGCCAGGGCCTTCAGCAGACACAGCAGCAGCAACAAACAGCTGCACTGGTTCGACAACTTCAACAGCAGCTTTCCAGTAAGCCTTAGTGTCTTGACCCTRTCCCTAGTCTCCTCCCTGCCGTTTTTCTATTGCAGGTACCCTGGTGTAGAGAAACAAGGCCAAGCCAGACTGTCTGTCTGAGGCCATAAATGATGCTGGCAGGGAGGGGGCATCAGGGCTTAGAGCTCCTGGCCCAAGGGGGCACAGCAGCAGGGCAGGCAGTGCTTGCCAGCTTGTGAGCAACCTTCTAGACCTTCCTTCTGCTGCCTGCAGAGGGACGAGGGAGCTGAGCCTTTGTAGGGGCTGCCATGCAGCTTTTCTGAAAGGATCCAGTCTGCAGCTTTAAAGCATTCAGAGGTATTTCCTCTGCTGCACATGACCTCTGAGAGGCACAGGGAGACTGTAACTGTCACTGGGTGGATGACCCAGAGGTACTGTGTTCATGTTGTGATCAGGACAAGACTTCCTGGAGGCAGGGAGGGTACTCTGGGAAGTGTTGCTGCACACTTGCTGTGTTTGCAGTGTTCTGTGGGCTTCCGTGGCTGCCGTCACAGGCAGGGTAATGGCATAGATACAGTCTGGCACTGTATTCCGCATTGAACTACTGGCTGGGGCATCTAGAAACAGAACCCAGTGTTTGTGCTGTTCCCTTCTGAATGGCCTGCTGTTTTACTGTCACCTCACTGGCTTTTCTGCCATAACAATGGCAGACAGGCTATGAAARTGCCCAGAAATTCACTGTACAGGTTTTTTTGCAGTGTCAGATTGTGCTAGATGTAATAATGTGTGGGGCTTGGAAATTGTGCTTATACTTGTTCCCTGATGGAAAATTCTTAGTCCTTGTGACCAAAAAAAAACCTCCGCAAACCAGAAGTTTTAATGTGCTAAGTTTCCCACTAGCCTGATTCACAAACCAAAGTCTGTGCAAGGATCCCAGCCAGGACATTCAAGTATAGGAAGACCTCATATAAGAATCTGAATATAGCAGAATAGCCATATTTTTGTATCCTGTCTGTACAGCAGACAGAGCTGTTTTATATGGAACAGATGCGTGGGTCCAATGGAGCCRCGTGTCAGCATGCAGCTTCCATGCTCCCTCTTTGGGTTTGCATCACTTCCACCACGAACCATCTGGAGTTCTTATTTGTAGTGTCTGGGATGGAGTGGAAAGCAGGACATAAACCAAGAACAGTCTGTAGGAGGGGGACAAGAATACTTTGGGCCCAGGATAGGCTGCRTTAGGAGGCTCCAGGGTATCCCTGAATGTGCTATTGTCCAGCAGAGCTGAGGAGAGCAGGCTAGCCAGGTTACRCTGGTCTCCTTTTACTTAGTCTGACTTAGGGTCAAAAATGCTGGTGGGGTTTCAGGGAAAAAACTACAGAATTTTATTAATCGGACAGTACCCAAGTATACTGTGAGCACTGTACATCACAAAACATCAGTCCCAGCAGTTTGGAAGCTCATGAGGTTCTTGAATATAACTTTACCATGTTTCCTGCCCTTTTTGTGCCATCTGGAAGTCCTTTGGACATGTTCTTCATTTGTACTGAGATACTGACAGGGAGCCAGGATAGTTGTCTCTGAAACCTTCGCTAACTTTGGTTTCTGGATGTGCCTCAGGATGAGTGTTTGACACTAGCTCTCTGAGCAGCTTGTATGGCTACAGGTGTTGTACAATCTTATAGGGCTGATTTTCTTTCAAAATCAGAAGTAATTCATCCATAAACTCATCCTCCCAGCTAGCTGCCACCTTTCAGGGCTTTGTGTTATGGTGCACCAATTCCACCATGAGGAATGGAGAGATCTCCTCTGGAGAAGCTTCAGGATGGGGACTGGCACGTTAACTGTCTCTTCTTCAAAGAATGTGGGGTCCTGACTGTGCTGCTGCCTAAAGGCTCAGACAAATGAGCAGAGCAGGCAGTGCCATAAAGGTTATATTTTTCTTCTCACAGCCTGCGACACACTGCTCATACTGTGCTGGTGATGTGGGGAGAGGGATCTCTTTTCTGAACCAGACCTTGTGACTGTCTAACTCTGTCTTGACTTCAACAGATACTCAGACACAGCAGAACAACAACCCGTTTGGACGCTACTGATCTGTGGCACTCCAGCCTGATCCAGGAGGGAGACATCACTGTGGACTGGATACAGCCTCTTCAGCCTGACCCACAAACTGGGGCTGCCCCCAGCCTCTGTCCTTGGGCCTGTGCCTCCAGTGCTGCCGCTGCCCATCTCACAGGGGGATGCCAGGACGATGGTTTTATTGTACAGAGAAAGTGTTTTTACTATCAGATTTCTACAAACRTTTATGGAGATCCCTTGTGGCTGATAGTCTCCCTTCCCACTTTGGTTTCAGTTTTTACTCAGTTTTTAGTATTTTTGTTAAAATAATGATTAAGACATTGTAAAATTTTGTATTTTATTTATACCAGATGAACCCCGTACTGCAGACATTCTCGGATGAATACAGAGAGCTTACTTTGCAAAAGGAGTGTGTATTCAGAGCCTGCCTTTCCTCCCCAGCGCTCCTCCCAGTACGGCCCAGCAGCCCCTCTACACATGGTCTTTATGTCTTTCTCAGTAGAACTAATGTCTGCGTCTTCAGCTTTTGTGAACGGCTAAACAATTTGGTTTGGGAAAGAAAGCCCCCCTTCCCTGTTTGTTTCATAAGCTGGTGTTCACATGCTTGCAAGGGTTTGTGCAAGCTTTGTAGGATTTGTATGTTGATTCAGAGCTTTACTAGTAGTCTGTGGTATGTTCCACCAGGACAGAGGTATAAAGCAAGGAGTGAGTTACATTGCAGGGTAATTCTGAGCCCTAACAAGCCCARCTGCCCAGCCACAGCAGTTACTGAGATGCTCAAGCAAGTGCCTCTGCAGTCTAGGAGGAGCTGCAGACCGAGTGCACTCACAACACTACTTCTCATCGCAGCGCGGTTTTGCTGATAAGCACCAAGGCTCCTCTACTAGCTCCCTCCTGACAGCCACAGTGCTTTCTCTGGATGGATACCATGCTGCATTCCCAACTTTTGACCTTAGTGCTCCCCATTCCTGCTGTCTGTTGAACCTGGAAACCGCCAGCACCAGCACCTTCCTTCTCTCTTTGGTTCTTCCTCAGCAATTTGCTTGTGGACCRTTTGACCTGTGATCCCTCTGGTAGCTTTTCTTGACCAATGACTTCCTTCTGTYCCATCTGTGTGGGATATGGTGAGGCTCATGGGGATTCATGGAAGAGCTGCACTTGATCTTAATCTAAGGACCATATCAAGAAGGCAAGCTTAGGGAGKGGAGAGGAAGGAGGGGTGTTGGGGCTCTAGCCCTCAGCTGTGCTCAGACTACTGTGAGGGATGTCAGTGACCTAGGCCAGTGCCCCATGTGCTGGCTGATGGGCCTGTGTCTGCTGCCACAAGAACTGGAGCTGAGCCCTTTCCTCAGCGGTGTGGGCTGCCTGGCTCCATACCCACCCCGTGCCCTCCTCATCCCCAGGCGGCAGCGCCCTTGCACCTGTGCCAGGCTCCTGCCGTGTTGGTGCAGGTGGGTTGGAAGGGGGTGCTGGCCAGGCCTGATGGAGATGGACTCCCTCCTTAATGAGAAAGCCAGATGGGCCCCTCACTACAAGAAGGACATTGAGGTGCTGGAGCGTGTCCAGAGAAGGGCAACGAAGCTGGTGAAGGGTCTGGAGCACAGGTCTTATGAGGAGTGGCTGAGGGAGCTGGGGTTGTTTA